>CM057149.1:28455932-28767899 GCA_029964075.1 Patiria pectinifera | reverse complement strand
TCCTTGGTTCCCATTGATCGAATTGATCAGAGCGTGTCAATCTATTTCAACATGGCGGAATGAGTGATGAAAGCCACACCGTTCAGTTCATAATTCAGTGGTTGTATTCGTATCATGCCATTGGGCCTTGTGCATTGAAGGCATAATATGACCACTTGCCGTGATATTCTGCACCACAAATAACCTTCCGAATTATTATCGCAAACCTTACTGGGATTAAAATATATCGTTACGCACGTATACTGGTGTAGTAAACAACCTGTACAATTGATCTGGCTTGCATAAGAAGAAGTGTTAGGAAATGTTGGTGGTTTCCAGCGATCAGAATGGTTTTTGGAAGTATAGGCCACAGTGCAGTGCTGTTGACGAAATCGTGTTTCTTCATGAAAATGTTGTGCAAGCTTTTTCACTGTTTTCTCGAAAAGTGTAGGTCCTAATACTCGCCGAGTTTAAATTTCAACAGGTTACACTGAGGTTAGGTATTGAACATTGTTCTTTGGATTTTGAGTGGTGTTTTATTGGAAGCGAACTAAATGCTTGAAAAGAAATGTTCATGTATAATTTACGATACAATGCATAAATTAATTGAGTGTGAACATGGATCTAACTCGATCCATGGTATGACATACTTTTAATACTAGTCTCAGATCGATCAGTAAAAAGCCACAGCTATTAAAAATGCACTTTTTAAAATATTGTTGTGACGCCAAAATAATCGGATCGACAGTTTAAGTTTACGATGGATGTACGCTACCGGACACAAAACGGTTGGTTCATTTTGGGAATAAAATGAACAGTACTATAGATCAACATTCCATTCCGCCGAAGACAATTTTTCATTACACTATTAATACTACTGTTACTTGGTTTAGTTTATCAAACGTTAATAATGAAAAGAAATGGTTCAAAAGAAAACGGTGTCACGATACATCATTGCGCTGCAGTGAACGATGGCGATAATGATCATGAGTTTACATGGTCGGTACCAATCCACTTTAGGCATGCCTTCCATATTTGGAGATCAGAGTTGAAAAGTGCAGGCGTGTCGTGAATTTCAACTGAAGGATTACTCTCGACCCCATATTACGGAGGTCACGCTTCGGCCCATGGGGTGCAGGATTAATATTGCTTCAACCGGGTAGATGAAAATGCTGCGCAGAGGAATGTGTGATGTGTTTGTTATGGTAACCAACACATGTATATTTTTGGTGCAAAAGTACATTGTGCGGTAGAAAAGACAACCAGAGTATTAAAACATGGAGGAAGGAATAGCCATGGTTAGAACAAATGCAACTGCCTTACTTGACATTAAATTTTGATGTACCGTATGAACACTTTTAGAGAAACACATTACATTCCTATCATTAGAAATGTGTATTTTTGTACATTACTATTATAGGCTAGATATTGCAGAGAAAGGAAAAAATGTAATGCAGCAGGCACAATATATATTTACTTAGTCTAATAGGTAAAAGCATACATACCGCATTTGTGTGTATTTCTAGAAAGGTTGGTTTACTCGCAGTCATTTCTATAGACAAGGTTGTGCGGACTGTAGGTGTAGAAACTGTATTATCTTTGTTGAAGGGTCGCTAGTACTCGAAATCGATCCGTCAATGAACTCTCAAATCCCGTACTTATAGTTGTAGTGGTTTTGTTCCAATAAAATCCATTCTGAGTTCGTTGAATGTCAACACCCAACAAGATTTTGCTTTCAGGGCTGGAAATTGTGATATTAGTCCCGTAAGACCAATTTTCTCTGCAGGCGCCCGTAGCATGCAGGGGGCGGCTGGTCGATCGGTACGGTTGCTATGCGAGGGTACCGGGTACGGACCATACGCTTCAGCCGTCAACTCTCTGCCACGCGCGTTGATGGGTGAATTGTGGAGCATGAACGACGCCGAGTCTTTGGTGCAGCTTAATGTACGGGGTGTCTACAGCGCCACCTGTAGCCTTAAAGGAACATGGGGGAGGGGGGGGGGGGTGCTCTCGGGCCTTCAGCTGGGTAGTTCGGATGAATACTTCTAAACATCCCGCGAGAACGCATATTTTTTTCGGGGGGGGGGTTTTCTATCGCAATCCGTTCACAATTATTATACATGTAATATTCGTAAATTCGGCGGCAGCACTGTTCCGACCATGCGAACGCGCACGTACACGTCACTGTAGAAACCCAACAATAGAACAAGAAATCGCTTACACTTCATCTTTCCATACAGAGTATAGGTACTCGTGGGAAGGATTGACATGTCGCTTGGGCTTAATATGTCAATATGCAAATTGGGTTGTCGCCTAACTTTGTGGCATATGAAATATGGAAATCTGAACAGTCCCAATAGACCATTATCATGCTGCGGCCATCTTGATTTTTCCCCATTCAAATCAACGTATAACCAAAGCGAGGATGGAAGGGCAAATAGTCTGGTTCCATTTTGCCTACAAAAATTATCATTCAGTACTGTTATTGGATACAGGGAACATGACTGAAATGGTGGCAGCATGATAAAGGTCCATTTTTATTGTAAAAAGAAATAACACGTTGGAAGACCTTTTTACCAGGAATTTAACGTTACAGTTTTTAATTAAAATTCATCTTTGGCTCTCTGTCTGCATAAGTGCAATGAGAAAGTGTGGCCTCGCTATTGCGAAAGTTAAATTCAAAATTTACCACATTTTCATGCATAGGAAAAGTTAGACGAGAACATCACTGCTGGAGGTAGGAGGGAAACAGGCTGGTATTTATTCTGTTGCACCGTTTGTTTGTTGACATGTCAATTTGTCTGTTTGTTGAATTCCTCGCCGGACCATTGATGTTTGACTTAGTGCCGGCAATCAGACGGTATGAAAATGTCAACATCGGGTATAAGCTGGTAGCATAGACATGAAAATGACCAACATCTATTTCGATGGGAGAGTGTTCTATATTAGGAATTAATTTCTGTATACATTTTACAGATTTGAATACCCTTGTTCTTTACTGAAAGAACGTTGTCTCGCATAGTCGAAGCATTAGGTGTATACTTTCTGTATACGCCTATTTAGATGTGATATGCTTAAATCGAAATTGTCTCAATTCTTTTAATGACATTAACACAACACAGAATGTAATCTGAACATACCTGCAAATTGTCTCATTGCTCTTCGAACTTTTGTTTTGCTTGTTTTGAGACCGAAGGGGAAAGGGGTTGATGTATTGACTAATCCCATTAGGGTCAAAAGGCTTCTCTTTTGAGGTTCTAAAATAGCGCCCGTTTGCCTTGAGGGTGTGCAACTCGGCAACTCGTTCGTTGCTCTATGATCCAACTGTACCCATCCAAGACGAAGACTATAAATAGTTTCCCTAAGGCGAGCACGTACCCTTCTAGCTCCTGTAATGCTAAAACCCTATCATAATGTTTGCTCGCGCTCCATCCAACTTTTTAACAAGTTCGCAGACATGCGAGATGTTTACCGAGCGCTCGGGCGAGACTTGCCGGGGCGGCAAGTCAATATTGACGGTAGGGATTTCAGGAGAGAAGGTAAGGTCCAGATTGAGGGAGGGGAAAAACAGGACAGCCACATCAGATTTGTTATTTGCCCTGGTTACGCCGCACGACCTTATCTGTTCGGTAATGCGAGGGAAGGAAAACAGTATTGTTTCGATTTAAACGTCAGAGATGTCATCAGAAGCTTTAGACATAGATTAATGGATTCACGAAAGATTCGGACGCGTGGTTGGATTAGTGAAGACATTTGGTTTTGTCAGACTTGACTGCATGGCATAACAACAAAGACGTCTTGATTGGAGAGGGTGATGCACCATTGACTTGATTGCGATTCTACATACCTGTTCATCGTGGCAAACTTGAAGCCACTAGCAGGAGGTAGACGATTAAAAGCTCTTCAGTGACTGAAGAATGACACGGAGACACCAAAGAGATAGATTAGGGAGGAAACTCAAGTCAATCTACGGCCTTTGTTGTAGTCCAATCGGCGTGAATATTAGCAGTGACGGGCGCTAAGATTGACAGCGGCCGTATATTCTTTGGCATCCTCGCGCGGACCTTAGGGCCTATCTCCTGTATTATGCTGATGTATCGAAAGCAAACTGTTGAATGATGATGAACTGACATTAAATGCAAATCGAGCATTTCGGTACAAGCCGATTGTTGCGGTTATCGGTAACAAGTGAAGCAGCCTATATAGGTTTATCATAAAGCATTGCCTGCAGTTGCCTGTACATATTGGATGTAAAACCGATATTTTGAAATCTCGTTCCAATTGTCCGTCAACTTTTCTCGCCAACATGCATTCTCTTCATCAGGTACAATCTCGTCAGAGCAGTGATCGTGTCCTGAGTAACGGCATCCAGGGAGTAAATTTTAACGTCAAAGATCACCTTCCTAATGGTGCCGAAACTAATAATATGTATATTCGTGGGGGTTTCAAGACAAAGACTGAAGTCACTACGTATGACACTTTCCAAGGAAAAGAGTGCAATACTGATATCAAAGTGCTACGGACAAGCTTCAGTGCCTCACCGAGACTTAAAGCTGATGAAAGGCGGAGTCGTTCCTGGAAAGATAGACTATCTTCAGTGGACTTTCGCCAGAGCAAATCTGCGTTGACCGGTCAAACTACTCCTAGAACTGTCTACTACCCAACCATTGTGACTCACAAACCTATGAGTGCTCATGATGAGAGGATCAGAAGCAATGATAGGCTGGACGCTAAATCTCCCCGGAACCTAGCCGACTGTGTAACTCGGGAACCATCAGTTAGTTCTACTGCAAGACGTCATGATGACGTCGTACCCCCTTCTGCTCCGATCCAACCAGCAGACTTTGACGTTGATGATGCTCACGATAGTCCATCGATTGTTCCTTTGCATACCTCGCTAAAATCGGACGATGCTTTGCAAGACAGTCAACAAATCGAGCGATGCATTGAAGGCACCCCATGCAATAATGTAACGCCAAGGAAAAACAGTATGTCGACAATTGTGGAGAATGAAGCTCATAGTCTAAAAGACAGTCTCGTACAGAACATGAATATTGAAAGCCCTGGAACCGTAGCAGCTACGAGTAAATCTGAGCAAGGAGGCAGACAAAACTTTACATTACCCAAGGACGAAGGTATGGTTCTGAAGCCTGTTGAACTTACTGAAGAAATGTCTCATGTTTCCTTCATGGAGGCATCGAGAAGGAACATCGCTGCCTCCCTCGGCACCATGTCCAAAGCCCGCCAACGACTCGACCGATCGGCATCAGTGGACTACGGGAGACCCAGCACTGTGCCCACCTTCCCAACCATTTCTACGGCCCCTGCCGACAAACCAGACGGGAAGAGCGCCCGTAAAATTACAAGTGATGAACAGGGAGGCAACCTCGGGAAAAGTGTTACCAAAACTACGAGGCGACGATCTCAGAGTGTCAGCGACATCCGGACAGGCGGGGATAGAAGAGCAAATCGTCCGGCGAGAGTCACGGCATGGAAACCGTCTGAAACTGTACCTCCCCGCAGTCAAGCTCTCCGAGCTGGAATGACTGTTCGCAAAGATGTGGCGATGAAAGAAAAGAACAACTCGGACTTGACCGGAGAGTTGCCACTGCTGACCGGCAAGAACCAATACGTGCATTTCGAGCCCGGAATTGTCGCCTTTGAGGGTTGCGATTCGGCTAATGTTTATTATAATTCGCTGTTCAGAATAGTCAGACGATCTGTTGGTTCAATCTACAAACACAAGAAGGATCCAGTCAACAGTGACGCATTGCTACATTGAAAAGTAACATTGGTATTCTGTAATATTCTGTTATTGTATGCATTATTATTTAGCGAATTATGTGTTTCCTTAAAATGTATAATGTGTTCTTATTGAGTCATCATGCATGCCGTCCCCTGTATTGCATGCTGTGATGAGCCCGTTTAAGTTTACTCTTAATTTACACATAATGGGGTCTATCCGGCCATCGGGGTATAAATCTTTGAAATGTTGAAATTAAAAAATTACCGGAATCCGTTGCCTTGATTATTTTTCAGTATGAGCAATTGATTGATATTTTGCAGGATTTTGCTGAGCTAGCAGTCGGACCCTGGAATTTTACGGAAATTTTGTTGTGAATAGTGCCCCTTCCCCAGGGGCGGCTCTGGAGGCCGGGGATTGGGGTATGTATCCCCCACTTTTTGACGAGGGGGGGGGGGATATCCCCCACTTTTTTAGTGACGAGGAAAAAAATGTTGAATTTGAGGTAATTTGGCAACATCCCAATGACCAAAATGTATTCAATAGCACTGAAAAGTGGTGAAACGAAGAACAAAAGCTTTTAAAATGCGCCTATTTGATATAGGTCTACATATCAATATACATCTATATCCTGAAGAGCGCCCCTAGGGCCAAAAAAAGTCTCCGGTTTCTGGTATGGAGCTTGCCCAAAAAGTGGTGCGGCGACGCGGCTTTTTTTCCTTTTTTTTTTACCTGATTTTTTTGCTTGAAATGTCGGCTGATGACTGCAAATGGTGCCCGACTAAACTTAGTGCAAATAATGGGAGTCCAGAGAGGCCACATAAAGCTTATTCTCGACCATAACCCAATCTAAAAACACGTTAAAATTGTGCAGCAGCAGGATTCCAGTCAAACCAGTGAGTTTGGCGGTTTTGAGACATCATCTTTCATTGAAAATTTTTTTTTTCATTTTGCCGACGCGCATGGCTACGGCGACGCGCGCGCATACCAGAAACCGGAGACTTTTTTTTTGGCCTAGTGTAATGTGGTGTCAGCGCCCCCAACCCCCCCCCCTCCACCCCCTCCACCCCGCTTTTCGAATTTCCACGGGCTCCGGACAATTTTTTTGATTTTGTTCATCCCCCATTCCCCCACTTTCGATTCCGTCACGATGAAACACGCGACCAACTCGGACCATGGAGCTATCCTTTTTATAGCTCCATGCTCGGACGTAGGCTAATGTTGTGCCGACCGAAAACCGACTTCGGTGTCCGGTCTAAACTAAACCATGTGGCCACGTAAACGTGTAACCACGTGGTGCGCCACCCCAGGGCCCTCATCGGCGGTAATGAGCCAAATTGGTCAATCGTCGATATCGTGCACTATGATGCTGCTGAGTTTGAAGACAATTCGGGATTCTTGGTTACATAACAATCGTTCAGGGGTATACAAAATGTATGCCAAGTATGTTGAGGTTCTCACCATACTATTTAGAGAAGTTGTGTGCACATCAACCTCGAGTTTTTTTCCCCAAAATGAAATCGAGCTCGAGCAAGGTGCCATTTCCTTCCTCCATTATCGAGTGTATCTACTGACCCGGACGAACGGGACAGCTGCAGTTGGACTACTAGTCGGAGCGTAGTCCGCGCCAGCCCCGGTCGACCGGGTCGGGACATTGGGCGACGTGCTGGTAGTTCCTACACAGGTATTTTACAGAAGGTGAGATGGTAGAACCAGCAAATGCCTTTGTGTACTGCTTTGGAAATTATTTAAATTTAAGTCTCTTTCATAATCAAATTGAAGTTAAGAAATTAAGAATCGGTAGCTGGGTCTATTCCTTCCTCAATGCTGGTCCCATTCTGTTTTTATAGGCCGTACAGAATCTGCAGGAATGTAGTCAGACTGGTATGACTGGGACCTCGATAGTGCTGGAAAACACGCACTCTTTGGCTGACAAAATTCTCTAAAAATGTTCATGAGGGAAAGACAAGATACTCTGTATTTCACGACCAACCAAGTTCCAAGACCCAATTCAATTTTTAGAATAATGGAGACTTTCTCTCAATATTTTGCACATGAGAGGGAAGTCAAATGATTTCCAAATGAGGCTAAAGACTAGACTGGTAGTCCAACCATGATCCAACTGTTTGAAAAGACCAACCTCTTCATTCCTTGTCATTTATTATCTGGTAGCTGACTATGGAGAAATGTGTAGAAATAGTCAGTAGCGCACCCGAGGGGGGGGGGGCCTTCGGGGCTTGAGCCCCCCCCCTAGGAGGTTGTCTTTTTTTTTTTAGGTAATTTTCCCACGATTTGACCTTGGTGATATGTATGTGCCCTATTTTCGAGTAGTATAATAGGGGTGTAAGTGGCGCCACCAACGTCAAAAAAGTCCCCCCCACCCACCAAAAAAAAATTTAAAAATCCAATTTTTTTCTGCGGCCAAAAATTTTGGGCATCATTTTTTGAAAAACAAATTGAGCCCCCCCCCCAAAAAAAACCCCCCAAATTCTGGGTGCGCCACTGGAAATAGTGCAAGAATTTGTAAGAAATAGGCCTACTAACAAAATATTTACCACTCCCGGGAGTGGATCATGATGGCCACGTAGAGACTTTTTCTTCTGCATAAGGCCTGGCTTGAGGATCCTGGCTTGAGGATACTGCATTCTACCAATATGAAGCCTAGCAATCAATGAAGCAAAGACTTTACGTCTTAATCACTATTATGTCAAGGGTGGATCCAGAACCACATTTTGGGGGCCAACTGGCCAGCTGGCTGTTCAAAATTTGAAAGCTGGGGCTCTCTTTTCCCCTTCACCTTATCTAATGGTGACATTTTTCACAAATCAATACTGGAAAAGGGGATTGGTAGCTTTGATTTAAAACCTCTCATCTGCCGTGTATGGCTAAATTATAGGTCTACTCATGAGGGTGAAAAAAAGAAAAAGAAACAGCTTTTTTTCTTCTTTTTTTTGGGGGGGGGGGGGGGGGGGGGGCATGTTCTTTCCTCCCCCACCCCTTTAATCGGCTTGTGTTGTAATCCTGATTATGGTCATATTAAATTCCAAATTTCGTGTCTGAATATCAGCAATTTTGTAAGTTACTCCAATATTTTTCATCAACCAAATAATGTCAGATAAACCCATTCAGTGTAAATTTTTTATGATCATGACTCTAAATATTACCTTCACATTTCTCCTGTGACCCTTAGTCTTCATTGAGTGCATGCCATATTTTCTTTCTCTTTAAAACGTTGCAGGACCTGAGAAGTATACAGAATGTTATCATTAGACTCATTGGCCGATTTCCAGGAGACGTTCCTTGACTGGATGTGCGGTGCCAATGCGACCAAGCCTGACATTGTACGTGACGGGCTCCAGGCAAACCCTGACCAATTCTCAGACATCTTTCAGAAGCTTCTCCTGAACACCTGTCTCATTAACACTCTGAAAGCCGTCCCCCACGCTCTCGCGATAATCATCTTTCCCGTAGTCCTGATTGGCACACGCTGTTGTGCTAATCTCAAGGGGATCGGCAAGGCCAGCTACCTCCTGAAGTTCCCCGGCCACGACTGGCGATGGGTTTTCACATTTATTCTCGTCGGTGCATTGATAGGCAGTGTGGTGGAGGGCGTCCTAACTGAAATCACATTCCATGGCAGTTCAACGAGACCGAGTCCTCAGCCTCATTTGTACCTTCCAGATGCCTGCGCGATACTAGCCACCATCTTGTCAATCATCTACAATCATCAAATGGAAGTCTGGCAACGGCCTCAGATGATCTGGCTGCTATTCTTCTACTGGTTGGTGTCACTAGCCGTCAACTCGCTCCGCCTGGTACACCTTGCATATCTCCAGATAGCCAGGTTGACAATTGTAACCTTTGATATGACTGTCATCACTGCATCACTGCACACTCTCCTGTTCCTGAATGAAGTCAATGTAATAAGGTTGAAGGTAAGTTGTGATTGCCTAAAGTACCCAAGAAAATCTCCCTCAAAGTTTATGGCACTACTAGTACCAAAGTTTATTCTGATTCTCGCCCTCTGGCTTGCTTGTCTTCGTGATTAAAACCCTAACCCCCTAGCTAGTAGTTCCCCAGGAGTACCCTGCTAAATCCAGCAGAGTCCGACGGTTAACTGAACTCATGAGTCTCCTGCTCAATCCAACACAGTCCCACACAACCCAACTTGCTAAGTTGTTGGGTTCCTGAAAATGTGAAATGACTGGCATGCTCAATCCAAGAGAATCTAGTGTGCCTTGTTTTTTCTGTTTGCTGCTGGATCCAACAGAGTCCAAGTTGGTGTTATGTACCAGTGCCTGACAAAATCCGACCCTGAATGTTTTTAGTTGCCTGCCGAATCCAACAGATTTAAACAGGAATACATACAAGGGGTTTCCTGCTCAGTGCAACAGGACCCAGCAGGTATGTAAAACAGTTTGATCCTGTTGGATTGAGCACGTTTAGGGTTTTAAATTAAGAGGAACCAGGCAGTATTGAAAATATTGTGTGGTAGATTTGCGAATCTACAAATCCACAAGTAATTTAACAAAATGTGAAGAAAATGTAATTTGAAGAAAATGTATTTTGAACAAAATGCATTTACTCCTTCGCTTTTTAAAAACCACAGATTCTTTTCTGCAAGTCGCTAAGAAGAGACTCGAAAATTTCAGAGAAGGATGCAAGTGTGGCAGGTTCGGCTCTGCCATCCGACCTTAAAGACCCTGAGATGTTCTTCCTGGACGAGCATTGCAGCATACTGTCTCGCATCACCTTCTCCTGGTTGGGGCCCCTCCTGAAGAAGGGTTTCCAACGCCCCCTGGAAATGAAAGATCTGGGATCCCTTCCGGAGATTCACGGAGCTCGATTCAACCACGAGAGATTCACCAAAGTGCTTGAGGAAGAAAGAGCGAGTTATTACTTTGTAGTTTCAGTATTAATGTGTGTTGGACTCATAAGCCGTTTTGCGGATACCGTCATCTTGCTTGAAATCGTGATTGCACAATGCTGGGGGGGGGGGGGCACATGTGACCCGCACTGAAAATCTGCTACGTAAAAGGCATGGAGAGGTCATACCTGTTCTGAAAAATCTCTCTTGTTTTCAGTGAAAAACACAATTTCGGATTCAGAGTTTTGAAAAACTTATAAATGGGACATTGAGCTGTCCATGAGTGGAAAAGAAATATTAAAAAAATATCACATGCATCGGCACCAAGCTCAAAAATGGAAAATGTATCGCGAAAAAGTAGTCAGGTCACCATGTAACGAAGGTTGCAGAAAATTTGTTATCGCACTTACGCTCCGGACATGAGTGTCCAGATGGCAAGTACGATACCAAATTTTTTGCAACGTGCGTGGTCACGTGATTCAATGTCCAATTTATCAGCTGTTTAAAACTCTGCACCCGAAGTTGTGTTCTTTTTACTAAAAATTGAGAATTTTTTTAGAACAGGTCTGCAATGACCTCCCCATGCCTTTTACTCTGCGGATTTTTAGTGCTGGTCACGTGTGCCCTCCCCCCCCCCCCGAACCATTGCGCAATCATGATTTCAAGCAAGATGGCGGTATCCGCGAAATGGCTTATGGTGCTACTATTGTCAGCGCCGGGCATTGGGAGGGGGGACGAGGGGGGAAGGCCCAGTACCAGCTAAGGTGCACATCCTCAAGAAAAATCACAAATGTAGATAATTTTTCATTGCCTTGTGATGGTAACGTAGACAACAAATTCTGATCAGTAATGCATTCCACTGAATTGCGTACTATCTTCACCTTAGTGGGACCAACCTTTTTTCCCAGCAACCCCGTCATCATTTCAGCAACTAAGGCAAACATTATCTTCCCAAGTGATTTGGTGTTATGTAACCAACTTACAACCAGTGAAAGTCATGCTCCTGTTGGGGGCTGAAAGTTGCCCTTTTCTACGTTCCCCCCAAAAATTATAGCACAAGTGAAATTTCACTTCCAGTGACATGTAATTTTTGAGACATTAAGAATTACCTGCCCTCAAATTGACACTTGTGACACTTGGTGCTGCCATTTTGACAACGTTGTTTTCGATGAGATCATTGTTTCACTCGAGATTGGCTCTCTGTAATATTCGTGCTGACAGTTGTACGAATAGAAAACACCTCTTAGGATTTTACTGCATAAATTGTCTCTGACACAGCCTACATTAATGTACATTTTAATATGCTATAGAAGTGTGACATCACGTGGGGTCATCTCCCATAGTGATCGGTCCAAACAATGGCTTGTCTAACATTTTTACCTTAGGATTTGCACCGGCAATTTGGGTAAACTTTTTCAAATTGATCTGGAAATTTTCAGGAATTAAGAGTTAATAAGACTAAAAAAATGGGACATTGCTTTGTAGCTGACTGTAATCATCGCTGAGCATGTGAGGAATGCCATTTATTTTATTTTCTGATGGATGAAAAGTTTATGAAAAAGCGGGCGCCATGCCTATCTCTACGTAATTAAGGTCATATGTGTTAATTTGGACGTATTTCCCCGGGCAACGCATGACCTCGACGGCGTATGACGTAACCACTTCTACAGACGTATTGCAAGTGCTGTAAAGCACATTCTTCAAGCAAACTTGTATCCACGATCCTGATTGGTCGATCCATGGCAACAACAGTGTGATAAGAGGCTGTATTACATGATGGTCCATATCGCACCCTGCATATTGCGCTTTTCCAAGATGCGAGCGACATTCTAGCTGCATGTCCCATATCGTTACAGGTTCATGTAAAGCGATGGTCCAACTTTACTGCGCGTCAAGTTTGCTTAAAGATAAATTCGTTATCATGCTCCCGCTTGTGGAACACGAAAAATGTAGTGCGTCTGTGTCCCACATACCACGTGGCCAAAGTGGGACACAGACACACTACATTATTCCGTGTTCCACTTGCGCTCATGGGATAACTAATAATATAACAGCGTTCTATTTAACACATTAACAATGACTGGTTTGTAATTGGCTTTTCTCTGATCATAACCCTTATTATAGAGACGAGCAGCCCAGAGTGGCAGAGCCCTGCAGCTATGGCGTGTGTGCATGCGAGCCTACTGGTGGGACATTGTGACCACGGGAGGCATTCGCTTGGTAGCTGAGATGGCTCGCTTCATCAATCCTCTCTGCATCAGCGGAATCGTTCTGTTTATCACCGAGAAAGAGATCGAGAAGCGACAAAAAGTGAGCACTTCATCTAACTGTATACCAATATGCAAGGTTGATTGAAGACGATTAGTTGACTACGTTAGTTGTGGATTTTTTTATTTTTGACATAACTTTAAGGTTTGTGTTCCCCATTCTCAAAAAACTCATTTTTTTGGGATAAATTCCAACTTGTATGTTTTATTCCAACCAAAAAACCCTCCTTTTTTCCCCTTTTCTCTGGATGTCTGCAAGTGCAATCCTCGGGAAATAAAGTTTGGGTTTGGGCACAAACAGTTCTGCGTTGCGAGCACGATTCACTTGCTTTGTGATCGCGGTACATTTTCAATACTGATTGTGAGGCGGGGGGAACCAGCCTACCCCGTGAGAATGGAATTATTGTCTGCCAGCTAATAATTTGAAACTGCAAAGTAATAATTCAATAATTCAATAACTATATATGGAACTCGAAAATTGCGTCCCAATGTAGTGCAACACATTACATTATTCCGTGTTCTACTCGAGCTCATGGGATAATTAATAATCTAGAAACTTGTCAATGAGACCGGCATATTTCAGATCCAACATGTATGCTTTGTATAATTGTTATTTTAAAGCCTCACTAAATTTGTGCCGTTCCATTTTGGGTTTTTTCATTATCATCTTCAAATTTTAGGAAGAGCCGCATGTTCTCACTGTCCAGGAATTCTTCTCCAATGGATTCGTTCTGGTTGGCCTGATGTTCATTGGCACTGTCATCCGCTCACTGTGCATGGCAACATACAGGCACTGGACGGTTCTGCTGTCCCAGCATGCATACAGTTCCATTCAGGTAATGGCCACATGTTTACCAAGTCGGACACATCAATAGGCTATATACATATCTGAGCAAATGGGGTGGGGTGGGGGGGGGGGGGTTCTCTGTTAATGCCATTTTTGGGGCACAAATATGAATTGCTAGCTTTTGATGTTATGTTTACGTTGCTGTAAATCAAAAATACTTTTTTTTTTACATTCGACAAATTTAGAATGAAGTAAGGTTGCTAAATTTCTTATATGAACTTATTATTTCCAATGTTACCAAGAAAATGTTACCATATCTTCAATGTGCCCGGTCGCTCAAAGTATACAAATGAAACATGGTTTGAGGATTAACAGGTGATATTAGCTCCTCGAGGCTCCTCGCGGTATTAGACTACTTCCCAAGGTGAGGCAAAGACCACTTCCAGTAGTAACATGGCCTTTTGACCTCATCACTACTTGAGATAACATGTGCACAGCGGCCCAAGGTGATCACGGTGTTTCGCTATGGCGGTTGCAAACCCCAGGTTTATAATTGGCTTGAATCTCCTCTGGGAAGCAAACATAATAAGCACAACTGTGGTTTTAACTGGTATGGTGACAATCTTCTGGTTCAGGTACAAATGTTCTTCTAAATAGAGGATTTGCTCTCTGTGATTGTGCGTTAAGAAACTGTTAAATGTACGTAAAATTTGCCGTTGTGAAATGCATGTGAAATGTTGTTGAGGAAGGGAGCATGATCTGGGATGGAGCTAGGTCACACTTTGGCAGCAAGAGGAAGGCTGGATCCCCCACTTGAAAGTTTAAAACAGTGGATAGTTAGTTAATTCCTGCACAGCCATAAGGATTTAGAAGGTTTTGGTAAAATTTCTGTCATTTTTGGTTTGTCACACACAGAACCTGTTGTAACAGTTTTTGTTATATTTCAACAGACTGTTGTGTACGAGAAATCCCTGCGTTTGAGGACATTCTGCCAAGGCAAAGGCTCGCTGAATGTCGGTCGGATCACCAATCATATGTCAACCGACGCTGATAATATCTTTAATTTCTTCCTATCAATGCACCAGGCATGGATCATGCCTACACTAGTAAGTTTAATGATTTTTTGTAAGAGCTGGTTACTTCGACTTGAAAACTTATTATCACTATATATTGTAACCAATGATGTAGTCTGTTTTTGTTTTGTGTTTCTGCAAAGATGTCGGAGTCTATCAGAATGGTCTAGGCCTCATGAATAGAGACTGTAAGTGATACAAAAAAAGTAGTGCTGAAAGCAAACCCTCACTGTAACCCTAACTCCCTATGCATTTTTTTCCTAGGATGCAACCTAATTCCTGCAAAATCCTCCAACTGCCTCCATATAAAATTTCATACAGCCTCAATTCTCCAAACTAATCCATTACTTCTTAAATGTGGCCCTTGGAGGGGTGACCATTGCCTCATAATCCTGCAAAATCCTCCAGCAATCACAGTCACTATGTGTTGAGGCAGAGCCAGTGACATCCTGGAGCAGTACATGCGGAGGATTTCAATAATTATTAGGCCTACATTTATGCACGGCTAAACATTAACAACACAAGGTCTGGCCTAAGACCTTGACACACAGCATCCTCTAAAATCAGCTACACATTTTTTGCCATATAGCCTCAATCCTCCAAAATCCTCAATTTTTCAAAGAGGATTTTGGAAGGTTATATTGGGTTAATATACATGCGGCGCTAAAAATCGCGTTACCAAACTCAACAGTTCAGTTTCAGTTCTGTTCGGTTCAGATTCGAGTGCAATGTTAGATAAATTTCAGTTTGATTCAGCTGCGACACTATGTAAGTAAGAAAATAGATATGAAAATTTCTAGTGCAACTTTATTTGCCGTTTGCAGTTTCTCTACAGGGTGAGTAAAAAAAGCGAAACCCAAATGTCGGGACCATTGTTTTAGTGAAGTTCTGCATGCAACACTTTCAAACTCTGGGGTATGAAAGCCCAATTCATAAGCTTTCTTTTTGTACAAGAATCATTGAAATCACTCATGTACTTTTCAAGTTACGGAGTTTTAAACAAAACCACCATTTTAAAGCTCTGCTTGGATCACAAAAAAGGTGTGTGTTCTTTCAGCAAAACGAAAACAATTCACACACAACCTTATGTGATTTGTTTTCAATTTGCTGGAAAAACACTGAACTTTATTGTGATCCGTGGACAGAACCTTGAAACAGTTGTTGTGTTTAAAGCTCTGTAACTTGAAAAGTACACAAGTGAATTAAAGAGGTTGTGGAATGCTGAAAATCGTTTTGTTTTTTATATTTTTATATTGTAGAGTAGACCCATATATAGCATAATGACAAACTCCCATTCTTTTCTAATGTGCGTTTATATGATTATAAAACTGAAATTCATCGAGTAATTTGTTGGTCGGCGAGCGCATAATTGAAATCAACAGTCGTCGGGCTCTTCGTAAAATCAGAAAAAGCGTGACGTAATAAACGGGACTCGTTTATACAACGACTGTTTACTGCTGCCCGACCCGCCCCGTCAGCACGTGTGACTCGCAGTCAAGCAGTGAAAAATCAACATTTTGTAAAAGACTCACGGAGATTGATATTCCTTCTCATTGCTTAATTTTTGGATGAGTATATTGAACAAGGACACGGTGACCTCTGAGCTGTTCTTCCGTATAAATTTGAGCCCCAACTGCCCGAAAAGGAGACCAGCGAAAACACGGATACTGCAACTGGCCAGCTGAAAACGCCAGGCAACGCGGCTCTGATACGGTCTGCGACGTTCGGCGTGAAAAAAACCCAGCTGCGCTTTATCCAAGGACTCAAAGTATTATGTTCATGATAACATTTTTAGATGAGCATCAACAGTCCTATCGCAACTTTCTTCATGTTTTACAGACAATCTCAAACGTTATTCTGGTAAATATTCAGTCCAAAGAGACGACAAATCGTCAGTTTTTTTTTCTCGAATTTTACGCGTACGGCACGCATAACGCATCACGGCGGTGGATGTGGTCGACCGTGTCCAGAACTAATGTTATACGGTTAGCAGCGTCGCGGGCCCCGGTCAAGTTCCTTGCGTTGCCTGGTGCTTTTTATGTATACGTTCGCCACAAAAAATTAGTCCTCTACTCTTTTCTTTCCTTGTGCATTTTAATCCTTGTTTTAACATCCTGAAACGATAATTACGAATTTACTTGAATTTTGAAATTGTTAACTTTATTGTTTACCAAAAAAAAATCCGTAAAACAACGCCAGGAGACCATGTAAACCTCGGACTGTAAACGTGGCTACAAAAAAAAATAATACAATTCATAAATCATAGTCATGCTCCGTTCATAGAACAAAAATTTAACGAGCACTATCATTATTTTCAGTACCTCATTAAGACTTTATTCAAGAAACTCCAGTGGCAGAGAATTTGTCATTCGATCAAAAGAAGTTCTAGGGAAAATGGAGGCCCGTCACATTATTAATCAGCACTAACGTGAGTAAGGAAAACTACGCGGTCCTTTTTCTACGCATTTACCTTCAATTTGTGTGTGACAACGCGTGCGCGCGCGTACGCTGCGCAGATAATGGAGGGTCGAGGATACATTTGAACGGGTCTACGGTTCTTCAAGATTGGCAATGGACAAATGGTCCAAAACAGTCTTCCCTTTAAATCATTAACAAATCATATCTCTATTATTTCTTGTCCATGCAATTTCAACAAATCTCTTGAGAAAAGAAGACTCTTGCCGTACGAAATGTACAGTGCATGCGATCAGCGCTCTATCCGTTAATTTGGCTGAAATCCGATCTCGTGTTTTCGCATCACGGTACCCTTCGGACAAACTGCATGGCTACGGAGGATTCTTATTCCTCCATGCACCCGGACGGGAAAGCTGGAAATTTGTTGCAAACAAAAATGTGGTGTGATTACAACCAGCGACTGACACAATTATAGGCAAATAGGCCTAGTGCGTTCGCTACCCGTACACGTATCAACAACGAATTATTTAGAAATTCCAACACCGTTTACCGGTGTCAAAATCTACGGTCCCAGCGGCCGGGCCAGCGGCACAAGTATACCCATGAATTTCCAGCCACCTTTACATACAGCGCGTGTCACGGTGATGCGATATGTGCATGTGACGTGAACGATCGAACGATGTTGATGTATGTACGCAGACATTTCTTACTATGGTTGGCCGTTAAGGGCAAACACAAAAGAATGATCCCCGATCTATAAATACAATTATGTGTAACTATCAAAACACTGAATAATCAATAGAAAGTACCAAAAAGTCAATGGAGATATCTTCCTATTAAATTCTGAACTTGCCCATTAGAATTTCAGGGGTAAAAGCTGTTGCCAACCACGGTTGAATTTATGGAGCATGTGCTGCCCATACAAAATGTCGCTCAGAGAAATTGTAAACAAAGTCATGTCGTTGCGCGGAGTGATTTGCAAAAAGTTTCGCTGGAACTACGCTGCATCGGGAGTCCTGTTTATTACGTCACGATTTACTATGTTTTGTTTGCTGCCCCCAACGACGACTTTTACACAAATTGCACGTTCGGGTCGAAACAGGACCTGAAAAACAGCTCTCAAAAGTACCTTTTGTACTCATTTCATGACAGAAACAATAGTCGTTTTTATTTCATCACACCCTAGGCTACATATACCCGAAAAATGACGAAAATGTCTTGGAGCATTCCACAACCTCTTTAAACGATTCTTGTACTAAAAGAAAGCTTATGAATTGGGCTTTCCTTTCCTAGATTTTGAAAGTGCTACATGCAGAAATTCACTAAAACAATGGTCTTGACATTTGGGTTTCCTTTTTTTTGACTAACCCCCTATGATATTGCATGCATTTCTTGCAGGGAATCCTAACTATGACACTGCTCTTCATGGAGCTAGGCGCCTCAGCCCTGTTGTGCATAGTTCTAATGGCTGTCGTGCTCTTTGTTCACCTCAAGATAGCCTGCTTGACTGCACATATCCAGAAAAGAGTCATGGTAAGATTTAGACCTGTTCTGAGCTCCAATAGCTGGGATAATAATAATAATAATAAAAATAATAATAATAATAATGGCATCTTGTATAGCGCACATGTCCTTCATGAAGATGTTCCTGGCGCTCTTAATATTATCCTGGCTTTAGCACGGCTGCCATTACGGCCCTCAAGCATTAAGGGAATTTCTTCCTACCAGGTACCCATTTACTACACCTGGATAGAGAGAGGCAAGCGCACAAGCAACATGTTCCCCGTCAGGAGTGGAACGAGTCGAACACTGTAACCACTGGACCACAGCACCTTAATTAGTATGAAATCCATGCATGAACGGTAGATGATTCAGTGTGGCAGTCACTCCTGCACAGTGAGCTCAATAAGGAGTAACTTGCTGTTATTAAAATAACTATCAAGCATCTCAATGCACTTTTGCACATTACCAAGTATTTGTGCTGCATTCACTTAAAGTCTTTCCATTGATGTGGAGACGAGAAAGATCAAGATGCTTGAAAAAGTACCCTATCAAGGCACAGGCCGGTATACAGGGCGAGTAAAAAAAAAATGAAACCCAAGTGTTGGGACCATTGTTTTAG
This sequence comes from Patiria pectinifera, assembly GCA_029964075.1. Classification (NCBI taxonomy): domain Eukaryota; kingdom Metazoa; phylum Echinodermata; class Asteroidea; order Valvatida; family Asterinidae; genus Patiria; species Patiria pectinifera. The sequence goes on along the minus strand of CM057149.1, from coordinate 28,748,646 downwards.
TGAAGTTCTGCATATAGCACTTTCAAAATCTAGGATATGGAAGCCCAATTCATAAGCTGTCTTTTAGTACAAGAATCATTCAAATCACAAGGTTCTGTCCACGGATCACAAAAAGTTCAGTGTTCTTTCAGCAAAAGGATAACAAATCACATAAGGATGTGTGTCAATTGTTTTTGTTTTGCTTAAAGAAGTCACACCTTTTTCGTGATCCGTGGACAGAACTTTAAAACAGTGGTTGTGTTTAAAACTCCGTAACTTGAAAAGTAAATGAGTGATTTGAATGATTCTTGAACCAAAAGAAAGCTTATGAATTGGGCTTTCATATCCTAGATTTTGAAAGTGCTATATGCAGAACTTCACTAAAACAATGGTTCCGACACTTGGGTTTCATTTTTTTTTTACTCGCCCTGTATCGTGCCAAACTCACATTTGCCGAGCCGAATGTTTCTGTGAAATGCCATATGCTATACTGTTGTGGCGAATTTGAAAAGCTTGTCAAGGCTGAAGCAGCGTTTAGAGCGAGAGCAAATCATTACAATGATTCAGTGGAGTGGGGAAAGTTTGTTAAGAGTGCCATTGGCGTAGTCTGGTTTGGGTAATTCTGCAATTTTCCATTGTATATGGCATTGCAGTTTGTGCATGCAGCGCCATTACTGCCGTTTGTGCACATTCCGATTAACATTAATCATGCACAACATGTTTCATGTGCGCTAAACAGTATGCAAAGGCAGTGCGTCCTACACAAGGAGCTCTTATATGGTGGTCACATTAAAGGGCCATCTACTGTTCATGCATGGATTTCATACTCTAGCCTAAAGCACCTGTTGCACCAAATATGCAACGGTGAGAAAAGAAAAAAATGGAACTGATTACTTGAGTTATTTTCTGATGCAGCTGTTCTCGGATGAGCGTCTCAAGAAATGCAATGAGATGTTCCAAGGAATCAAACTGCTGAAGCTCTACGGCTGGGAGAAACTCCACTGCAAATCCATCAAGAAGGTCAGGTCCAAGGAATTGTGGGAAATACTCAAGATCAACATCCTGCTGGCAACTTCAGGTATCAGTACAATGAGCATGATTGATTTCACTGAAACTGATTAGAATTCATGACAAGTCCGGACAAGTCCATCACAAGGCCCTCACAAGTCACAATCACAAGTCACAATCACAAGTCCATCACAGGTCAATCACAAGTCAATCACAAGTCAATCACAAGTCAATCACAAGTCAATCACAAGTCACAATTACAAGTCAATCACAAGTCCATCACAGGTCAATCACAAGTCAACCACACGTCAATCACAAGTCAATCACAAGTCAATCACAAGTCAATCACAAGTCAATCACAAGTCAATCACAAGTCAATCACAAGTCAATCACAAGTCAATCACAAGTCAATCACAAGTCAATCACAAGTCAATCACAAGTCAATCACAAGTCAATCACAAGTCAATCACAAGTCAATCACAAGTCAATCACAAGTCAATCACAAGTCAATCACAAGTCAATCACAAGTCAATCACAAGTCAATCACAAGTCAATCACAAGTCAATCACAAGTCAATCACAAGTCAATCACAGGTTCATCTTAAGGCTGGATAATATACCTCACGCAGAAGTGAAAGCGACAGCGAAGCAACTTTCATGACGTCAACAATTGAAGTTTCATTGCGAGCTTTTGCCCTTATAACCTAACAAATTTGCTTAATTTGTACTGAAATTCGCGTGAAGTACCCGTACGAACCGGCCTTCAACCACAAGACATCCAGTCATGTTCAATCAATTTTGACAAAGGCATTCCTCTGTTATATACAGTGGAGTCTTGTTATAACAAACTCGTTCGGACCTAGTCAAATTGTTTGTTATATCAGAATTTTGTATTAAGAGGAACATCAGTCCCATTCATTGTGCACATAAATGCACAGTCGGGACCGAGGCTTTGTGTTTGTTAATAACCAGAATTTTGTATTAACAGAGTTTGTACTAACAAGAGTCGTCTGTATAATCATCCCCTGTGACCAACGACCGGACTTGTTAGTGGACTTGTGATGGACAGTCATATTTATTTAAAATTTAAAGGAATGACCCATTTGGTTTGAAAATGTGTGACTGTCTACCCGAAGTACACCCTTCAAGTATTGCTGCACTAGCTTGCAGCTCGAGTGGTGTGCATTAACGGGTAGCTAGTACAGGAACAGGGTACCCTATTGAAGTAAAGCACAGGTACCCGTAGAAGTAACCCAACCCCAAAATTCAAATTCTGGAATTGGTCTAAGGCCCCCCAAAAAGTCTCCGGTTTCTGGTATGGAGCTTGCCCAAAACGTGGTGCGGCGACGCGTTTTTAAAAAATTTTTACCTGATTTTTTTTGCTTCAAATGCAATGTTGGCTGATGACTGCAAATGGTGCCCGACTAAACTTAGTGCAAATGGGAGTCCAGAGAGGCCACATAAAGCTTATTCTCGATCATAACCCCATCTAAAAACACGTTAAAATTGTGCAGCAGCAGGATTCCAGTCAAACCAGTGAGTTTGGCGGTTTTGAGATATTATCTTTCATTGAAAAAAAAAAAATTAATTTTGCCGACGCGCATGGCTACGGCGACGCGCGCGCATACCAGAAACCGGAGACTTTTTTTTTGGCCTAAAGGGCATTGTAGCTTTTCAGAGTAAACTGCACCTTCGCAAGCATTCTCTGTAGCACATTGAAATGCACATAAACGTGAAATCTGTTTTGGTTTTCCCTTTGAAAATTCCCCACAAATAGCATTCATCAGAACCTTTCTTTTCCCTTGTCTGAGAAGTTACTATTAAGTACTTTGTAAAGTTGGTTTAATACATGTACCTGATCCGATAATGTGGAACCGGTTCCTGACATCAGAGGTTGGGTACTTGGGTAGCCGGTTCCGATGCACGCCCCTACTTGCAGCATATCCCGATGTAAAAGTAATCATCATCATCATGTCGGTTTTAAGGCCGTTGTCCAGTCTGTTCTGGGTTGGCCTGCTTTCTTGCTATGGCTCTCCTCCACTTGGCCCTGTCCGTCGCGTCCCTCGCATTGACTCCAAGCAGTCGCATGTCATCTGACACGGAGCTCTGCCAAGTCTTGCGCGGTCGGCCGACGGGTGTGGGCCCACCCACAATTACGTTGGTAAACCTCTTGACCCAGTTGACATCCTCCTTTCTCTCCACATGACCAAACCACCTCAGCCTGTGCCTCCTCAATACAATGCCGATCCCCTCCACTCCCACTCTCCTCCTCAGCTCCTCGCTTGACAGCCTGTCAGCCAGAGACACCCCACACATCCACCTGATCATTCTCATCTCTGCTCGTTCCATCTGCTGGATGTGCCCCACCCTTGTGGGCCATGTCTCGCAGCCGTACACCATACTGCTTCGGACACAGGCGGTGTAAACCTGGCCCTTCATCTTCAGGGGCGGCGCCTTGGATGTCAAAAAATTATAATATAAAGTAATAAGTATGAGAATCTCATTTTAGAACGAGATTGAAAATTCCTGTATTATGTCCAGCTTATTATTGAAAGAGTCTTTCCTTTTCTTAATCCACAGGTCTTGTGACCTACATCTTTCCCTTCTTTGTTACACTGACGGTAAGTGAAGAGTTAGGTTTGTTTCAGGTTTCCCAGCCACTCTGGGAATCATGCAAGGAAGACAGTGAACGTTAATGTCCATTTTTCTAGTCAGGGAAAACTCTGGGAAAATAAAAAAAAAACACCGAAGTGCCTGTTTTCTCCAGTTTGGTGTATGTGTACTTATGCTATGTGCCAATTTGCCGTGTGCCAGTTGACATGGCTAGGGTGGCTTTTTATACATTGTGAATATGTCACAGCTCTCCAGACAATAACAATTAGCTGTGCTGCCTCCTGACTTCCCAGCAACCTTGTTAGTGAAAATATTTCTCATGGAATTTTTGAAAATTTCTTAGGGAAATGTTAGGGAAAAATACAGGGAATTTTGCTTCATAAAGTGTGGCAACCCGTGTTTCTTTTAAAGATCCTGAATTTTGTGCATTCAACAATCACTGGCGGAGTTGGAACATAACTTTTTGATGTTTCCAGGGCCCGCCCAAAATGGAGGCGAAACCCAAACAAACAAGCGGGGCGTATTGTCTCACGTGGGTGAAAATTCCTGTCTTTGAAGTGATTAAATAATTGACAGCAGAAGAAACAGGGAAAAAGACAAGACATACCTAAAAAGAAACACCAAAAATCAAAACACTGTAAAAAATAGGGGGGGGGGCACAGGCTGTGCCCCCTCTGGCTCTGCTACTGAACGTGATGCTCTAGAGACTTCATTGAGCAGTAATTTTTTTTGCATTGGTTGCAGGCATTTGGATCTTACACAATCCTGAGCGGTGAACCGTTGACTCCCGATGTGACCTTCTCATCTTTCGCTCTCTTCAGCATTGCCATGACGGTCATCTCCAAGCTCCCTTCCGCTTTGGCATCCTACGTCAATGCTTTGATTAGCTCAAGGAGACTGCAGGCTAGTTATAGCAAATAGGATCACTGCACTTCGTGCAGATAATAACACCCCTCAAAATCCAAGGAAAAACCAGGTCTTTCAAAAGTTTCAGCTCAGTGGATGTTACACTTTTCGAAGAAAGGGTGAAAAACCATGCACAACCATTTGATCACAAAACGCAATTCACAATTTCCAAAGTGGCAGCAAGCCATGTAGACGGAGTAATTTCACAGGTAATGCCAGTATGATCTTACAGATCCCAGTAAGCTTTTTGATATTAATTTGGTAGGTTACTTTTGGGATAAATGCAAATGATACTATATGCCTTTAAAGAAAATATATTTTGCCCGCTCAACCCCCCCCCCCCTATCTCCCACCCAGGGCTCGATTTACCAAAAAAAAATGTGGCATGCACTGGTGCATGTAGACCAAAAAACCTACATGCACCAAGAAAAACCCACATGCACCATAATTGACTTACACCCGTCTGCTTCTCTGAAGGCATTCTTTCTCTTTGAAATTTATCGAACTTTCGACAGACAGTACAGTACATAGCCTTTTTTACTCTATCGTGCTCAAGCCTAGACCCGTGAACGTGGCGTTGTATACAACGCCACGCTGTTGTGGCATTTCGAACATGGCGAAATCGATCCGCCATACATAATTTCGTACATATGTTCAGTACTCGCCTAGAAATCTAAATTTGCCTTCCCGCGTGTTCAGGATGTGTCATTTCGACGAAATTTGCCATCGATGAAGACCCATACGAACGTGTAGAAATTAGATTTTAATCTGACAAGTGGCCAGGGTCATTTGCGTGCAAAATTATCGGAGCCCTCCGAGCTACCCGTCTGCTTCATGTGGCATATATGATAGGCGGCGTCAGATTGGCCAATAACGAGACCACGTGATAAACGAGGCTACTAATTTGGAATCGCACTTATGATCCGGACATAAGGAATGCCCGGAGCGTCAGTGCGAAACCAAATTATCCGCAGCATGTATCACGTGGTAAATCACATGCATGATCGGAGGAGGTTGCACTCACGGAAAAGGGCAATCAATAAAAACTATTGAGTTAGTTGCAAAATATAATTTTCGTCCCATTATCCATTTTCACCATCCCGACTTGCTTCAGTCATCGTCCCGATTTTGCCGTTCAAATCTCCATCCCTTTGCAATCTGCCACTCTGCACACCCCCCCCCCCCCCCCCCCCCACAGATTGGCCAATAACGAGACCACGTGATAAACGCGGCTATTAATTTGGAATCGCACTTATGATCCGGACATAAGGAATGCCCGGAGCGTCAGTGCGAAACCAAATTATCCGCAGCATGTATCACGTGGTAAATCACATGCATGATCGGAGGAGGTTGCAGGACGTACATGTACGTCGAGATGGTCGAGACCTTGAATTTTACCTCGTAATCTGCATCTGCTGCGACTGTGCGAGCATGGTGCGAGGAATAATTTATGGATTTATAAAAGAAATAACACGTTTGTACACTATCTGGTCAAGTATTCAACAAACTTTATTCTTATTCTCACTCACTGGTAAATATATGCATGAAATGAGTATTTTGGTGGCTAAAAAAGTTACATGCACGTCGTGCATGCTCAGTAAAAAAAGCTACGTGCACAAGCAAAAGTCAACATGCACTGGTGCATGCGTGCACCGGGTAAATTGAGCCCTGCTCCCACCACGTTCCCATTCAAACAATTTTAAGCACTTGTAGTTCCTTCTGATATTAACCATGCTAAATAGGTTTAGAAGATTGTTTACTCTTAATCTTATTCACATCGCCATATAACATTCAGCTAGAGTGGGCAACAGATTCTATGATTTGTGGGTTTTTTTGGGGTCCCTTTATTTCTTTTTTAAAACCAGACGCTTTAGATAATACTTGGTCTTTAACTGGCAAAGCTTGGGAAAGAGGCTGTTTTTTTTTTCTATATACCACAATAGCTCTTGTAGTACCATTTTTTAAAAATCCGGTTTTATTGCCTGGTATTACATGTTTGTATATTATACACATATGACTCAAACCAAGCATGTATAGATTGTTACAATCTTGATGCAGTACATTTGCTCAATTGTGATTATTTTATCCGTGTCCTAGGACTTTTTGTCTGCCCCTGAGGTTGAGAAGAGGTGCGAGGATGGAGCAGATGACATTGGTGATGCCAGAGGACCATTGTCTCCTGTATACGAAGAAGTAAATGTGAGTCTCGCAACATCTTAGAACAAGGATCCATGACATGTATTTTACACTTAAAGATATTTTATCGTTAAAGTTATCATTTTTCTGAACTGTAGCCCTTTTAAAATTAAATGGTCTTGTTTTTCCAACATCATTGACTTTTACAGGGATTTGATTCCTTAAAAAAGTGGAGTCGCAATTTAGATTCTAAATTTTGAATTGATCATATTTGATTCTTACGTCCCATGAGTCACCTAAGCGTATACACGTTGGTCTGTCTATTTTAGGCATGTAAGCAGGGTTTTGTTTGCCCATTGCAGTGGCGAAAAAAAGGGCACTCAACAAATGTGTGTGTGGGGGGGGGGGTGCTGTTCGAACTGGAAACTTTCAGACAATTGATGGCGCTCTACAATGCGGCATGACATTTGCAGGACATAAAAAGGCTGCTCTTGAAAAATGGCACTCATGGAAAAGGGCAATCAATAAAAACTATTGAGTTAGTTGCAAAATATAATTTTCATCCCATTATCCATTTTCACCATCCCAACTTGCTTCAATCATCATCCCGATTTGCCTTTCAAATCTCCATCCCTTTGCAATCTGTCACTCTGCACACCCCCGCACCCCCGCACCCCCCACCCCGCACCCCCCCCCCCCCCTGCATCCCCTCCAGTTACGCTTCTGATTTTCATTTTTTATCCCTTGCAGACTTTTGATGATGTGACCATCAAGCGCAGCCGACGTTTTCTGGCCCGCAAGCGTCGCGAGAGTGACACCGGAGAGCTCCTACCGGCCACGCCCCTGCCCCTCAACAAGGACTCCACCCCTAGCCCCTCCCCATCCTCCACGTCACCAAGTGACCAAGACAGTGATAATAGGAGGATTAACATTGATGGGTTGCCTAGCAATGTGGCTGTCAAGGTAACAAATTGTCGCAGATAACGAGCTACTGATTAAGCGCTACAGATAATGGAACAAGTCTGGAGAGATGTTGATTGCTATAAACAATATTTTTATAAAGCGTTTAAATTTTGGGTTGAACAGATATATATAGACTAATTCGGTGAGGTAAATTAGGACCCATTTTTGAGGGGGAACCTGGCTTGCGCTCGGGTAGTACGCATGCACTCCTAGCTCCTTCGACTAATAATTCACCAAAATACATGCACGCTCCTTGTCTTTAAGAAGGTGTGCAGCATGCGTCCAAACTTTTTCCACCTCAAAAAATAGCTTCTTATTTTGTCTGCCAGATTAGTGGATAAAACAGTGAGACAAGGCAGGTGCCAAAGGAAGATTTTCTGCGGTGCCCACAAAATTGAAAACCACAGTCGTGAATCCTGAAGACGGTCAAAGCATACTGACCGGAACGTCAAGTTTATACCTCTGGTTCCTTTCAAAACCATTCTCTTAGTTGAGAAATTATTTCCACATGGTGTTTCCGCAAATCTTTCATTCATTGGTATTTTCACCATTCAAAGCCTCAAATCTTACTTAACTACAGTCGTGGGTTCCTACAGGCTAACGTCGGAATATCATAAGAAAAGGCCTAAGACGTAATGACGTCACGCTTTGTTTACATGTGTGCTTTCCTATGTAGTAGACGGTCCCCACGTTATCTGGCGTCCCGACTTCGCTCCCATAGGAAAGCGCATGTAAACAAAGTCATTACGTCATTACGTCTCAGGTCTATTGTGACGTCAAAAGTAGAACTCACAACTCCGATGGTGACAACTTTTATTGATTAGTGGCACAAGCGGGCCTAGAGAGGCGGAACATAAAAAAAAAAAGATTTCAAAAGTAACTGTAATTGTTTATGCCACATACAGGTACTTATAACTAAAAGAATGATGCAGATGTCTTCCGGTGGTCCCAATTCTCTTTAAAGCTAGTAAAATAACTGATTTGGGTACAACTTTCCCCATCTTTTTTTTCTCTGCAGATTGAGAATGGTATTTTTTCCTGGGATCTTGACCGCAATGTGCCAGTTATATCAAACATCAACGTAGAGATTCCTGCAGGTAATGTTTTGAGTCGACTTAATATCTGAAAAATGCTCAAACAAAATCGTTACATCCATTATTCAGTGTTCTCTAAACAGATTGCGAAATATTTTCACACAAAAACATGTTGACGTCATTTAATTTTTTGTACAAGAAAGTCGGAACGCCCTGAAGTGATTGTTGGATGGCAATGAATGGAGATGGCGACAGAAATGGTTAATCAATGTCCAGAAAGGGTGTTATATTAATCCTGTGTCCCTGCTGACTAGAGGCTCTGTGCACAAGCAAAAGAGGGCGCTTTTTGGCCACTTTCGAGAACCCCTTGAATAGGACACGCTGTGTACAACTATTGGTTCAGGCGCATGTAGCACAAAGTACGCACGAGTAATTTTATTCTGAATGTGCACAGAGCCATAGCGTCTTTGCTTGAGTGTCAGGCGGCGTCCGCATTGCTTTCAAATGTCTCTCCCAGTGGTCTCCCCCAACTCTCCCTGTCTTACCGTTGAGGGGGTACGCATTGAGCCCATGACAGATCTTAACTATAATTCATGGCGTTTTCACTGGTATTGTTGAGATTTAGATTTCTATCATTATTAGGAATAATCTACTGGTAGCAATTTACGTCTTTTGTACATCTTATCAGTTAATGACTGGAATGCATAAAGTACACAAATAGACCAAGTTTGAGAGCTAATGAGTTTCGACTCCGTGCGTGACCAATAGATGGCGCTTTTGAGATCGAGCCCATTGGAAGAGACACACCACTGTGCATCCACCTTGACATATAGGGTGTATTTGAAACCCCATTCTCAAGTGACCCGCGGACAGTGTTCTCTGATTGCCGAATACAAACACTCAAATGCGTGTGGAGTGCAACTGGGCAAAAATTAAAGAAGGCAGTCGCCATATAAAAATGCGGAATGAATAGAAGGGAAAAATAGTGAGTGCTTTCAAGTTTATGCACAAAAAATAACGCAAGTTTTCGGAATGGACCTAAGTCTGCCGTCTTTGTTTTTGACGTTCTTCATCTACTCCCCACTAAGAGGGGAATGAAAATCCTGCCGGCAAACACCGTTCGCGGGTTGGTTCTCATTATTTGAAATCCCGTTCACGTGTTCATTCAACACGAGAACGGGGTTTCGAATACGCCCATGGGTAGGCAAGGCAGAGGCCATCGGTAATTTGTTCAGAAGTCCTGCCCAGTGGTCTCCCTCAACTCTCCCTTTGAAATCGTTGAATTAGTACTTGTACGTGGAGTCCAAGAGAGTGTTTTGTTGAATGTTCACAAACAAGGTTAATTTATTTAGTTTAAAAAAATCACTACCCTGAAAGATATTTGTTGACAGGAAAGTTGACGGTGATTATTGGGCCTCTTGGAGGTGGTAAATCGTCGCTCGGCCAAGCCATCCTGGGAGAAATGAGGACCCTATCTGGTTCCGTCAAATTCAGAAAGTAAGCACTCCTCCTTTACTATAATTTGAATTTTGAATCTTATCAGCCGAATCGGCTAAGGTTGAACCATTACAAGAAGAGCTGTTAATCTCAAATTGTAGGGCTACGTGCTTCTGAAGGAAAGTTTCTTTCAAGAGTCACATAAGTAGTCACAGCCAGTCAATCCTGCTTTATGTATGATTCATTACTATTTAACAACATTCACAAAATTGATTTTGAATGCTGAGAAGACTTTGTTGTATTTGTCAGCTGGAGGCAGGCCAGGATTATCCAATAGGCATGTAGTAGGCACTGTGCCTAGGGCCTGCAAAAAATTTGGGGGCCTATGTAGAATTTGAGGGGCCTCTACCTGCGAAAATACCGCAGTGTGCCATGAAACATGTACACCCACGCACACACAAGAAAGCGTCTCAGAATTTTCGATTTCACCAACGGATCGCTAAATGAAGTAGCTACATGTCTATGTATGTATACAATTTACATGTTTGTCGTTCTGAAGCACAGTGCAAACAGGCTTTTAGAGCGACCAGTTTGGTCTGGCTTGCTTGGCACCTAGGGTGGAGTGCTGGTACCTAGTTTGGAACACTTAATTTGGCCCTGGCTGGAGTAGGAAAGATGGACCGATGTATTTATAAACTTTGGAAACTTGTAAAATAGGGGATTGATGCTCACTAGACTCATATCTGTTTTTTTCTGGTCTAGGAAGAAGAATACCATAGCGTTTGCTGCCCAGAAACCCTGGCTCATTAATGGATCACTGAGGGACAATATCCTGTTTGGTCAGCCCTACCACGCCAAAAGGTTGGTAAACCAGCAGGCAAAAGTGTGAGGCGCTCTGGCAAAATGAGACAATTGGCAGAGGTCAAAATGAGGGTTTGTAGGTATGGACCTTTATCATGCTGCCACCATTTTCAGTCATGGTCCCTGTATCCAATAACAGTGCTGAATGATAATGTTTTTTTTGTGCAAAAAGGAACCAGCCTATTTTTCCTTCCAGCCTCGCTTTGGTTACGTTGATTTGATTTGGAAAAATCCAAATGGCCGCAACACGATAATGGTCTATTAGAAAAGAGAACACAATTCTATCTTCCCTCAATATCGTTTGTAACACTTCAGTTGGACATTCTGTTTACAAATTATGGCTGTTTTGAAGTTTACTTTTATCGGCATATCAAACAAGAAAAATACTGAGAAAAAGGCCTTTAAAGTTTAGAGTTTTGCATTCGTGAAGATGAAAGATGCCGATTGTTTTGTATCGCCAAGATGAATGTTTTGGGGGATATTTTGTTGACAAGTTATGCCAAGTTATTTAGTAAAAAGGTAGGTAAGGTAAAGGGGCATACCATGTGTTCACAGGAACGGAGTGCCCATCTCTTTTTCATTAGCGATTGGGCCAGACTCGTTTGCTGCTGTGGGGGGGATCGCCACACCTCCTCCACAGCGAGTCTGTTACCTTCCCAGGAATGAATAATGCTGGTACCCATTTAACACCTGGGTTGAGAGGAGTAATTGTGGTAAAGCACCTTACTCAAGGGCACGACATGCATGGCCACGGCGGGGCTTGAACCCACAACCTCACTAATCCTGTGCTCTACCGCTCGACCACACGTGCCCTGTTATTTTGTATCGAAGTGTTATAACGTGATAGCGAGCGAGGTCACTGGACTTATCCAAGTGGTGGACCATACCACACACTTGGCAACTGATCCAGCCACTGGCACACGTGTATTCGAAGCAAAATAACATCATGCGGAAAATTGGTCAATAAATGCTACCTCACGATGTTTCACTGTTTCACTGTGGACAGTAATCATACAAATGTAAGTCACAAAAAATGCTCAGAAAATACACGATGAGGCCGTAGTGAGTGGTGGCCATGTTGGCATCGGAGTGATCCTTTGCTTGTGCCAATGACTGATTTGACTTTGATAGGGAATAGCGCACAAATTATTTTATTCTGTAGTTGCGCAAAGCTCTGTGAACATCAGGCGTCGTCAGCTATGCATTTGATTGTCTCTCAAGCAGTCTACTCCAACTCTCCTTTTTTTTATACGCATCCCAATCCCGCCAGCTATGGTCAATCATGACCAACATCGCTGGTGGGTAATAAAAAATCACATGGAGCACGCACAGCAGCGTTAATAGACTTTAAAGACAAAAAGCCTAGAAATGTGCTATGTCTAATCTGAACTATGATACATGAAGCCGTGGACTATATATGGCCAACCAGAAAACGGTGCACAGCCTCCTTAAAACACTGAGCCCCCTCCTCTGAAGACTGCCCCGAGACATCGGGGGAAGCCTATTCCAGTTGTTTACAGCATCTGGTAGGAAGCTCCTGTCATAATCCAGCAGGGTCTGGGCTCTTCTTATGCAAGGAGGGAGGCGATGCTGAAAGGGGAAGGGATGCACAGCTGTGAAGGAGCAAAGTGCTTGGTGACGGTTGTTGGTTGTTCCACGGATCCTACACACAAGGATAAACGTCTGTTCTGAGCTCTAGTACAAAATGCATTGAGCGGACTTGCTTTAATTGGTTAGATGCGTGATAACGTGCGTTAATACCCGTTGTCTTGTAATCGCGAATTATCCAGGTGTGCCATTGTGCGGTTTTGTTGCACGACATCTAAAACGGGAATATTCATAAAATGATAAGCAAAACTACTCCTTGTGTAAGATAATTGTTCCAAAATTGTTAAAAAATAAATACTTCAGAATGTAACATGGTATTGTGCAGTTTTTGTAGTCATAGATAAGTATTTACCCAGGAAATCAACGTCAAATTTCAAGGATAACACCGTTTACCCAAATTTCGTTTTTAATTAGGCTTTTATTAAAAAGTTTTAGACAGATTTGATCCCGAACCGATGAAAACTAAAGCGACATTTCATTGTTCATTCTTTTAGCTAAAGATATTGTGCTCGGCGTTAACATGGTTGTGTAGTTATCACTTATCAGAATTCAATAATAAAGACCAAAAAAATAGACTCATGAATATTCAAAAATATGAATAGCTGGTTTGACAGACTTCGACACCATATTGGGGCACAGAACACTGCAGATCTGAAAGCCGCTGCGCGCAGGGGTCTTTGTTGGCAAGTATTCATGTAATTTGCCACCAGTACGGTCCATTATCACTTGTCTAACCAGGAGTTTGGCCTTACCATTGAGAGGGTATTTGTGCACGGAGCCCATGCCTGAACCTTGGAGACACCTTTCTTCGTCATGCTGTGTCTCACATTCTCCTCCCTGTTGTTTCTCTCCTTCAGGTATCAGAAGGTTCTCAAGGCGTGCGCCCTGCAGACAGATATCGAGATCCTTCCGGCCGGGGACTTGACTGAAGTTGGTGAGAAGGGACTGAGTCTTAGTGGTGGGCAGAAACAACGAGTCAGCATTGCTAGGGCCATTTACTCAGAGCGCAGCATTGCGGTCATGGTGAGTGCCCAATTCGATTCATATATCACTTGGTATCGTATGCAAGGTTCTTACATTTGCTTTTCTTGTCTTCATTTGAGTTTCCTAAAGACTGCCACCATTTCAGTCATGTTCCCTGTATCCAATAACAATACTGTATGATGATTTCTGTGCAAAAAGGAACCAGACTATTTTTCCTTCCAGCATCATTTTGGTTACATTGATTCGAGTGGGAAAAAATTAAGATCTTTGTTCCCGATGCCCCTGTAAAGCTATGTATAGGGATAAATTGTATATTGTCCATACTTTTATGTAAACCTCAATCCATAAGTGCTCTTGTACAAGCTGCCAGCACGTACCCACATTACAGTGTGTCCCACTCACACCGGAGCTCTCATGAGTTAATCTTATAGTATCAACAAAATCAGGTTTAACCCATTTTAATATTTTCTCTCCGTCACCGAACTTTATACCCCAGATTGGAAAGCTCATCTGTAGTTTTCAGAAATACAAATACCTCAGTTCTAAAAAAAAAATAGGTCACATTTTGCTAATATTGCTGAAAGTCCCCCTTTGAAAAATTGTGTGCAGGATGATGTGTTGTCCGCTCTGGACATGCGCATTGGCACGCAGGTGTTTGAGGAAGGCATCGTGAGAATGATGCGAAGGTCTCGCCAGACAGTCATTCTCATCACACATCATCTGCAGTGCTTGCAGAAAGCAGACCACGTAAGATAAACATAACTCTGTACTAACATTTGAGTAGTTGTAGCTCGTCCCGGTTTATTCTCCATTAAAATCTTCAAAGTTGCAGTGTAATTCGCTGCCTGCTTACAAAATTTGCTCACTTGTCTTATTATTATTTATTAGTTTCTTATTATCAATGGATCAAGTCCACTGAAATCCATCACTGCTTTATAGGATCAAATCCGCTGACATCCACCACCAGACCACCACTATACTGTAGGTGGATTTTGATGGACTTGGAACATGTGTGTAGGTGGATTTTGATGGACTTGGTACTGGTGGCTTGCCTACCAAAATCTCTCAAATGGATTTTGATGAATTTGGGAAAGATAGGGTTAACGCATGTTCTATAAGAGTGTGTCGTATCCGAGTGCACACATGTTGGACATTGGTGCATGTGTCTCGGACATCAATCCAGGCCCCTCACTAAATTTGGGGGAGCTGCAGCAAGCAATTTGCCCTCAAAATACTTTGCCCTCCAAATACTCGGAGCTGATGACGGGGCTGCATAAATCACAGCTGTGATTGGTCAAAACTTCAAGGGGGCTAGGGCTAAGCGGACCTGTCTATCGCAAATGAAGATACTCCTACAAATAATGGCATGTGCAAGCTTCTGGTGACAGTACAATGTACCTTTCCAACAGATCATAGTGATGAAGGATGGCAAGATCAGCAGGCAGGGGACCCGACAAGAAATTGCCCGCCTGGACCCCGAGCTGTACTGCCGCTGGAAGAGGGCGGTGCATCTGGTCAGCGAGTCTGAGACGGAGTCGGAGGTGGAGTCGGAGACGATGCGAGAAGAGAGACAGTATCTACTCAAGCAGGTCTCCATGCAGCAGATGGAGGGGGAAGATAAGAGAAAACCAGGTCAGATGCTTTGATGACTACTCTTGTTATTTCCCTACCTGGGTTTTACAATTCAAGAGGTCTACCATTAACCCTAATCTTCCCAACTCATGGCAGGCCTTAAACCATCTGTACCAAGTCCATCAAAATCCACACTTAATGATGGTGGTCTTGTGGATTTCAGCGGATCAGTTGTCCTGAAGCATTATGTGAAGCAGGGCCAGTGATGGATTTGGCCGACTTGGTCCGGTACTTAGTAAAACTAAGTAGGGAGTTAATTAGAGGGAGGGGAGTTAAGGGTCTAAAAATCTCTATTATCATTATTATTAATAACAATAATAATAATAATAATGTGTGAGCAAGATTGGGTGCAAACTACAGTTAACTGTCCAGTATGTCCCCCAAAAAGTGTCTGTCTAAATAGTAGTGAAATAAGTACAAATGCAGAAATTAAAAAAATAGTTGAAATAAGTACAAAAGTACACATTTGTAATTGTGCAGATATTTACTCTATATTTGTAGATCTTTATCCTTGGCCTAAACCATATGAGTGTTATTTAATTTTCCTAAGGCCTCACTGCACAATGGTAATTGATCCCAACAACATTTTTGGACACGCTGTATGTGGCCAAAACTTCCTTGCCTTAATCAATTTCAGTGCTGTGTTATGCAAGCTGTGGAAAATCCCTCAGATTGTGAAAAAAAAGAGCTGATGTGATTGGGGATTGGAATAATCAAGCTGAGGTCTTTTCACAACATGCAGGATTTTTACACAGCTTACATACCACAGCATCAAAATTGATTAAGGCATATGGGAACAGTGTCACAGTGTCCCAAAATGTTGTTGTGATCAATGGACCATTGTGCAGTAAGGCATGGAAAAATTGAATGAAACTCATAGGGGTCTATGCCAAGGACAAGGAGCTGCACAAATAAACATTTTCAAAAACATCAAATGAGGTCCAGCCTCCCCCCTCACCCTCCCCCCTCACCCCCGCTTTTCAAAATTTCAACATCAGCCAGTTGTTTTTTGGTCAGTCGGTGCTTTGCCCTCCCCCTTCCCCTCAACAACCCCCCTCCCAAAAAAATGTTTCAAAACTGTTCTGCCGCTACACATACTTCATGTAATACATAATGTGAGTGAAGGGCAAAACTTTCATCAGGAAATACTTTTAATGTGAGGGTAAAGTTCTTGTATCTTCTAAATATTCATTTATTCATTCAAGGATCCAAGGACGGGACGTTCATGCAGGCTGAAGACCGTGAGATCGGCCCAGTGTCGTACAGGGTGTACCTGTACTACTTGCGAGCCATTGGGCTGAAGGCTATGGCTTTGATCATAGCCACCTACCTGATGAGAGAGTCGCTGAGAATGAGCGCCAACTTCTGGCTGTCCAGTTGGTCCACGGCTGGCTTACAGGCTAAGCAGACAGGTGTAGAGGTCAGCTAGTTTAATTTGTAACAAACCCGTCCCATCCCCACTCCACCCCCTACAAACCTGTTTTAAATATTTTTGTACGCACTTGCTGTGATGTTGCCGTGCAATGTTGATTGTTGTTGAGAGCAAGTATTTTTTTTCAAAACTAGGAGTGCTTCTTTTCATACAACAACAGACAAATGTCTTCCACTTGCCCTGCCTTGCATTTGTGTACAGGCTAGTATAGGTCTCACTCAAATGATATCATTTCCTGCAGACCAAACATGTGCCTTATATTTTAAGCATTAGCTTGCGTAACGCACATCGACTACGTCGTATTTCGAACGCATGGCAAGCAACAAGCACATGTGTTTGGAGCATTTTCAACATTGCTCCCATATATTTGTGTAGCCAAAACCCCTACCCCCTTGACCAAGTGACTCAGTCCACTCAGTCACTGCCTTGGGTAATTGCCACTATGTACACTGTATGTTTGTGTAGAAACAGCCCCTCCCTTGTCTTGAGAAACAAAGAACTTAATTTGGTCTAAGCCAGGACGAACCTCACACGTTCGTGTGTATTTTGATAAGCTCATAGGTCCTGATAAGAACGGAAACATTAGACCCGCTAATTTTGTTGATTTGTATATTTCTGGCCAATTAAATCCAGTTGGTTAACAGTTTGCACTAGTTTTATTCATCTTCATACTTTTGTACAGAGATAATCATGATTACTTTTCTGGTTGTGTTTTCAGGCCGAGTCAGTGACCCTGCCCTACCTGACAGGCTACACCGTCATCGTCATTGGTTGTATCTTGGCTGCTAGTCTAGCCAACTCCAGCCTAGTCTACTCCATCATAGCCGCCGCTAAGCATCTTCACGCAGGCATGCTGAGCAACATCATCAGAGCTCCAATGAGGTGATTTGGTTGGACACCTCACAGATTCTGTGTCTTGATTGGCCGATAGCGAGTCACATGACATTTGGGCAAGGCACTTTGTCGCCCATTACCTGTGAGGGCACAGATGGTTATTGTGATTGAATTAGCTGCTTTGCGCCTAACAGGCTGCTTTGAGCTGAAAACTCCCCAGGGAGCTGAGATGGTATTTTATAATGTTTCATGGGCTAAATAAGCAAGGGTAATAACAATGAACAAAATGTAGCGCCTTGAGCACCAATCCTGGTGGATATGGTACGAACATTTCATGTACATTTTCAATATTTCTGTTAAAATATGGCCTTATAAAGTTGTAGAATGTTTCAACATTCGGTCCGTTTTTAAAATTTATTATACATGATATGATTGTGATTGAAGTTTTGAATTTTTGTGTGTACATTTTTGGTAGGTTCTTTGATACCACACCAGTGGGCCGGATTCTGAACAGATTCTCCTGTGATACCGCCATCATTGACCGGGTGAGACTTTATTAGTTCTTGTATGTGCATTATGGAGAAGTTATTTCACTGTCGGGATTTGCCCCTCATCATTCGAAACTCTGTATACTTACTGTTGTCTCAGGGCTTGCGAGAACAAATTCACAAGCCTACTCGGCTGACAATTGAACCCTCAACCTCCCACTTTGACCGCCGCACTTGCTTGCTGGAGTGGCCTGGTTGCGAATCTTATATAGAAGCGGGTGTCGATCGCAACAAAAGTGGCGGTGTTTTTAGGGCCAAGATTTGTTATACTGACTTTTTCTGCTTAAAATAGCCAGCGTCAAGTTTCAGCCATTCCTCTTTTATTTGCATGAAACTGCTACGTATGCATTGTCATGCAGTGATGATTAACATTGGCTTGATTGTGTTTAATCTTTTGACAAGTTGCTGTTTGTTTCTTTACATTATTTTGCCTGTGTCCTTACGATGTACACAGATGTACACCTTTAGTTTACAGTCCACAATAACATGGCTGACTTGTTGCAATTTGAACGAATGTCAGTAGACATGGTGTCCCGTGCCATGGTGAATTTGTCGATCGCCCCCCCCCAATGAACTGTGAAAAAATTAAATCGCAGTGATAACCTCTTGGTGGCGCACTGTATTTGGAATCATCTGTATCGTCTGTATTGATGATGGATTAAAGGTTCATACGAGTTCTCTGTTTGATCCATCTCAGTCCATCATCGAGACAGCGGACAACGTTCTCTTCTATCTTCTGTCCTGTATCTCGGCTCTCATCATCAACATCATCGTCATGCCAATGTTTGCCGTCGCCTTCCTGCCGGTCTTACTGGGCTTCATTGGTCTGCAGAAATATTTCATTGCAAGCGGGAGGTTTGTACATATTCTATGGAGCTCACGACTCCAGTGAGAGCTGTTCGTGAGTACCTGTGATGCCTCTGGCAGTGTTGTAGTCGAGTACTTTTTTCCGAGTAACGATTACTGCTGAGTACTTAGGTTACCGAGTACGAGTACCTCCGAGTACAAGAACGGGTCTCCGAGTACAAGTACTTGTACTTCTGAGTATGAGTACGAGTACTTCCGAGTACAAGTACATTTCCGAATATGGCCACACGGCAAATGGTTCATTGTGTGTAATTGGCCCAGGCCCAGTCAGATCGATATACAGACCCACTCACGGCAAGCTGTTACCGGTGTTTGTCTGGACGTGCATAGAGGAAGCTAGGGAAATCTCGGTTTCTCCACCAGCCAATCAACCATTTCAAACTGAACGTATTGATAAAACAAGGGTAAAGTGAAGCTATATACCATTTTTTCCCCCGAGTACTGCTCTTCGAGTACAAGTACTTTAATGATCGGGTACAATTTCGACATGTCGAGTACGAGTACTTTGCTGCCCGAGTACGAGCACTGTCATTTCAAGTACGAGTACTTTGACATTTGAGTACGAGTACTCCAAAAAAGGTACTCGAGTAGTACTCGAGTACTGAGTATGAGTACTACAACACTGGCCTCTGGTAATGGTGCAGTGAAGGACCTGTTCCATATAAGAGAACAAAAAGACACTTACTTTTTGGATCCTACCTGAACACTTGGCGATGAAACAAGCAGGAAAAAATCCCCACGTGTTTGCATCATCTAAGTCGTTCGGCAAAGATACCAAGTTGAATATCAATAAGCTCAATTCTTTTTTTAAAAAGGGGCAGGCTTTGGATTTATGAGGGAAATTATGGGTAAAACGGCGACGAAGACAACTTGCATGACCCAAAAGAAAAGTAAAATGGTGACAATGTGTCTGAATGCAAAAAAGGGATAAAAGTCGCATTTTCTTCAAACGAACTCTTCAAAAGAACTTTTCAAAATTACAAAACAACATGAGTTAGTCTGAAGAAAGAAAGCATGCTTGAGGCTGCAAAAGTCAATTTAGAATTGACTGTCATTTGCAAAAGTCATTTTTGAACGAAAATTGTAAAAAATGGATATGTCCTGAAAAGTACATGATTACCTTTCTTACTAGCCTTCGCAGAAAAGACCTGAACATTTTGTGCATTGCAAATGTTTGTTCTTAATTATAAGTTCCATCAAAATGTTAATATAACATCCAGTTACAGAATTAGGGTTATCCAAAAACAAGCTTTGCATAATATAACGTTTCACTTTTACCCGAAGGACATAATTACTAATCCAGACAAAACTGAGAGCTTCCAACAGTTTTTCACATTACGTTTCTGCCTCCAGAGAGTTGAAGCGTCTACAGAGCATCTCCAAGTCACCGGTGGTAGCCCACCTGACTGAAACATGTGACGGGCTCTCCACGATCAGAGCTTACAGGTTCGACTTTTATCAAATCAAGAGTTTATTTCCAAAACGTGATAAACACCATTTTGTTAACTTATAGAATCCAGCTCTCTCCTGGCTAGGCTGCCCATAGTCACTTTCCACAGCTGTTAATATACATGTAGTTAAACGCAATATAAGAACTAAGTGAAAACGAATTTTAGAGACGGCTGTTATACCGTTTGTTGTTCCTAACCATTTACATTTTTCATTTTTGTTATTCAATTCAATTCAGTTCAATACACATTTATCTATATCCAACCATGAACAAAATACAATTCATATAGCATGAAAGAAATATTTAGATACCATTTTGGAATCAAAAATATTGCAGCGACGTAGCTTTCGATGTCATCACAACATCTTCATTCAGCGTAGTGACTTAAACCACTCCGGTCATGTGACCACCTTTTGGGCGATCACAAACCAGCAGGTCGTTGTAGATGGCGGGCAGTGTCCGTGTGAAGGAAAATACGCGAAGCAATCGAAATCAGGACACAAAAGCCAACCCTTAACAGAGACACTGGATACAACCTGCCCGCCATGTACGACGACCTGCTGATATGTGATCGCCCCAAAGGTGGTCACATGACTGGAGTGGTTTAAGTCACTACGCTGAATGAAGATGTCGTGATGACATCGAAAGCTACGTCGCTACAATATTTTTGGTTCCAAAAAGGTATCTAAATATTTCTTATCAACGTGATGGGATCCAATAATAGTATACATGCTGTTATATAGCATGTATACATTAAAGGAAAATAAATATAAATTATGTATTGGAAAACCAAATAAGCAAAATTGTAAATGACAAAGCAATTAATTCAAGCCATAATAAGCTTAAGCTTGTCAATGGCAGGTGCTCAAAGCATACTGTGAATACTCAAAAGCAATTAAATGAAACAAAAACATTCATTAGTAGAGCAATTGTAAACAAATGATACTCAGCCAATAACAATGCAGTCAAACAGGTAATTAATCAAGAGTTTACTATCAAAAGTTGGAATGCAAAAAGATAAAACAAAATAGTTGTGTCGCGTTTTGAACGTAAACTCTTCAAATAATAATTCAACAAAAAAAGACTTGCTGGATTGGATTAGCAATAAAAAATGGTATGTTGTAGTGGTTTGGTTGTTATTAGACTTATGGCCTACGCTCCCGAATAGTCACTTTTTTTTCAGTGTGCTTGGTGTCCCTGTGTACACAGAAATGTTCACAGGTTAAATCATGCTCGTATTGTTTTAATCTGATACACCATGCCCTCTGGAGACATGCACACAATGAGGAACAAAAGATTGCATACGTCTCCACAGGG
This sequence comes from Patiria pectinifera, assembly GCA_029964075.1. Classification (NCBI taxonomy): domain Eukaryota; kingdom Metazoa; phylum Echinodermata; class Asteroidea; order Valvatida; family Asterinidae; genus Patiria; species Patiria pectinifera. The sequence continues at coordinate 28,727,038 of CM057149.1, read as the reverse complement.
CAATTTCTATAGATGAAAACCTCTCCACAAGGTTTTCACGAAATAGATATATGGATTTTACTCAAAAACTAGGAATTTCCGAGGCGGGTTGATCTGTCGCAAATGGTAGAGTTTTAGAAAAGGGATAATATTAAGTCCAAATTTCAGCCAAGGAAATTAATTCTGTTTAAAATATACTTGTGAATATTCACAATATGTTTCACACCGTCTGGTGTGTGTTTGATTTGTGTCTGACTCGGTTCTAGTTAAAGATGAATGGATGCGACCAATTTTCTATAGTGTATATAATTTTTTACCAATTTTCTGTAGTGTTTAAAAACAATTTTTAATACAGCAACTGAGATCTATTGTGTATTCACTGTACATTTGTTGTTATCAGAGCTGAGCGACGTTTCTTGGATGTAGCCCAGCAGAGAGTGACGGCCAACACGACAGCATTCACCTATCTGTGGTGCACCTATCGCTGGATTGGAGTCAGAATGGTAAAAAAAATGATCATCTTTCAAATCTCAGCATAGATTTTTATCAAGGATGTTCTCTTTATTCCAAAAACAAACATTTTTTTTTTCTGTTTCATTTTTTAAAAGGTGAAGCTAGGTAAGTACAATGTATTATTATTATTATTATTTATTTGGCCAACAAATGAACAAAAGTACAATGTCAAAGCAAAGAATAATTAAAAAGTAAACAAAAATTTGAAATTGAAAAGTAAGACCAGATAAGACTGAAGAATGCGAGTAGGAATGGTTCGGGGAAGGGGGAGAAGGGAGGGAGGGTGGACAGTTTGACAGGGGAGAGGAGATATAGGGACAGAAAACAAGAACAATATAACATTCCAAACCGGCCAGGGTAAACAAAAGTGTACTAAAACACTGAAGCCCTAAGGCCTGCAAACCCATAGAAAGCAATCTTTTGTCATTTTCGTTTGATATTTATCGAGACTAAATGTTATAAGATGGAATTTTGTGTTGGGTTGATATAAATCAAATAAGGTTTTGCCCTTCACCGACGTTTAACGTCTGTGAAGGGCAAAACCTTATTTGAAGACTAAATGTGATGTGTACTGTCAAAACCAGACTGAATTTGGCTGACCCTGGAATTGAAAAGCAGGCAAACTTTGTATCAGGGTGGATTTTGGCAATTTTTATATTTTGGTTAATTCTCATTCCTCATTTCTTGAAATTCCATCCGTAATATATATTTGTCACTTCAAAGATTTCGTAGTTTTATCTGATATTGTTGCGCAACGAAACCACAAAATATCTACATTGTCACTCCTGATGTAGAAGCAGCAAAAGTGGATCGACTCGACCCTATACAATTTCGGCAGAATCAGCAGGCTTTCATCTTAAGAAAATGTTACTTTAAAATCAAGACTTTATTTTGTATCTGAAATATTGTATTCAAAATTATGTAAGTTCGGTAACGAACATCCAATTTCAAAACCTCAAAACCTCATGTATCATTGACGAAAGCTTAAAGTAAGTAGACTTTTTGAAAAAAAAAACCACCTCAAAGATTTGATTTCCTGCCCATGTTTCATCTGGTTTAAACTGCCATTCTAGGACATGCTTGGTTCATTGCTGGTGTTATTTGCAAGTGTTGGAACCATGTGGTGTGCGATATACAGTGATCTGGACCCCAGCCTAGCTGCTCTGGCCATAACGGACATCCTGCGGGTAAGTCACCTCACATCCCTAAACAAATACAAGCTAGGTCACTGTTAACTCTATCAGGACTGGCTATATGGGGGTCTTCTCAGGACCAGGGTTGGAGTGGGAGGGAAGGGTTAACATTATATTCCCTATTTCCTGGCAGGAATGTTAGTTGGCCGGTACTCTTCGGTGACCACAATAATTGTGGTCACCGAAGAGTACCGGCCAACTTTTTAGGGCGCTTAATTGCTACAATTTTGCCCATGCAGTTTCGGTCAAAAACAGTATCTTTGGCATAATTTCTACAGTTGTTATTCAAATGCTTTCAAATTTCAGAGAATCATTCTTTGGGGCAATAGCCATCAAATTGAATCACTGTTGTCACCAAAAGTCCTGCGAGACAGTGCTGTACCCACGTTTTGAGACAACATCATTTATCGATCAAGATAGTGTTATAATTTCTTTGCATTTTTTTCATATAAGAATTGTCAAAAAAAGGTGTCAGGTTGTGAAACGGCGACAATGTGTGCTGAAAAGGTGAAAATTAATAGCGGGTTTTGTGCCTCCCTCCCTCCCCGGTTGTGATAGGGTAAAGTGCTAAATATTTATCTTATGAACATGACCAATTATATCCCTGCTATTTCGGACAAACTTGTCTGCAATTTATCCCAGGTATTCAGTGATACAAATGTATATGACTTGGCTCCTATCTGGTTAACATTTGTAGCTTTCTTCTTAACCCTACTTAATTGTTTACTAGGTCTCCAGCCAAGTGAACTGGTTGGTGCGTTACACCACGGACACGGAGATCCAGATGAATTCAGTGGAGCGTGTCAAGCATTACAGCAGCTTAGCCAATGAGCTCTACGACGGTACCGACCCCCCGCCCGATTGGCCAGACAAGGGTCAGGTGACATTCAGCAACGTGTCGCTGCGATATGCTAAGGAGCTGCCAGTCGTGGTGGAGGGAGTGAATGTGGAATTCCAACCCGGAGAGAAGGTTGTGATATTTGTGTTATTCTCTAATAGCTCATCATCCATCAAAAGACACTTTAAGCAGATACGCCAGGGTCACACAAAAGCTGGGCGTGTGACAGTGGAAGTGCAAAGGCCATTACAATGTTGCCTTGGCTTGCCCTGGGGACAAGTGTGTCTCTTCTGGTCGATGGCTTTTGGGTGTTTTTTTTTGGGCAAACATAACCATTCACACAGAGCCACGGTGTGTGGTGCTATGATATCTTTGCACAGAACCGAGTCACCTAAACGCTTAACCTAAACACTTGATGTGAATGCCAGTAGGTGACTTTGTTGTCATGAAGCATCCGCATCAGAATTTGCTGTAGTTTGAATTGTTTTTCAAATTAACATTGTGAAAATTTGGCATTCGCACCACGAACTGGTTGTCGTATTTGCTTCTAGACTTATTCAGCAGACAAATTCTTACAAGTCAAACTTACTAAAAGTTAGAATTCTATACAAATTACATTAGACAGTTAAAGACTTGCATAGAAACGTTCAGAATCTATTTCCATTTTGCTTTAAGGTGTTCATTGGTTATTTTGTTGTTAATGAAAGGTTGCACTGTGTGGCCAGACTGGAAGTGGAAAGACGTCCCTAGCATTGTCGCTCTTCAGAATCCTGGAGATTTGTCAAGGTAGAAAAAACCCCTCAACTCCCCTCTCTCACCCCACCCCTCCCCAGCTCCACCCCACCCCAAACCCAAAACCCAACCCCCTTTCCCTTTCCACACCAGTCCCCCTTGCCCAAGCCCTCCCCCACCTCCTCAAACTCCCCCCCCCCCCAAGAATGTCATAGTGCAATATTGTGATGAATCATCAACTATACGTTTTATACATTAACATGAACTGTATAGTGACTTTTCTGTAGTGCCCAGTCACTCATACTAGAACATCAGCATTTAATTGGCCAGCGCTGTTAGTGGGCGTGGCTTAAGTCATCTACTAAGCAATACTGCATTTTCATTGGTTGGGGCACCCTGTGTACTTTAGTAATGAGGGGCATTTATTGTATGTGAATGTATATGACCATGTTGGCCTATAAAAGGCACAGTTCGAGAGAATAAATCTCACTTCTTCGCCTGGTGGGACCAAAGAAGTCAAAGAAGTCTCCTGTCTCTGTTTTATTGTCTAATTGTCACTAATTAGGGTGTAAGTCTCCCCCACTTGAGCCACTCAAGCCACTCGAGCCACTCGAGCCACTCGAGCCACTCGAGCCACTTAAGCCACTTAAGCCACTGGTCAGCCACCCTGAGCCACCGGTCAGCCACCCAGAGCCACCGGTCAACCACCCAAACCACAGGCTAATCCACCCGAAACCACAGGTTAATCCACCCAATCCCTAAAATCCCAAACACTAGTTGAGTTAGCGCTTTCCCCTGGTGGAGCAGATTTGGGAGTGCTGTTCGTCACTTGGTGCTGTGGCCTCCAACCGCAGGTGCTTCAACTCCATCGGGACTGGGCCAGAGAGGCAAGGGACCGACTAGGCGACGCACGTTACATTGGTGGCAGCGGTGGGATCCACTGAGAGTGACGGGACAGCTAGCCAAAGGAACCACAGGGTGAGAGTGGTCAGAATAGACCTAACAGAAGCAGTGATTTGGGGATAGCAGAATTCCGCGGTGGACGTGGAGAACCACTAGTCACAGCAACAATGGACAGTAGAGACAGGATGTTGGAAGAAAGTGTGGGATACTTTGAGACGACACCGGCCAGGGTGACCAGCAGAGCAAGCATTAGGCTACACCCTGCGGTAACACCATCGCCTCCTATATTGACACCGGCAAGAGCCGCCGAGAGGATGCCAGGTGTTGGCATCAGGGCGCAGGAGCCAGTGACGGCACAAAAGCTCTTCCAACAGACCGGAAGAGTTGGGGAAGTGATGACACCTACGGTCGGCACAGCGGAGTCCTCTCCTCAGGCAAGATTTATGTCAACACCAGTGACATGGGGACCGGGGGTGGTAGAGCAGCCAGTCTACCGGAGTTTGACTGATTGGGGCGGAGTAGAACCAGCAGAGGTTCGACGGCAGAGACCTACTGGAACGAGCGATGTTCTGGTGGAGTCTGGATGGCCTTCGGCCCGGCCAAGAATGCAGGCTCCAGGGGAAATGCCAGCTAGCTTAAACACCCCACAGTTGGCGTATGATGCGAGGTGTAATCTGCAGCAGCAGTTGGGAGAGGCGCCTGGACATCAGACGTGTACAGCACCACAGCGGGTGGTGGAAGAAGTCAGGAGCACAGGGCAGCACCTGAGGAAACCAGTGGATCCGGGAGAGAAAGGATCAGTAGAAAAGAAAACTCTGCCTGAACAAAAGGGGCAGGATCCACCCAAGAGAGCAGCCGTTGCAGGAGCAGAAGGAACCAGCAGAGTTCATCGGAAGCCAAATATCGTGCCGGATCGATTCGCCGGGGTGGTGCCATGGAGAGACTACAAATCTCATTTCGAGTCTTGTGCAGTTATTAATAGCTGGACGGCAGAGGACAAAGCTTACTTCCTGGCAGCGAGTCTCAAGAGTCAAGCACAGCAAGTGCTGGGAGACAGGGCTACAGGAGAAGTGCTGACCTATGCAGAGCTCACAGCAAGACTAGAAAGACGTTATGGGCCTGGTGAGCAAGCCGAAACGTACCTAGCTGAGCTTAGGAGCAGAACAAGGACAGAAAACGAAAGTTTGCAAGCGCTGGGGCAGGGAATACGTCGACTCACGGAGCTGGCGTATCCTGAGCTGCCCCGAGATAGCAGAGAGCGTCTGGCACGAGGGTATCTGGTGGATGCCATACCCGATGCAGAAATTAGAGCGGGAATCTTCAGAGCGCACCCTAAGACGTTGGATGAGGCGATCAGAGCTGCGCTGGAGACCGAGTCTTTTCTGAAAGCGGAGAGACAACGGCAGCGAAACCAGGGTGGTCGCCCAGACAGAAACAATCGAGTCACAAGACAAGTGGAGATTGTCTCAAGGGATGAGTTCGAAAGGCAAACACGGGCAATGTCGGAGCAACTGAGGCAAGTGCATCAGATGTTGGCCTGGCTAACTCAAGCAATGCAGAATGACACACGACGCCCTGAACAAGCCGACTTCGAACAGAAGCGTCAAAAACTAGCCTGCTACCACTGTGGAAACACGGGGCACTTTAAGAGAAACTACCCTGAACTGAAGAACAGCGCACCGTCGGGAAACGACTCCGGACCAACCCAGGGGGTCGTGGGAAGGTCGGCAACACAAGACCCCAAACCTGTGATACAGATCCAGAAAAAGTAGAGGATGGTGGAGAACTTCCAAGCAAGCAGCTCCACCCAGTAACACTACCAAGTGAAGTTGCTTCATATGGGGTATTCGTGCCGGGTGAAATCGGGACACATCCACTGCCATTCCTAATAGACACTGGGTCGTCAGAGACATTGATAGACACAAAAGAGTACAACCTGATGGATCGAGAAACCAGACCAATACTGACACCGGTCGATGAAGTTATCCGCCAAGCCGATGGGAAACCACTCCCAGTAAAAGGAAGTGCCCAGATGGAGATACAAATTGGAGGATATAAAGCGGAGGTGGAAGTCTTGGTTGCATCCATCAGAAACCAAGGAATACTCGGCATGAATTACCTACTAACCACTGGCAGTATACTGGACTTGAGGCATCAGCAATTGAAGATTGGGGAGCATGTAATTCCTTTACAAGGAAAAGATCAGACGAGCATTTTCAGCTGCCGAGTGCGAGCAGATGGGACTACAAGGATACCACCCGGGCATGAAGCAATCATCACTGGTGTCCTGGACGAGAAGAAAGACCTCCATGGATGGGGGATCATCGAGCCAAATGACAGGAGTAAGGTGGCAAACCGAGGTCTGATGGTAGCGAGGGTACTTGTGGATGCCGCTGCAGATAAATACCCGGTCCGAGTGTTCAACCCAGGTACTACAATTGTGATGATAAGTGGAGGAAGTGTCTTGGGGACCATCACATCCACGGCTGATAAGGACATTCAGAAAGATGATCAATCTACGATTAGGATGATGGAAAGAGGGGAAGAAACAGCAGAGAACAAAGCTGGTCCAGAGCTTCCAGAACATCTCACCGATCTGTACCAACAGAGTGTCGAGAACTTACTGGAGAGTCCGGATAGAGACAAGGTGAAGAAGCTACTCATCGAGTATCAAGACGTTTTCTCAAAGGGCGCGGGAGACCTGGGGAAAACGGACCTGGTGCGTCACGAGATCAGGACAGATGATACGGCCCCCATACGGCAACGTCCCAGACGTCTCCCTACCTGGCAACGGGCTGAGGCGGACGAGCAGGTACAAGACATGCTACAGAAGGGGATAATCGAGCCATCACATAGCCCATGGGCATCTCCAATCGTCTTAGTGAAGAAGAAAGACGGATCCACCCGGTTCTGCGTGGACTACCGGTTTCTCAACGAACACACACTGAAAGATGCATACCCGATACCCAGGGTGGACGACAGCTTAGATTCGCTAGCAGGGGCAAAGTGGTTTTGTACCCTAGATCTGGCCAGTGGATACTGGCAGGTGGAACTAGATGAGGATGCTAGGGCCAAATCAGCTTTCGTTACCAGAGGAGGACTGTACCAGTGGAAGGTCATGCCTTTTGGCCTCTGTAACGCCCCGGCTACATTCGAGAGGCTGATGGAAAGGATTCTCTCCGGGCTTCAGTGGGAAACACTGCTACTGTACCTAGATGACATCGTGGTCTTCGCCAAGACGGTGGATGAGGAGATAGAGAGACTTGAGGAAGTCTTCCGGAGGCTGAGACGGGCCAACCTCAAACTAAAGCTGAAGAAATGTAGCCTCTTCAAACAATCGGTAGCCTACCTGGGACATGTGATATCTAGTGAGGGCGTAGCCACGGACCCCGAGAAGGTGAGAGTTGTGGAGGAATGGCCAACACCTCGTTCCACCAAAGAAGTAAGGAGTTTCATTGGATTGGCTTCTTACTACCGACGTTTCATTCAAGGGTTTGCCAAGATTGCTCAACCATTGCACCGACTTATGGAAAAGAACCGGATGTTCCTGTGGACAGAGGACTGCGAGGTTGCTTTCCGCACTCTGAAGACACAGTTGACATCAGCACCCATACTAGTCTACCCCGAAGAGGGAGGAGAGTTTGTACTAGACACGGACGCCAGTAGCACAGGCCTGGGAGCTGTGCTATCCCAAAAACATGATGGGGTGGAGAAAGTCGTTGCATATGCCAGCCGGACTATGTCAAAGCCAGAGAGGAATTACTGCGTCACGAGGCGAGAACTCCTTGCCGTTGTGACATTTGTCAAGCACTTCCGGCATTACCTGTATGGTCGACACTTTGTAATCAGAACCGATCATGGAGCCTTGAGATGGTTGCTTAACTTCCGTGACCCAGAAGGACAACTGGCTAGATGGATGGAGATCTTGAGTGAGTATGACTTCACGATCCAACATCGGCCAGGTCGAGTCCACCAGAATGCCGCTGCACTCTCCCGCATGCCATGTAAGCAGTGCGGAAGGGGTATGGAGCAGAACGAAAAGGACCAGGTGGAGATGCCTAGAATTAGTTGCCCAGAAGATTTGGCAAGTGGCGATCCTCGGAACGAGGGAAGACAGGAGGAGACAGAAGGGAAAGGTCAAGGCCAACAAAACGTACCGACGACAGGGGTGAATGCAGATCGTGGGACCAGAATGATCAGTCTCTCACCAAAATGGACGCTGAAGGAACTGAGGGAGAAACAGTTAGGTGATCCTACGATTGGACCTATTGTCAGAGCTAAGGAGAATGGAGGGGACAGACCAGAGTGGGAATCTCTCTCCACTGAGTCAGCAGCAACCAAAACATATTGGGCCCAGTGGCAACAGCTGAAGATGCAACAGGGAGCTCTTTGCCGACGCTTTGAGACAGATGACGGAAGGCAATGTAAGTTGCAAGTAATTTTGCCGTCATGTCTGCGGGAAAGTGTCCTGGATGAACTCCATGATAGTAAAACGGCATGTCACCAAGGAGTGCGCAAGACCCTACACAAGGTCCGACAAAGGTACTACTGGGCAGGAGTATCGGCCGATGTGCGTTCCAAGGTTCGACAGTGTGTGCAAGGAGGAAATCACCGGGCAAGAAACCCCGAGCTCCCCTTCAACAATACACGGTTGGCGCACCGATGGAGAGAATCGCTCTGGATGTTATGGGCCCCCTCCCCAGGAGCGACCGAGGCAATGCGTATGTACTAGTTGTGGGAGATCCATTTACAAAGTGGATTGAGGCATACGCACTGCCAGACCAGAAGACACCGACCATAGCAGAAACTCTGGTGGAGCAATTTATTTGCAGATATGGCTGTCCAAAAGAACTCCACAGTGATCAAGGCACAAACTTCCAGTCTGCCATATTCAAAGAAGTTTGCAGATTGCTTGGGATCGACCAGACGCGAACTTGCCCATGGAACCCTAAGTCCGACGGATTCATTGAAAGATTCAACCGAAGCTTGGTGAATCTGGTTGGGCCGTTCGTAAAGCCAGACCAGAAGGATTGGGATGTCCAGTTGGCATACTCGATGATGGCATACCGAAGTACGGCTCAAGAAAGCACCGGAGAGTCACCTTGCACCATGCTTATGGGGCGGGAGATAGCACTACCACTACACGCGCTTACCGAACTACAAAACGACAGTGATGACCACATGTCGACTGACTATGCCAAAAATCTCCGACAGAAAATGAGTGAGGCACATCAAAGAGCTCGGAGCAAAATGAAAGTAAATCTTCGGAGGCAAAAGCGCAACTATGATCGCCATGTTTCGGGTAGCAAGATACAAGCTGGAATGTTTGTATGGCTGCACAACACTGCACGCAAGAAAGGATTGTCTCCCAAGCTGCAGTTCAAATGGATTGGCCCGTATCTAGTCCTGAAGAAGTTATCAGATGTGACCTTCCGGATACAGGAGAAACCAAAATCAAAGCCGAAGGTTGTGCATTATGACAAACTGAAGATCTACACAGGCCCAGAGAGAAGAAAATGGCGATCCGAGGGGAGAGATAGCGCTCCTATGGAGCCGGAGACCGAGGATGAGCAGGAACCTCCACCAACTGATGAAGATGGTGTTCACTTGGTGGACGATGATCCACTTGGAGAAACCACAGACAACGTGGGGGAATGCCCACTTCACCTCGAGCCCTCTGTTGAACGATCGACAGAACGGCGGGGGAGGAACGAATTTCCGTCCAAGGAAACGGCAGTGAAGATATCACAACGGGCCTAATTCCAGACGAGGAGCAAGAACCAGCATCAAATACCCAACTCTTCGTCGGGCGGTACCCAAAACGCCAGCGACGACGTCCCACTCGGCTACAGGATTACGAAGTTTAGCCCGTACAAGAAAGAAAAGGATTTAGCAGAAAGAAAAATCTGCTAAAATGGTCATCGTTGCCACAACTTGTAACTGGTATCCTGTACTTCATGTGTGTGCTAAAAGGGAATCAACCAGACACCACGTGGTTGCATAGCAACTACGCACAGCGTGTACCGTTTGTGCGTGCGAGACATGTATGGGTGGGCGTGGCATGGACGTGTGACGCGTACGCTATACGGCGCGCGTACATGCCTCAGCTCATTCTGTGTTTGAACCTTGAACCGTCCACAACTACGACCGCACATCGCACTGTATATAGCCACTATCCGGTTCGTAAGTGTGACGTCATCTCAACTTACTGTACATGGTGTAGCATGGCACCAATGGAACCGGAAGTTAACGCAACTTGAGTGTTCATCCAATGGGCGCTCGTAATCAGTGGTGCGTGCGCGTGTATGACGAAGTCACTTACGAACCGGATAGCCACCGCAGCCACTATAGCCACCGCAGCCACTATAGCCACCACAGCCACCGCCGTTTCCACAACCTACAGTAGTACAGTTCCACTGTCCACCATGCCTAGGGGCAACCATGGTGACAAGCCATCGGCCGGCAAGCGGCGTGACGAGAAGCGACCGGGGGATGACGGGGCCAGCAAACGCCCTAGAACGAGCAGTCATCATCACAAGAGCAGCTCAACACCAAGCGCCCATCCCCAGAAGCCTGAGGCCAAGATTCCCGTGACACGCCCGCCAGCCACCACCTCCTTCCCTTGCCATGTGGGTGGTTGCAGGAAGAAATTCACCTCTCGAGCCAGCCTGGTCCGACATGAAAAGGAGAGACATAGGGAGGCCTTGCCCTTCGCTTGCAGCACGTGCGGGGAGCGGTTCACCAGGAACTCCAGCTTGCACCGCCATGCCGAGTCCCAGTTGCACTATGTTGGGAAGGATTGCTCCACCTCAGCCAAGCCTCGAGTACCCGATTCTCCATCCATCCTGCCACCGGAGCCGGAGCTGCAACTCCTCCCTGTCCCATCCCCGCGTGGTTCCCCCTCAACCTCCACTCCTACTGGCCACCCCAAGACTGGGGGAAAGTCATTGAAGCTGCTTAGGCAGCTTCACACCGAGATGGTGCCCCGAGTGAGCTCCTCCACAGAAAGTGAAGACCCAGCTGGGGAGATGGCAGATCATATTGAGGTAACGACCATCACCCAAGTATTCCGCAGAGGAGTATTGCACTCCCAGAAAGAGGCAAAGCAAGATTTCTACTTCTAAAGTTAAAGTTCCAAATAATTACAGAGTTTTAAGGTTAGAGTTTGAAATGTTCAGTTGTTATAAAAGTTACAGTTAATTTTGAAACTTTAAAAGTTGAGGACCAAGTTATTTCTAAAAGAGTTGGTTTAATATGAACCACTTTATTTTGTTATACATGTACATGTACTAAGAAGACTTTTATAGAGGTATTTTTAAAGTGTTGCTCATCTATTTTATATAAAGCCATCTATTTCATATAAAGTCATCTATTCTTATAAAGCCATGGGTTGATAAAAAGGATTAATCATTCCATTTTAGAGTTGTTCTAAGATGATTGCTAAACTAGGTTTGTGTGCACAAATATTGCTGCTTATGAGATTTATTAAACCCACTTTGTCAGCTGCGAAGATTGTAAATTTTATATGAGAATACTGAATGAAGGATGTGGCTCTGATTCAAAATCTTAAGTTTTCAAATGTTTATTGTGTGGAAACTTTAATAAATTAAGACTTAACAGTTTCAGGGACTGAAAACTCTGGGGGGAGGTCATGTGATGAATCATCAACTATACGTTTTATACATTAACATGAACTGTATAGTGACTTTTCTGTAGTGCCCAGTCACTCATACTAGAACATCAGCATTTAATTGGCCAGCGCTGTTAGTGGGCGTGGCTTAAGTCATCTACTAAGCAATACTGCATTTTCATTGGTTGAGGCACCCTGTGTACTTTAGTAATGAGGGGCATTTATTGTATGTGAATGTATATGACCATGTTGGCCTATAAAAGGCACAGTTCGAGAGAATAAATCTCACTTCTTCGCCTGGTGGGACCAAAGAAGTCAAAGAAGTCTCCTGTCTCTGTTTTATTGTCTAATTGTCACTAATTAGGGTGTAAGTCTCCCCCACTTGAGCCACTCGAGCCACTCGAGCCACTCGAGCCACTTAAGCCACTTAAGCCACTGGTCAGCCACCCTGAGCCACCGGTCAGCCACCCAGAGCCACCGGTCAACCACCCAAACCACAGGCTAATCCACCCAAAACCACAGGTTAATCCACCCAATCCCTAAAATCCCAAACACTAGTTGAGTTAGCGCTTTCCCCTGGTGGAGCAGATTTGGGAGTGCTGTTCGTCACTTGGTGCTGTGGCCTCCAACCGCAGGTGCTTCAACTCCATCGGGACTGGGCCAGAGAGGCAAGGGACCGACTAGGCGACGCACGTTACAATATTATAATATTGGAAAGAGTTCAATACCTGGACATTACCTGTCACCCTTAAACCCTTTGAGACTGGTCTGAAAAATTCTAAGAGTTTTCTACGTGAATGCTGCAATATTTTCCCAGCAAAATTTGATTTTGTTTAGGACATGCCATCACTTTGCAATGACAGCAAGGAAAACTTAGTGATGTCCATGTATATGGAATTCTTTTCATCTACTTATGGGCTCTGTGCACGAAAAAGAGAGGGCGCTAGCTAATTTACCACTTTCGAAAGCCGTGTTGAGGGGACACACCGCATGCGCACCCATACTTGTTCTACATAACCCCCGAGGACAGACCCACAAAGGGAGAACAACAGATCCTTCCAGTCCTCAGGAGTCGGGTCTTTTGTTCAAAACGGTCCTCTGTGGTAGGTTTGTGTGCTTAGTCTATGGGAGTGTGTTACTGGGACAAAGGAAAACACAAAGCATGGTCCTCGGGAGTATAGTAAAACAAGAGGGTGTGGGTTCACGCGTGTTTAGCATTAAGTTCGCACAACTTATTTCATTCGGAATGTGGACAAAGCCAGAGTATCTTCGCGTGAGCATCAGGCGCCGTCGTACATTTGTTCGAATGTCAATCCAAGTGGTCTCCCCCAACTCTCCCTTCCTTACCATTGAGGGGGTCCTTTTGCACAGATCCAGCATAAGGCAATTTATTCCACAGTCAATGAATTAATTTAAGCACTGTGTGCGGTCCACAAAAATGTTCATGCCTTGTCTAATTGAGAAGTAACATTGTTTCTGCCACCATATACAGGTCAAATCCTAATTGATGGCATAGACATCACAACAGTACCAGTTGAAGTTTTACGCCAGGCACTGTCAATCATTCCACAGGATCCTGAACTCTTTACAGGCACAATCAGGTTAGGCAAGATCTGGCGCTATCTTCAAAGAAGAAAATTAACTTTTGCTGTATTATAGGCTCTTTTTCAGCCTATAATACTATAATTTTGTGTGACTTGACTGGTTTTTTTTTTTGGCTAGGGGTTGACAAGTGGCCAATTCCGTAAATTCAGACAAACATGTCAGACAGTTTAATGAGCTTCTGTTGGTAGTGTGAATGTGATATGTGACATCTAATGAACAGAAAACAGTTACAGGCTAAACAAATGTTCTACCTTCTTTACGACCTTGTAAAATCATGGAGACGAGAGAAGTAATTGTAGAAAAGTTTCTTGCCCAAGAACACAAGCACCATGTTCCAAGATTGCCCCACAATTTCCAGGGTTCTCGACCAATCAACAGCATTGGACACTTTTCTGTCCAAGATTGCTTCACAGCTTCAGAAAACAAGCCAGACTTTGCAAGGATATGGGCTTAGCAAAAAGAACAATTTTGTTTTGTTGTTTTGTGGAAAACTCAGAGTGTTCTTAAGGTTCCTAGCGTAACAACACTCTCCAAAATTAATAAAAAATCCAAAGATGACCAAGAAGAATTACTGCACCCAAAATGGCTTGAAAGTGCAATTACCAGATTCGTGATTGTAAATTAGCTTTAACCTAAAAATCTTCAGCCTGTCAAACTCCAACACTAGGGTTTGTTGGAATCTGTTGGAGTGAGTACTGCACTAGTAAACTGATTATGCTTTACATGGGGTCAGGCAAACCACCATAATCAGAGTCCAACAGTTTGGGTGTTGTGGTGTTCGAACTTGCAGGAGTGAGGAAGGTTCACTTTAAAATCACTCAAGGGAGTAAGGGTTAATCTTCATAGTTTGTTTGCTTTTGTGGAACGTTTCTTGGTTTTTTATTTTATTTTTTTACCCAGGAGAAACTTGGATCCTGAAGGGCGGAGCTCTGACATTGAGCTTTGGGTTTCTCTGGAAATCGCTCAACTTAAGCATGTGGTGTCTGGCCTACAGAAAGGGTTGGGTGAGAATTAAGCCATAATTTATCAAATTTAGATTTTTCCTTGTTTTGTCGACTATACATCTGAGAAAGGTGAGAGCTCAACCCATTGTTAGCACCTGTACTACACTTATTACATTGTATCTTTTTCCTCACTTTTCTTTTCTTCCAGATTCGGAGGTAGCAGAGGGAGGCGAGAATTTCAGTGTAGGGCAGCGTCAGCTGTTCTGCCTGGCTCGTGCCTTCTTGAGAAAGTCTCGCATCCTTGTCATGGATGAGGCTACGGCTTCCATGGATATAGACATGGTCAGTGAGAACTACTCTCTTCTTTGAGCCAGAAAAGAAAATCTGTCACAATCATCAATATTATTGCAAGATATTTTACTCTTTGCTGATGTAGGCCTATCCTTACATCTGAGTCAAAGCAAATATTTTACAGGAAACTTGGAGGCAACCCAAATGAACTGCTATCTACTTTGAAATCCTTGGGTGAAACACTGTTTCCAAAAACGTATGGAAATTTACTCAAAACTTGTTGTAAAGTTAAATATTTCCCTCTCACATCTGTCGTTGAAATTCTACACTTGTGATCACCATTCTATGCTGACGGTGCAAGTAAAACCCTCCCATAGGGCCCATAGCAACAAGTGCAAAGTTTTTATAAAGTTATATTGGTGAGGGGCAAAATCTGATATTTAAATTAAGATCTCCCTGATACAAATTCACATCATACAAGAGGGCAAAGCTCTGTTCCAACTCAGTTACCACAGAATCCTAAAGTTACTGGATAGTAATTTAATCGCCAGCAAAGATTCCTTATTGACCTGTGAAAAGTGCTCGCTGTCAGTGCTGAAAGTCCTGCCATCGTAAGCAGAGCCATGAACACCATGGATAACTTTGCATTGTCACTGCTCGAGGTTATGATTATGCAAACGTGTACACCCACACACAGAACACATTTAAGGTCTTTCTACGAACAAAGACATTGACAAAATAAAATCAGGAACCCACCAACATAGGCAGGGATGTGATTTCTCCGGTTTTATCCGGAAATCCGTTTTTTTGGGCCTCAAAAGTCCACCAACGTGAATCGTGTGAATCCGTTGAGAAAATAGGGGGGTAGAATTTGCTAATTAATTTTTCATAATGAGTTTTGCTTGCCGAAATATCCGAAATTTACTTACGGACATAAACTTCGTTGATCGATATGTATGCCGCACGCACATATTGAACACCCAATGTGAGAACGAAGTTGAAGACCATGCGGTTGCCATTAGTGCGATTATGTGATTTTTCGCTCGGGGCCGAGGTTGTGGTTATGTAGGTCTAGTTCCTGTGTTGGTACTTGAGATGCACATGTTGCACTGGTCAGGTGTGCAGACGAGTGCAGCATGGTACACTGGTACCCTTCGCGTGCTAACAGAATCAATGCTATGATGAAGGATCGGAACCAGTGACTACTGCAAGTACTCACAGGGCGTTTTCGAATCCCTGTTCTTGACAACACGCGTGTAACATGAGAACGTGTTCTCGAGCTGGTCGTTACGAACGCGCGGGTGCGTGTCGCATCGATATAAAGCAATGCAAAATGGCCGACAATCGTCTGAATTTGTACTTAGGCCTATTCCAAATGAACGAGGACGACTGTTGCAAAACCGGACATGCGGGGATGAAATTGTAGACCTGCACTATAATGGTTTTCTTATTCCAATCATAAGGGGTATTAGCACACACAAAAAACACACAAAACAACTGTACGAATCTGCATAGTCCGCCATTTTGTTCAAGCTGCACCTCGCCGAACCCTTCATCAACCGGGGAGTGAAAAAAATCGATCCGCGAACGCCCTCTCGGGTCTGTTCGTCACGTTCGAGACCGCTGTTCTCGTGTCGGGTTAACCCGAGTGTTGTCAAGAACAGGGATTCGAAAACGCCCACAGGTTCGTGTTCCGCGCGTGCGGAATCAATCGGCCGAAGGTGGATCGTAAAAATAGTAAAACAACCATCGATGGAAAAAGAGGAATTCTCAAAATTAATTCACAGAACGTGATCTTCATTTTCTATGTATGTATTTTCCATTGAAATGACGAGATTGAAAACTCGAACCTGTGGAGAAACATCGTAGCGTGTTTCTGCAGTCCGGCAGAATTTTCGGCCACACGGCACGGGATGGGCCGTTCACAGTGCAGCAATCCACACTGATACCGCGCCGGGCCGGCCGGGTGTACGGCGCTATGTACGGCCGGCCAGACTGAATGTTTGCGGCGCTAGCGGCCATGATGTACGTTAAGCATAATTGTGGCATGACCCACCTCAAATATATTTTTAAGTTGGTGAGGCAAGTTTTAATCACTTTTGATGGCTAGTCTTGATAATTTTTGTGGCGCAAATGAGAATAATCCAGGCACAAAATACATGAAATATAAACGATTCCTTGCTTTACCACAAATATAGAAATGGTGAAATAATTTTTTCCAACAATACTACCAACGCTATTTTGAAAGGCATGTTATCGGAAGCAGAAGTGATTTAAGTTTACAATTTTGATTTTTTTTTTTACAAAAAAATTACAAGATCTCCTCTGAAATGCTCTAAAATGCACCAGAAAGCTTCTAAAGTTCAAAAATTTTCGGGGCCCTTAAGCGGCCCGAACCCACGCCGTGGCTTCGCGGGTTGTTGTATCACAAAAATTCCCCCACAGGTTTGAAAAAATCCTGGGGAAAACCGCATGATTCTCAACTTTGAGTACAAAAAAAACTTTATTAGAACAAGAGTACATTTTAACAAATAAGGGAAAATTCTTCATAAAATTAAAGCAAATTCTGCTTCAGAATTTCAGAGGAAAGTGCCCAGTAATTGCCTCAGATTGCACCACGGAGCATCTAAAATCAAAAAATTTTCGGGGCCCTTAAGCGGGCCCCGGACCCCACGCCGTAATGGCTTCGCGCTTCGCGCTCGCCGGGGTTTGCACTTCATGCATAAAAATTTTTCAGGTTTTTTTGTTACAAACCAATCACATCCCTGCATAGGGCTGGCTAGCTGGGTTGGTAGAGCACAGGAATGGCAATCTGGAGGTCACAGGTTCAAACCCATCTCCAGTCAATTCTTTGTTTTTTAAGGGTTGTGGAAGATTTCATTTTTTTCTCAGCTTTTAAAGGTGGATAATTTATGATATTTTTTTCACAGGATAAGATTTTGCAGGAAGTGGTTGCAACCACCTTTGCCGATCGCACCATCTTGACTATTGCTGTAAGTTCCTTTTTCTAAAAAAAAATTGCTTCAACCTGTATTTTTTTCCACTCTTTCTATTCTATTCTTTGTGTTTTCTTTCTAACAGTAACCGGTTAGCACCTCTGCTACATTGTATTACATTGTGTTTACTGACTGAAGAATCAATAAACCATAGAGTGCTTGTGTGGTTTCCGGCACTTTAGGGCGGTTTCAAGTGCTATACAGTGACTAAAGGGTTAACTTACTTTCGCTTCCTAAATTAAGAAATGAACCAAATTGTTAAAATGATACATGTCTTTAAGAGGCATGCAGCTTTACCTCAGATCCGCCTTGATTTCCTCATTTTATTTAACTCCTCTTGTATGCCATTAAAACATTGATAACAAACTAGATAGAGTCATTAGAAGCTTGAATTTTCTCTTTTTGTGATTCAGACATTGATTAAACTTTACTCATTTTGCACTTTGGGGTTGACATGTGATTTTGGGTAGTTTCCAAATCACCATTTTCTTGAGAAAGTTTGTCTTCTTTTTCCAGCATCGCATTTCCACCATCATGAACTTTGACACGGTCTTGGTTCTGAGTAACGGCAAGATCATCGAGCAGGACACACCCATGAACTTGATAGGCAAGGAGGACAGCGTGTTTGCATCACTGGCAAGGGGGAATGAGTAGTGATGAGTTACGTCGTAACTCACTAGTCATGAGTAGTGACTATAGCAGTGAGCTTTTATGGCCAGTTTATAGTCGGTCGCGCAATAGTTGCGCAATGATCACGCAACTGAAAAACTGACGCCCGATCATCTTACATATGGTTCAGTTGTTGCTGTAGCCCCAGCGACTTGTGGGCAAAGGACGCTGATGACGTCACTACAGAGTTCAAATAATTGAACTTTGACACGGCCGCTGATCTCACTTTTCTGTATTGAGCCAATAGGATTGCTCGATCTGTAAGAAATAATGAATATGCAAATGGTACAGATTAATATCGAACAAAATAAACGACCGTGTTGTTGTAAAGCAATTTCTGGATATTTTTGCTGTTTGACAGGCTAACAGGAACGAAAATAATCAGAGCTTTTTTGTAAACATTCTTCTTATTAATTCGTTAAAAGCAAATTTCTATGTGATGCTGAGACAAAATGGTCAGTAAACATCTGTAAATTTCATTATTTATGTGACTTTTTCAGTGTATTTATTTTTGCTGTAAAAGGTCTCTCCAGTAGCCAAAATGGTGTGTGGAAGGTTTTGAGATTTAGTCAATGATAATACATTGTAAATGTGCTATTGATTAATTACTTGTTTCAATCTGTTATTGTTGATAATTGAAGATCAAAATATACAAATTTAGGAAGAATATATGCATATATTTTGTTTAAAAAAAAGCTGGAATATATTAATGCAAATGTTTTTTTTTTGATGAAAAAGTATTTATTTTTGCTTTATTTTCCAGGTATATCGATTATGCTTTAAAAATGAATTTGTGCGGTAATTGTAAAAATTTAATAATTAGAGTGGTACAGGACTATTAAAGTTTCAAAAGTATGTGAACAGTCCATAAACTATGAAAGAATGCAGTTCGAATATTAAAGAAAGAAGCAAAAAATCATTGTTAAAAGATGCTACCTTGTTTGGCTGCGAGCTTTGTTCTTTATTACGCAGGCATGCCACTTTTCCTCGGATCAGCTGTTTCCCTCTTTTTTTTTTACTTCCAATGTGTGCTATTGAAAATAGAAAAAAAACACTGTACAATGTCTGGGAAAGATTTGAATTTCCTCTTTTTTTTGTGACTTCCCAGTTGCATGCCTGATTACGGTAACCATTAAAAATCAAATTAAAACAAAAGAAGTATACTGCTGATGTTATAAAAGTCTTTCACGAGCCAATGTGGACCATCAGGTCGGCGTTTTTCTCCAGTTTCAGTAACATGAAAGGACTAAAAATGTTTCTATTTCCCCTGGACTGGATGTTAGCCCATCGCAGGTTACTCCCCAGCTAATGCCGGTACCCATTTACTCCTGGGTGGAGAGAGAGATAAGTGGGGATGAAGTGGCTTGCCCAAGGACACAATATTCCTTACGAAAATGTCCTGTGGTTTTACCACAAAAATTACCACAGGAACAGTGCTGTACAGTGGTAAATGCCCCCCCCCCAAAAAAAAAAAAAACCCACAAGAACTTTCCTGTGGTGACTTGCATGGGAAGTGCCGTTTTGAATTTTTACAGACGGTCCTATTTACATAAAATATTGGGTTAGGGCACATTGAAGTTTGAACAATTTTGTGCACAAGTCTATGAGAATGTCTCCCAAATGACCCATTTCCCGTAATTATTATACCGTATAATTATAATAATTCTAATAATAAAATTCATCGACGTCTCGGGCCAAGACTAATGTGAAAGCTCAGAGTAATATTTGTAGTACCTTTCTTTGTCGATGGATACAAATTGTCTCACTTTCGTCCATTTTATTTATAAAATATAGCAGCATGGTTAGAAGAGCGTGAACTGATCTTTTAAAAGTTAGATATATCAATCAGTTTCAATGCGGCGATCAGTGTCATCGTTGGGGTGTGATAGTGCTATTAGGCTTGTTTAGCTAATTTCTTCATACATTTGCACCTGCATCAGTTCACTGCATTTATATGCGGACATTCGAGTTTTCGCACTTCTGATCCCTTTATATTATTGCCAGTGTATAACCCACTCAGTTTTGGAACTGTGTTTATATGCCAACATTCGAGTTCTCGCAGTTCTTAAAACTTAATATGAACTTTATACGAACTTTATTCCAAAATACCGCCCTCTGGTTCCTTTTGACGGAATGCATTTGACTTTCAACGAAGGTCACTAACGGGTACCAGGAAATTCCCGTGGAATCGGGGTGTACATATCTCGCACGTCGCGCCTATACACCAATACCCCATTCACCCTCTCGTCATGTAGCCTCACACTTTGCTTTTAAGTGAAACTTCACGCTCGCATCATAGACTCGGACTCTTCTGGCGACTACCCGCGTCTAGACGTCCTGCTTGAGCTTCATGTGTTGATCCACAGATCCATGGGGATGTAACTCGGAAACTCCGAGACTCTTCATCACCGAGCAAGTTAGACACAGCGCTCAGAACCAGCGATTTGATCAGTTGCCGAAGTCCGATTGTCCACCGTTGACTGCAGGTGAGTCATGAACGTTCACGGAAAAACAAAAAGGGCGTGACTAGTGACTTGTAATACATCATAGAGTTTTATTCTACCAGTTTAGCATTATGTATCTGTAATATCTCTGTGGAAATTTGATTTTGTTTCCTTCTCCCCCAAGGTCCATTATAAAATGAACTTTTTTTGGAATGTCAGTATTTTCTCGTTGCTTTTTTGGAAATTGTGACCAAGTTTTGTGATGTTATCTAAAGGAGACTACTTTTTTTGCGTGGGGGGGGGGGAACAGTGTTGATAAATTACCTTTTAGTCAGTGGGGGCCCATATGCATTTTTGGGAACAATGTTGGAAACTCTCAGCATCACTCAAGGAAACTTCAACAAGTTCAAAACCAAGTTGATGAAATTTTTTTCAGACCCTTTTATAGGCGGGG
Source organism: Patiria pectinifera (assembly GCA_029964075.1). Classification (NCBI taxonomy): domain Eukaryota; kingdom Metazoa; phylum Echinodermata; class Asteroidea; order Valvatida; family Asterinidae; genus Patiria; species Patiria pectinifera. The sequence goes on along the minus strand of CM057149.1, from coordinate 28,705,847 downwards.
CCATGACATTAAAACCAAAAAATGGGTGAGCGTTCGCGAGCAAAAAACCGAAATTCACATAATTTCACTTTTATTTTCAGCATTTTGACAACTCACCCAAGTGCTTCATCAGAGAGTCACAAATACCAGAATCTTACATTTGAGGACAAATGATGTTAACAGAAAAACTCTATATAGCTGTAACAGGCGATCTTGGTGCGTTTTTTCCCATCCAGTAAAGGCGTACAGTATGTCCCACAAAAAAAGAATCCGCCTAAATATCGTTTAAACAACTGGAAACCAAGTTAATCTGAAACTTGATATTTGTGCAGATACTCCTTACTCTTGGCTTAAACCCCAATGAGTTTCAGCTACTTTCCCTCACGCCTCACTGCACAATGGTCAATTGTTCACAACAACATGCTTGGACACTGTGACCAAGTTCCTTCCCTAACATGCCTAAATCAGTTCATAAATCCTTCATGTTGTGAAAAAAATGGGCTGCGGTTGTAGTTTGGAATCATTTGACCTTGAGCATTAAACTGATGTCTTGCCGTGATGACTGATAGCCAGGCAAATGATTCCAAGCCCAACCACAGCCTTTTTTTACAACATGATTAGAAGGATTTAACACAGCTTAGGCTACTATATACATCTGTAAATGTGAACGTATCTCAAATTGCTATAGTATCATTTGACAACTTCAATTGACATTCAAACCTAATTGTTCAAATTTTATCAATTTACTCATTTTCTCTGTTTTTTTTTGGTCCCTCCTCTGAATTAAAAAAACCCACATTAATCCATCCTAAAGTTTTCCATGAATGTGCTGGATTTGCTTCAAAGAATAGACGTCCCAGCTCTGGTTTCTCATTTTAGTGAAACAAACTTTATTTAAAGGACAAAATTGTACATTTGCACCACTCCCATTTAAAAATAATAATAAAATAAAATACTTGTACTTCCTCTCGCATAAAAGCGAAATACAACTTACAATTTTGCCTTTTTATTACTGATTCGACTGCCAAGGCAAAATTAAAAAACCAAATGGACTTGAGTTTGGATTAATTATGTACAATGTAGTATTTTGTAATTTCATTTTTCCCACTCTCCCAAATTATGAAAGGTGTCCCCAAGAAGAGAAGCTTTGTCCAAAATGTAGTTCCAACATGTAATTCTCAATTCAAACTTTTCATCTACTGGAAAAAATCCTGATAAATGGCTCTCCTTTTGGGCCTATATATTTCGTCAACTATATCCAAATGGACGCCCTGCCCACCAAAAAGTCTAGCAAAATTGGTATTCAATTGTACCTTCTTAATTTAAGCAAATAAACAATACCCCCCAAAAAAACAATTTTGTGGTGAAGAAAAAATGGCATTAAGAGGATTTGAGTTTAATAGTGTTTCGCTAATAATCCCTAAAATGTTCAAAGAATGTACCCGAAATTGCATATGCTATATGATTTTTTACCATAAGCCACTTGAATAATTTTGGAAGTCGCGCTAATGAAGAAGCCTATAGAAGGCCCTAACTTCGTGGGAGTACAATCTCTAAAGTGATGCTATAGGCCTATCTCTAATGTGTGTAGATTCAAACGAGGAATTTATTAATTAATAGAGTCCTTGAAAACCACCTACATTATATTGGTTTCTTCTTAATGACAACAAAGCACACATTATTTCATGGGATGTAATATAACAAAATTATCAATTCAATTCAATATCTCCAATGTCACACTTCCTGTTTAGAGACAAAATTTTAAAGTCACAAATTTCAAAAATATCCAGGGTTTTTTTAAATAAAAATAATATTGTGTGTAAAAATAATACTTAGCTTGTCTGCCTGTACAGCGTTGAAGGCGATAGGTGAAATATTTGCCCGCATAGCAGAATGACAGCCAGAATATTTTAAAGGTTTATATTATTATGTTTGTGTAGATTCACTAAAAGTTGTGGCTTCTGTTTTGGAAATCAGTTGGTCACCTACTTTTTAATGATGATTTTCAATTGTATTTCTGGTAATGAAACCTAGGATTCCTCAAACGTGCCTTAGGCACTGTAGCTTTAAAGCCAAAGAAGACAGTGATGGGTAATTACAGTGTTAGAGTCGGGAGGAACACCCCAGGAGAATATTTTAGGGAATTCCCACATAATTAGATAGGGACGGAAAACCCTACTAATTACAATCTTGGTATCTTTGGTTATATAAAGGTTGAACTTGAGTTTCAGACATGTGATATGGGGCCATTTGGATTTGTAACATTGCCCACAAAATCACACATAGGCACCTTGTACTTGAAAGAAAATGATACTTTGAAGCAGCTTACATTCTAAAAGGAACAAGGTGCGAATACGGTCCCTAAATCATTGCGTCAGCTTGGGTTTTCCCTCAACTTGCGCAACCTGTTCAGAGTCATTGTCATTCAAATCAGTGACGCAAATCTTTTGTACAAGAGTGAAAAGCTTCACCGAAAAATGGAAAACATTTTTCAAAGTTCACACAATGACCTGTATTTGATAACAAAACCAACTGCACATGTTTGTCGCGCTGCTAGCCTCGAATAGTCTACGTAGGAGTATAAACTGTGCCCTCGAAATATAATGCCTGGATTGTTGGTTCATTTAGTTCAAGTCAAAACTCTGACCCGAAGAGTATGCCAACTCTTTCGATGAAATTACAAGTGTTGAAATAGCGTCATGTATACATGACTACACCTACGTTGTCATAAAAGGTTGACAGAAGTCGTTGTCTTTGGTTTGCAACTTTGCTTCGAAAAAATAACTCTTGAATGAAAATAAGAGTCCTTTTATTTTCCACAAGGGCGGATCCAGAACACAATTGTTTGGGGGGCCAAAATAAATTTTGGTCCCCCAAAAAGTGGGTTGAAAAAATTACGGCATGGGGTTCAGGGCCTGCTGAAGGGCCCCGAAATTTTTTTGGATTCTAAATGCTCTGTGGTGCGATCTGAGGCAATTTCTGACCACTTTAACCAACGTTTTTTTTTAGGAAAAGATGGTGGTGTACTCATTGCCTGCCTTTATTGCGATGTCACTTTGTGGCTTCTGTTTTGGAAATCAGTTGGTCACCTACTTTTTAAATGATGATTTTCAATTGTATTTCTGGTAATGAAACCTAGGATTCCTCAAACGTGCCTTAGGCACTTAGCTTTAAAGCCAAAGAAGACAGTGATGGGTAATTACAGTGTTAGAGTCGGGAGGAACACCCCAGGAGAATATTTTATGGAATTCCCACAGAATTAGGTAGGGACGGAAAACCCTACTAATTACAATCTTGGTATCTTTGGTTATATAAAGGTTGAACTTGAGTTTCAGACATGTGATATGGGGCCATTTGGATTAACATTGCCCACAAAATCACACATAGGCACCTTGTACTTGAAAGAAAATGATACTTTGAAGCAGCTTACATTCTAAAAGGAACAAGGTGCGAATAAGGTCCCTAAATCACTGCGTCAGCTTGGGTTTTCCCTCAACTTGCGCAACCTGTTCAGAGTCATTGTCATTCAAATCAGTGACGCACATCTTTTGTACAAGAGTGAAAAGCTTCACCGAAAAATGGAAAACATTTTTCAAAGTTCACACAATGACACTGTATTTGATAACAAAACCAACTGCACATGTTTGTCGCGCTGCTAGCCTCGAATAGTCTACGTAGGAGTATAAACTGTGACCTCGAAATATAATGCCTGGATTGTTGGTTCATTTAGTTCAAAGCAAAACTCTGACCCGAAGAGTATGCCAACTCTTTCGATGAAATTACAAGTGTTGAAATAGCGTCATGTATACATGACTACACCTACGTTGTCATAAAATGTTGACAGAAGTCGTTGTCTTTGGTTTGCAACTTTGCTTCGAAAAAATAACTCTTGAATGAAAATAAGAGTCCTTTTATTTTCCACAAGGGCGGATCCAGAACACAATTGTTTGGGGGGCCAAAATAAATTTTGGTCCCCCAAAAAGTGGGTTGAAAAAATTACGGCATGGGGTTCAGGGCCTGCTGAAGGGCCCCGAAATTTTTTTGGATTCTAAATGCTCTGTGGTGCGATCTGAGGCAATTTCTGACCACTTTAACCAACGTTTTTTTTTGAGGAAAAGATGGTGGTGTACTCATTGCCTGCCTTTATTGCGATGTCACATAAAAAAAAATTGGTTTCGTTTTGGAGGGAAGGGGGCATGGCCCCCTTTGCCCCCCCCGGATCCGCCCTTGATTTTCCATACTGATTTTCATTCTAGATTTATATATTGAAAGCATTGTAATTACCACATTTACCTCGGGTTGAGATCCAGACCTGTTAATGAGTTCAACGGTGAAGTAGTAATTATTACACAATTGTTTTGTTTTGCTTGATAGTTAACCTTGAAGTGATTCGAGAATCCAATCGTTTTCTTTGCATTTAGGAACTTTAAAGATAATTTCCTAGATGATAACCCTCGTCATTGAATGAATACAAACACCGCACGTAAAACTTCGTTGTAAGAAACTAGATCACCTTGAAGTGAAATTAAAAATACATTGATCTAGTCCAATGTGTCTCGCAAACGAAACAGAAAATGGACATTACATTGAAAGATATTTGTCAAAAAATATGTTTGTCTATAGATTCGCTAAAGGTTGTGGCTTCTGTTTTGAGACAAAATGATCACATTCGAAAATTACAATCACACAACCGTTGGTCTTTGGAGAACATGCAAGGCAGTTTAAAACTGAATTGGTGGTAGGCAATCGATTTGGGGTAATATTGCAGGCCTATGAATTCATTTGGCCCTTATTTTAAAAAAAAATCTTCTCAAATCAAACCTCTGTGCTTGATAGATTATACTAGTTAAGCAACTTACGTATAACCACAAGGAACACAATATTATGTGTACAGAGTACATGCCTTCGTGCGACTAAGGTTCCAATCATTGCGTCAGCTTGGTTTTTCCCTAAATTTGCCCAACCTATTTATTGTCATTCAAATCAGTGACGCAAATCTTTTGAACAAGAGTGAAAAGCTTCACATAAAAATGGAAAATACTTTTCTAAGTTCACACAATGACGCTGTATTGAAACGAAACTAACTGCACTTATTTGTCGAGTTTCTGTGACCGCAAATATAATGCCTTGTTTATTGGTACGTTGAGGTTCGAGTAAAAAGCCAGTGAGGCTGATAGAAGTAAATATGCCAACTGCACTGGAAGGATAGGAAGCATTTTTCTGCCGATGAAATAAAAACATGTAGCAATTATTGTTTGTAAATAGTTTGTAGGCAGCGTCAGCCCAGCAGTGAGGTAATCAGCTTTGCAACTATGATTAAAGGGTTTCCCCGAATCAAGGTCATTTAACAGAATAATTTATTCATTTTAAGACAACTTTTTTAACATACTTATTTGAGTAGAGTGAGACAGTCAATTCCTTCGGAGGCAAAATTCCACCCCTCAAACGAACTTGCATCCCTAGCCTTTAGTCTGTTTGTTCAGTCTCCGGTCCGAGGAAGTAATTGGGTTGGAGGCATTGTTATTTCCTTCCGCATCTTTCGTGGGCTTTCCCGGCCAATTGCCGATTAATATAAACAAAAAACCCCAAACACAGACAAACACTATTCGTTTTTAGAAAACAGAGAACAGGATTCCGTAACTAACGCACCGTAAAATGTGTTTCAAGAGGGACTAACAAAGAACATTCAACATTTTCTTCCAAAACCATTTTAGGCGGAAGAATTTCATATGTTATTTCATATCAATAGACAAGTCCTTTCTTCATTTTGATGTATGTCATTAAATCTGGTGAAAGTACTTTTCCGGGTAATCAGAAATGATACTGTACGTGGCATTAAGGAAAGTAACGTTTAAAGACATGCAGTAACTGAGTTCCAAGACTAAAGTTCATTGGTGTATGTGCGTTCTTCCCCTGACACTTTGCATTACCCTTCGATGCTTGTCAAGGCTGAGCCGACTCCCTCCCCATCCAGGGTTTTTGCCTCTGCATAATCCGCAAATTGAACGAAGGAAACGATAATGGTGAGGTAGAACAATCTGTTTTGCTTCTGTACTGCACACCTTCTCTGACAACACGCCGGAAGTGTGGTTGTATAGTTACACGCCAGCCAGATTGACAAGACACAGTCAATGTCGCATTCAGCTGCAGTCAACAAGGTGCAAGTTTGACTGTATTATAGTGACATCTTTCACCTACGAAAATAATGAATTACTATACAATTTTTTTCAGGATTCCCAGCAGAGCGTCCGTTCTATTCCGCATTTGGGAAGAACCTTTTGTGGAGGTATTGGCTACAAAGGAGTCTCCAGTTTCATTAAGACTCTTCCAATTTTGAGATAATTTTCAACCTGATCACAGACTGCAGACCTAACAATAATGGTAAGGAAATGTTTATAGTGATGAAAACAAATTTGACTGTAAAACAGTACTCACTGTATTCATATGAGCATCTTCTATGTTCTTGTTTCAAAGTTAGGAATAATGTTTTCGAGGTGCAGGTTTTTACAGAAAAGCTGTACTAAACAATACGTTGGTAGCAAACATATAACAAAAATCTATCTGTGTTTGCACGTTGACATAAATGCAATTGTAGGCATATTTGCAGACGTAAGGTTCTTTACCCTTTCAATCGGATCGATTCATCAATAACAATTTACCGGTACAGAACTACAAACAAAATCGAATAGAAGATGCTCCTTACTCGTCTATAATAATCTTTGTGTATATACCCGTAGATGGTCTATATTTTGTATGTATTTGTCTTAAGGGGGAATTCCTGGTACCTTTGAGGACCCTCGCAGACTTGGAGGATGCCAAGAGGGCTGCTCGGGTCATCAACGATCACTCGCTGGCCAAGATGGTCACGAGAAAGAGAAAGATTCGAAAGTCTAGGAATACGATATTTCTGTCTGTGCTTTCCCGGAACAAGTTCGAGGATACATCTTCATCACCATCGTGCAACCTAAGGGCAACTTCAGCTGAGGATACTCAATGCAGGTAGTTAGCTGTTCAATTGATGAAACTCCAATATATGTCCCAAAGTGTAGCATGTTACATCTTTTTTTTCACTTGAAGGTGATTCGTGAAAAACAAATGAGATAGTACGTCTGGCCTACAGACGTAAATGAGTAAGCGGAAGTTTCATTCCTTAAAGAAATGATAAGGGAGAGAGGGGAACATTTCGGAGAAATCCATACAAAGTAAAAAGAAAAACAACAAAAAAGGGGGCCCCATGGCATAATTCTAATATAAAATTCTGCCTCTAAGTGTTTCGATGCAAGAATTTCTTAAAGTATGACATCAAGTTAAGCTCTTTGGACCTGATTGTTACGTTTTCACAGTGAGATCCAGCTGCTCGTGAGAAGCTCTTCAAGGTCACCTCTGTGTCTGCAGCTGCATCCTTCCACCACTATCTCAGCCTTGAAAGGATTACTACAAGAAAAACTATCGATTGAACCAGAAAAGCAACATCTATTCACAAAGAGACATCATGAGGTAAATCTGGACTTCACCCAATGTTCATTTTCATTGTATAAAAATAATACAACTCTGATTGTGTTTTCCCCTTCCCTACACGAATTACTGCCATGTTTATTATGGTAGAGTTACCAAGGTTTATTCATTTGTGGATCTTTCCGAGAAAACAAATGCTTCTTTATCGTTTTTTTTTTTATAGCTTCGCAATGAATTATCACTAAAGGACCATGGGATTGTCCAAGATTCCAAGATAGACTTACGCCTAGTGTCTGACTTGATGGATGGAAGTGATCAACACAAATCAACAGGTAAAGTCTGTACATAGATTCATGTCAGGTAGGCCTTTACAGCACAGGTTGATTTATTGATCTGATCAACAGAAATGAACATGTGAGGCAGTATGTAGGTTTATGCACACTATCTGTGTTTATACTGTAGAGCTGGCTGTCTTATAGAAACCTTTAACGTCTCAACCTGCAGGGAAACAGAAGAGAAGAAGAAAGAGGCAGTCGGGCAACAAATCTTCATCTGAAGAAGAGAAAGACAAAAAGCCTACTTTGGGTAATAAAGACGCCGTCAACTCAAATCACTCGGAGGGTGCATCTACTTATTCAACAAGTGGGCAAGAGATAAGCAACCCATCAAAAGGTAAAATATTTTCCTGATACAAAAAAAGTCATGTTCAGTCTTCAGTGCCCAGTATAGGTTATTTTGATGAGTTTTCTAAACAGTTAACAAGTTGGCTGCATGCTTCTAAAGAACACACATTCAGCACATTAGAGAAGACGAAAAAAGACAAGAAACTATCATGTACAGAAGATGGAGAAAAACATAATCTGGCTGAGGTATCTTCACCGAAAATCTGATCATTCGAAAGATTCCAAAACCCAATCAGCACCCACTTTAAGACAGCATCCCGTCAAAGTCTAGTCATAACTCGACCTACTGCTGTAGATTATGCACCTCCTACTGATCACAATCACAGTCATCCTGTTCATATGTTCTCTTCGTTTGATTCCCACACTTTCTTCAGCTACAGAAGACCGTAGACTACAAACATCTGCATGTGGTGAAGAGCAAGATCCATCAGGCGAATCGGGCTGCTCGACTACCTCTACAGCAAAACATGGTAAAGTAGTAGTAGTCTGATTTGCCCTGTCACGTGTGGTTTAAATTCAAAACCTTTCGGAACCTCTTGCTTGCTTAAAGGGACCTAAACTCTATCTCAGTCCACATCCAATGAACTTAAAACGTGCTCACTTTCGTACTCCCTGGTTGATATTCCGTAGCGAAAAGGAGAACAAGAAGAAGACGAGGAAAAGCGAGAGGAAAATCTCTATCTGCACAGACTACCTCACGTGATGAAGACAAAGCGGAAGCAGGAGATTGCCCCACCTCTTCAGGAGTTGAAGCCGCCAGTAATCAATCTAAGTCTGGTAAAGCCCTAGCTTTACGTTACATTTCAGTAGGTTCAGTGTGCATTTCCATCAATTATTGGTTGACTTGAAGAGCCATTTTAGTAATTGTTTCTGCCTTCAGCTTAATCTTGAAAAAGAGGTTCTGAATAAGTCTGATGAATTGGAGTTTGGCAAGCTCTCTATAAAACACCGTTTACGCGCTTAAATGGAATAAAGATTTTTCAAAAAGAAAATGTGAACTTTAGGAGAACTAGTGTAAAGGTAGATTTCATCACATAAATGAGAGCAAGTGCATAAGACTGCTGGGGTATTTTGTTCTCATCCCTCAACAACCTATCTTTGCGAGCAATTGATCAAAGATGTTCAAAATATTGATCTTTTTAAGGAATATTTTCTTCAGGGAGGATAAGAAAAAGACGAAGAAAAGCTGCCGAGAAATCTCCATCTAACGAAGAAGCCAATGATAACACAGCCACGGTTGATGAAGAGTATGACATCTCAGATATCTTAAGGAATTCCCCTGTTTCCCAGTCACCCACTGCCATCTCTAATGGCAAATCAAAAGGTACAGTGTTCATTCTGATAGTATAGTAAACTGGTATTTGATCCCATAAAGTCTAGAATGGAACTAAATTCTCGATTCGCAGTCTTCCCAGTGACATAGGTTTAGAAATTAATCGTACTTAACATTGTTGTGGTCCTTTTTAGCATGCTATGTGGTCCCCAAAAATCAGGCACCTGGTCAGATGGAGTATTGCAAAGACAGTCTTCAGCAGAAGAAACAGCAAGGCACGGATGGTGGAAAGGACATCAGCCAAGAAGATACAGAGACATCGCGTGAGCAACAGAGACTAACCGATGAACAAGACAGTCCTCAGCCAGAGATCTGCGAAGTAACCGCGGTCAAAGGTAAAGACTCTCAACTGACATCCCAGGAGAAAGAAAGACATGTAAGAGAGCATACAGACGCTTGTCAGAAAGAGAATGGGGAAACGGTAAAGAACAGTGATGAGAGCTTTAAGCAAGCAACGGCGCTATCATCTGAGAAAGAGAAGCATGGAGAGGAGCAGACTTGTGATCCAGACGGGCCTCAGAAAGAGCAATGCGCAGTGGTCAGGGAACATATCTGTCAACAAGAGATGACGACGTGGTCAAAGCAACAAAGATCGGCTAAAGACACACTTGAGCAGGTTGGAGATCTAAAACGATCCGAAACTAAGAAAGAACAGACCTGCCTTCAGGAGAAGAGGTCACCTCCAGTGAGAGAAACACAGAAACAGAAGCAAGTTAATCATACAAATCGGCTGTCAAAGGAAGATATGCATGTACCTTCAGGTAAATATACCTTGTGATGTTGGGATATTTTCCTGCATGTTCAGCATCTTATATCGAGTCTTTAAAACGTTCCCCTGAATGTCACTAGAAACACTAAGTTCGCCAATTCAACATGTACAGCAGATGAATTTTGAGAGTATCTGAAAGAATATTCTTAAGTTCATATTAAGTCGCTATCTAATCAGTGTTTAAAAAAAAATGACGTCTTCAAATTACACTTGTAATTATCTACGATATAGGAAAAACGAAGACAAGAAGGGAACGAACTGGTGCTCAAAAGAAGCCTGCATGTAAAGAGAACAAAGAACGCCGGATCCAGTTCTTTGTGAATAGTACTTCGATGGGACCAATATGTCTACAAATGGGTCCAGCCACTTTGATCACAATCTTGAAAAGAAAACTTCAAAACCAATCTGGGGTTGATCCAGAGAAGCAACATCATTTCACCAGACGACACGACAAGGTAACGTCTGTCTGTTAATCTAAGATTCGTTATCCCATAATTGTGTCGCTGTATAGCTTGCAATTACACGCTTATAGTCTTAAAATGTATTGAATGGATCGTTTCTATTCACTTGATTAAACAAGTTGAATTTTTCCCTTTCAAGCCCCATGATGAGCAAGATGCTAACATAGAGATACACCTGGTATCCTGGTTGATGGGTAGAGCTGCCGGTGAACGGAAATCAGCAGGTAAATCTTGATCTTGAACTTGATGCAATGATTGATGGACATCATCGGGTGATGCTGTGAACTGTCGCAACTGCATAATGTTTGAGACAGCCATAAGTTACTATTGGTATTATTACTACTAGTGTATTTAAAGCTCATGTGTGGTGACCAGAAGGCTAAATTGTACACGATTTACAACAACAAAAAATAAAATAATGCATGAAAAATATAAGGGCTGGCATTATCTAAAAATCTAAAAAAATTCACATACTCGCAAAAATATAATAAAACTGGGAACTAAACGAATCATGAAAGACTGGTATAAAAGTTCTATTCTGACTAATACATTTTCAGGGGTTTAGTTCATTCAAAGCAGACCTCATGTTGATATCTTGAAAACGCTTGTTTGTTTCAACTTACAGGAAGAACACAAAAGACAAGAATGACGAAGAAGATGAGAAGAAAGACAAGGGAAGGAAGAAGACGAGCTGCCAAGAAATCTCCATCTGTTAATGCGGACACATGTCTTCATGAAGAAGATAAAGTGAACTCGAAGGATTCCTCCATCTCCTCATCAATCGATGTCGCCGCTACTGACCAATCAAAATCTGGTAAGATGTTTTGTTTGTTTTACATGCAGTCTCAATCAGGGCGATTATTTCTCCTGGGCACTAAATATGATTTCAATTTATTGAATAAAGGTTCCACAGCATGTCAGGTGAGGCAATTCCGTAAGTAATTTTCTTTCATTTTCTCTTCTCAAGATCGTATTTTTTTTCAGTTACTCATCATATTATTTCGAATAGCAAGATATATTTTTGAGCATTGCTCGATTCGCAATCTTTCCAATGACACAGGAGTTTTAGAAATTAATTGTACTTATTATTGTTGTGCTTTTTAGAATGCCATGTGGTCCCCCAACACCAGGCACCTGGTAAGATGGAGGATTGCAAAGACAGTCTTCAGCAGAAGAAACGGCAAGGCATAGAAGGTGGAAAGGAAACCAACCGACAAGAAACATCGCGTGATCGTGAGCAGCAGAGACTGACAGATGAACAAGACTGTCCTCAGCCAGAAAGTTTATCCCAGCTGAAAGAAAGACGTGGAACCGGAGAGGATCAAGCAGAATTTTGTCAGAAAGAGAATGGGGAAATGGTAATGAACAGTGATAAGAGCTTTAAACAGGTAAAGGAGCTATCAGCTGAGAAAGAGAAACATGGAGAGGATAAGATTTGTGTTTCAAACGGACCTCAAAAAGGGAAGCAGCAAGGCGCCATGGTCAGGGAACAGATCTGTCAACAAACTATGACGATATCCGCGAGGCAACGAAGATCGGATGAAGGCTGCCTGGAGCAGATTAGCGATCTAATAAGATCCAAAAGCAAGAGAGAACGGAGCAGCCTTCAAGAGAAGAGGGCAGGTGCTGGGCAAGAAGCACGGAAACAAAAGCAAACTAATCATCCAGACAGGCCATCAAAGGAAATGCTACAAGTACCGTCAGGTAAAATAGGCCAACGTTGTGTGATTTTTGATATGGTTGGATAATCAAAGACCAGTTAACGCCATTATTACTTAAGATACAGAGTCTCTTAAACATTGCCCCTGTCCAGCATGTAAAATACTTTAATTACAGAAGATGAATCCAAGTTTGTTTTATGTTAACATTAAAATTAAATACTTTAAAAAATAATTAAAAAAAAAATGATATTTTGCACACATTATAGGAAGAACACGGACAAGAACGGAACGAGGAAATGCAGTCAGGAAACCATTCTGTGAAGAGAGGGGAGAACGCCCGATCCAGCTGTTTGTGAATAGTTCTTTGATAGGACCAATATGTCTGCAACTGCATCCATCAACTCTTACATCAGCCTTAAAAGACAAATGTCATGACCAACTTGGGATTGAACCAGAGAAGCAGCATCTTTTCATCAGACAACGCCACGAGGTAATGTCTAACTTAAACTGGCTATTCTAACAATTGAAACTCGTCGATTCCCTTTCCCATCCCGTATACCTTTGTTACTCTAGCTAGCCATCACCTAGGAGGTTTCGGTTTTGAAAAGTCTCGAATTAATCATCTTAACTCAATTAAGACACTTGTTAAATGATGTTCCTTTTTTCAGCTACACGATGAGGTTCCCCTCAAAGATCAGGCGATTGAGCAAGATGCTAACATAGAGCTACGCCTCGTGTCCGGGTTAAAGGGCGGAGCTGATGATGAACAGAAATCAGCAGGTAAAGTCTATTTACACGTATTTGTATTTATAGAAGTAAATCCAGTGTGTAACGATTGGCTTATAATGTGTATACATGGGGTTATCAAACAAAGTATTGGAATAGCGGGAATAATGATGGCCGCAGGTACCCTATATTTCCAAATGTCTTCAAGTTGGTTGATGGGCATATATAGCTTTATAGAGATAATTCGATTAACTGAATGTATTCATTCAAGAGTTGGTTGGAATTTAGTATAAATCTTTGTGAAGAACCAATAAGAACCAATAAAATAACCCACTAAGTGACTTCCTAACCTCAAATTAGAGAAGTAATAAATCTTGTAAACCAAACTTGATGTGGGCCTACCTGCGTACGTAATTTTTCCTTATCTTCAGGGAATTCACGAACTAGGACTGAAAAGGATCCAAGGAGGACAAGAAAGGCAAATGAACAGCAGCAGGCCAGTCATCACGTAACTATTCATCATGAAGAAGAACAGACAATGGCAGGGGTCCAACAAAGTGTGCTGACGTTACCTGAGCAACCGAGAATTAGACAGAAACAGAAAGTGAAAAAGAAGCAGATTGGTGATCGTCGACGTTCCTTTTTCCTACCCAATATTCAGTCAACACATGGAGCAGGAAAGCATAGCTCTCAAGAACAGATGGTGACATCACATGAGCAAGAAAAACAGGGACGGGGGCACGGTGATAAACATGAGAGAGTGGACAAGGAGAATCGAACACGAGAAAATATCCAAGGTGCTGGCTTATTCATGAGTATAATCAGTCTAATGGACAGTACAAATTATTGTTATTGTTGCATATTTATTGTGAAAATAACATGTTTATTGTTAAAAAATTCACGTCTATTGTGAAAAAAATACTTTTTTTGTTGCATGATCGTAATAAAACATTTACGAAATCAGACACTCGGGCGGGGAGCAACATAGGTCCATGTTAGTGTAGTTGCAACAAACACGAGAACTATACCCGGAGTTATAACGTTCTGATTTGTTTTATTCTTTACAAGCACAGACTTTTCGCAACGAGTGAAATTTTGCTTTTAACGGTCAAGTTGAAAAAAAAACCAAACAAACAGAGAGGCCAAGGGAACCGAGTGTGAAGGTTTTTCTATCCATTGTACAATATTTTCCGTGTATTCCTTTTTTTTCACCAATCTACTTCAGTTTATCTCTGTATTTTTATGAGCCATGTTCTCCATACTATTCTCCATACTATTCTGTATATAGTGCGAGACTTGGTACCCTCAGCTCTCTATCCAGCCATGCAGCATCCGTCTACTGTATATACTCAGTCGTATGGCTCCCTTCAACCTACTCCACCAGTGAGAGATGTCAACATCGGTGGCAGCTGTAGTCCTGCCTTTTTCGCTCCAGCTACTGGGAATACGTTCCATTACACATACACTCAGAATGTGACAGTCCAGGGAGCAACAGCAGGTAAAGAAGTTCTTGGCTTCCCAAAACTTCAAGTTCGAAATGTCCGCTCATCAAATTATGCGCATTTCAGAAATGAAACAGAATGGAGGTAGCTATACCTTGATCAGTTTGGGCTTTGCCTTCGAAAATAATGTTAACATCGCTGATATTTCATAATGCAGATCACAATGTAACTGCAATTGTCCATATCTAAGCCTGTATATTTGCTAAGGGGCCTTCAGACAGCTGAAAAACCCACAATAATCGTTTTAATAGACACTGTAATCTAAATCATAATTTAAAGTTATTTTCCCGTTCCTGAAAATGGTTTTCGAGATTAAAATTACTTTCCTTATTCTAACTACAGAATCAACCTCTTGACTTTCCGCCTTGCAGCAATCTTTTAATCTTTTATTACACCGATCTTTACTCCGGAATTACTGTCTTTGTTATTTTGCGTTTTCAACAGCAGGCATGATAAACGATCAACCCAGTGTACAAAACGTCCTACCTGAGGTACGTAGTCCATCGACAAGGACCAGTCAAGATACCAGCCCAGATGTCAGCCCGGCCATCGATGCAGCAGCAGACGCTGCAGTGGATATGTGTGAGGAGGCGCTTAAAGGGGTATACAGAAGCACGGGCAGTTACGTGCAGGTGAATCCATGGATTGATGATGACATGAAGCATTTCAAGAAAATATACACGAATGTACGATTAGTTAGGGATGATGATAATGATGATGACAGTGATGGTGATGATCAAGGACTGGGGTGGAGTGATGAAAAGGGGAAAGAGATGTTGTATGAGGATACTTTCCTCGTGGCAAACGAAGATGGTTTTGTTATCAATCGTATCATTTATAATGGAGAGGCCGGTATGGGAAAGACAACACTAATAGGTAAAATTGCGTACGACTGGGCGCTTGGCGTTTGCAAAACAACAAAGAAGTACAAACTTGTGTTTGTTCTAAACATGAACGCACTGGATCAAATGTCAGATTTTATTGACTCTATTTTTGATCAACTCATCAACGAAAACGTCATCGATAAGAACCATCTAAAAACGTTCATCTTCAATAATCCTAAAAAGGTGCTTCTTCTTCTGGATGGCTTCGATGAATTTATGACAACCGAACTCAATAGGAAATCATTTGGCACGATCCTAAAAATCCTCAATCGAAAGGTCGGAGCTGATATTGATGTGGTTCTAACGACCCGTCCCTCCCATTTTTCTACTTTGGTCGGCAAATTACTGATTGAAAAACCTTTCACCCATGTGAAAGTCATGGGGTTCTGTGAGGAGGACATGGAAGCTTATTTAGGAAAATTTTTCTCTAAGAAACCTGATGATGGCAAGGCCCTTTTCCAAAAGATTCAATCCTCAAACGGTTTGTGTGATATAGCGCAGAGCCCAATGATGTTGCTACTAATGTGTTTATTATGGAGACAAGATTCCACACTACCAGACACACTATCGCGGTTATATAGTAACGTTGAGCGATATGTATTCCAAAGAAAAGGTGTACCAGAGGAGGTAGCATCAGAAATAGTTAAAGTAATTGGAAAGGTTGCTTGGTATGGTCTGGTCTCTCCAGTACAGCGGCTTTCATTCCAAGAAAGAGAGTTTGAGAAGAGTATTCTGGTTAAAGCCTTGAAGGCTGGCATACTCACAAGGCAGATAGTTTCAAAGAGCTTAGACCGTCACAACAGTATCCTGTTTATCCACAAAACAATTCAGGAGTTTTGTGCTGCTAAGTACCTTCAAAGCTTACTAGAAACAGACGCTGATCAATTTGAGGAAGCTCTTGTGAAACTTAATGACCCCGAAAGGTTTCGATATATTCTGCGATTTTGCTGTGGTGACAATGTCGAATGCACGAAACATGTCTTACAGATGTTGCAAGAAGTTGGTAACACTTATACATGTACTACGTTGTTGCCAGCGAGATTTAGTGAGAATCAATCATTCCCATTATGTGTAGAGAAAAAAGTAAATTCCGTCAGAGATAATGTATCCGCGCCTTTAGAAAATTCCTCATACCCGAGGTCCAGAGCATCCATGAGGACAACACTGTTAAAACTTGCCCTGAATTGTTACTATGAAAGTCAGGCAAAAACTCTTTTATCGATGACATTCGTAAATTCAGTGATAACTGATTCAATAGATTTAAATTTTTTCCGAAGTGACGAGATCAATATTTTCGGATGGTTTCTGAGGCACGTTGCCAACCAGTCAAAGTACACAGGGAACAATCAACTTAGCAAAGTTAAGGAAATAACATTTGAATCATGTACCTTAATGGAAGGGTGTTGTGAAGGCGTAGCAAACGCTGTGGCGACACTGAAGAATCTTTCTGTTATTCGACTGAACAGATGCTTCTTAACTGATGACAGTATGAAAGTCATCGCATCACAATTAGGCAAGACGGCTAATTACTTGACTGAACTTCACCTATCAGGATGTCATGGTTTGACGGATTCTTTACGCTTTTGGATGCCACTGTTAAATAAAGCGCAGCTAAAGAAGCACCTAAAGCAGTTAACAATACACGACTGCTCATTAATAGGCGCGGATATTGAGCACATTGCTGCATTCCTTAGTGAAACATCTACATTGGTTGAACTGGATCTGTCTGGAAATAAATCGCTAGGAAGCTCATTAGGTACTTGTTGGTCTCAGTTACAGCGCATGAAACAACTGAAGAAGCTCACTTTAGATGGTTGCAGTTTAGGCATACAGGACGTGATACGCATTGCAGCATTACCAGGCTGTATACCTAATCTTGCGCAGTGTAGTATTGATCATTTCTTTAAGTTAAAAAGAACGGAAAAAGGCGTAAGGATGAAGCTATCGTTGTCAGTCACTGGATCCAATGCAGCAGATATTTTGAAGGTCGTAAGTAATTGTAACGACTTAGTTGAAGTGGTGTTTCAGGATGTTTCCGGCCTGGGGGGCACAGCAGCTGAATGGTCAAATGCTTTTCATGGCCTAAAACATCTTGAACGATGTGAGTTTCGATACTGTTCATTAATAGGCGCGGATATTGAACACATTGCTGCATCCCTTAGAGACACAACTACATTGATTGAACTGGATCTGTCTGGAAATACATCTCTAGCAGGCTCAGGTGGTTCTTGGTCTCAGATACAGGGCCTAAAACAACTAAAGAAGCTCAATTTAGATGGTTGTAGTTTAGGCATACAGGACGTGATACGCATTGCAGCATTAGCTGGCAGTCTGCAAAATCTTGCGCAGTGTAGTATTGGTGAATTGTTCCAGTTGAAAAGATTGGAGAGAGGCGTAAGGATGAAGCTCTCGATGTTGTTAGTCACCAGTTCCGATGCGGCAGATATTTTGAAGGCCATGGGTAATCGTAACGACTTAGTTGAAGTGGAATTCCAATGTGTCTCCGGCCTGGGGGGCACAGCAGCTGAATGGTCACATGCTTTTCATGGCCTAAAACATCTTGAACGATGTGAGTTTCGATACTGCTCATTAATAGGCGCGGATATTGAACACATTGTTGCATCCCTTAGAGACACAACTACTTTGGTTGAATTGGATCTGTCTGGAAATACATCTCTAGCAGGCTCAGGTGTTTCTTGGTCTCAGATACAGGGCCTAAAACAACTAAAGAAGCTCAATTTAGATGGTTGTAGTTTAGGCATACAGGACGTGATACGCATTGCAGCATTAGCTGGCAGTCTGCAAAATCTTGCGCAGTTTAGTATTGGTGAATTGTTCCAGTTGAAAAGATTGCAGAGAGGCGTAAGGATGAAGCTCTCGATGTTGTCAGTCACCGGTTCCGATGCGGCAGATATTTTGAAGGCCATGGGTAATCGTAACGACTTAGTTGAAGTAGAATTCCAGGATATTTCCGGCCTGGGGGGCACAGCAGCTGAATGGTCACATGCTTTTCATGGCCTAAAACATCTTGAACGATGTGAGTTTCGATACTGCTCATTAATAGGCGCGGATATTGAACACATTGCTGCATCCCTTAGTGACACACCTACATTGGTTGAACTGGATCTGTCTGGAAATAAATCTCTAGCAGGGTCTGGTGCGTCTTGGTCTCAGTTACAACGCCTGAAACATCTGAAGAATCTCACACTAGACCGTTGTGGTTTAGGCGCACAGGACGTGATACATATTGCCGCATTAGGCGACTGTATGCCAACTCTTGTGCAGTGTAGTATTGATAATTTCTTTGAGTTAAAAAGAATGGAAAGAGGCGTAAGGATGAAGCTCTCGTTGTCAGTCACTGGATCTGATGCGACAGATATTTTGAAGGTCCTGGGTAATTGTAACGACTTAGTTGAAGTGGTATTGCAGGATATTTCCGGCCTTAGGGGCACAGCAGCTGAATGGTCACATGCTTTTCATGGCCTAAAACATCTTGAACGATGTAAGCTTCGATCCTGCTCATTAATACGCGCGGATATTGAACACATTGCTGCATCCCTTAGTGACACACCTACATTGGTTGAACTGGATCTGTCTGGAAATAGGTCCCTGGGTGGTTCCAATGCATTGTCTCATTTAAAGTGCCTAAAACATCTTCAGACACTGACCTTGAGGTCTTGCTCTTTGACACTTCAAGACATGGAATCACTGAGTGACTTGCCCAATCTTATTAAACTGGATCTTTCTAAAAATGCATCCCTGGCTGGTTCAGATACATGCGATCATTTAGAGTTCTTATATCAACTTAGGCGACTTTTTACGCAGAGTTATTTAGGTGCATGGTCTCGTTTAAAGTGCTTGAAACAACTTAAGCAACTCGTCGTATGTTCTTGTTCATTGAGAGAAAACGATATTCGGCACATTGCTGCGTCACTGAGTGACATGCCAAATCTAGTTGAATTGGATTTGTCTCTCAATAGATCCCTGGGTGGTTCGGATGCATGGACTCACTTAAAGTGCATGAAACAACTCAAACAACTCATCCTACAGGATTGTTCCCTGTATGCTAGAGATATTCGGCACATTGCTGCGTCACTGAGTGACATGCCGAATCTGGTAAAGCTCGATCTGTCTATAAACTCTGTTGACGAATCTGAAACAGCTTCAATGCAGCGACCGAATCTGGAAATACTCCATACATAGACCACAGTCCTCCATCAGCATGTAGCCTCTCTCAAGTTCTGGTTGCACTGCATTGATGGTCAGATAACATGGTACCAGAACATAATTTTATGGTACATCATCTTTCCCATGGGGTTACCTTGGGTATCGAGGGACTAATAGCGCATTGTAAGAAATGGGCCCATCACTCATCCCCGTTCATTGCTTAGCCTATGATTTTGTTATGTCATCAGTCACATAGAAGAGCAACTATCTTCGCCACTGTTTTTTTCTCTAAAGATTTTGACATCAACTGTTATTGTTAACTTTTAAATTGGTAGCTTACATTGTATCGACCGTATATAAGGAACTCATCATGGGCCTTATTCACGAGTCGGCCATATTGAATTTAAAGTGAGGTAAATTTTTTATTTTTGAAACTTGCAAATAAATGAAAGCAATGACAAAGTTTATTACACGTTATACCATTCTGCTCTTTAAATATGTGATTAAACATACTCTAATGGTTTAAGCCACAACAAATGAAAGTGAGGCTAGAATGTATAATTAGTCTTGTACCATCCCATTCAACAGTTCACAATATTTATAAAATACATTCAGTGAACCCAACCAATATGGCTTTCTCGTGAATAAGGTCCATGACACCACTCTCCACTTCTGTGACTTGTACTATAAATATATCAGCAATGATGATTCGATGCGTCAGTACTATCTTGTACTATCAGTACGTATGTATATGTATTAATAAAAAAAATTATTAATAATATGGATCAGTCAGGGAAAAGCGTATAAAAACTTGATCCATGCTATCAGATGTTATGCATGTTTTACTAAAATAGCCCATTTTTCAACAGAATGCCATTGAAGCTATTGGGCTGAGTGAGAATTACCGATTACACGCAGACACTAAAATACAAATGAGATTTCATTTGTTTGCGGCAAGACATGATTTTCACTGCCATATTTTTGTATTTTGAACAAGTCAACTCTTTCTGAAACATTGATGGTGAATTGCGTCTGTTTCCTTTGCAACTTTTCATTCATTCATCGAGGTGGGAAAATGTCCATATTTTATTGTATGTAATTTGTATTCATCAATTCGTACTGAATGGTGAATAATCAGTGGTGGACAACTGAATTTTGTGATCTTGTTATGAATAGAACTTGGGGAAAGAGTACGAAATGTAACGACTGATATATAAATGATTGTAAACTTTTTATACATTGGATAGTTTTGTGATTGTGTTTTGTTAATTTAAACTAATTGTCTAATTACTATAGTTGTATACATTGATTTTGTATCAAGCAATGTGGGCGAATCACAATCAATATGAAGTTGATGTTATGTTAAAAATAATGTTCTTACGTGTCATAATGTGTAGATGCAGGGATTGGGAAAACTACTGTTTGCTGGATATCTGATATTTACACCGAAATTAAAAACTTGTTTTGATAATTGTGAACTGCTTGTGAACATAAAAACCGAAATGACTTGTCACTGTAATATTTCAAATGAGCGCATATGAAATGAGCGCATACATATAAAATATGACGTACGCTTGCCCAGTAAACAGTTCAACTAGGATCAGAAATCAGTTACTTTTTTTTCTTTTCAATTGTTCACTTTTTACGAAAGCTATAAAATAGCAGGTGTCCCTTATGTGAAGCGGGATGGCTTTGAGAAAGAACAACGAATGTACTTTGCATTATTAAGAGACAGATGCTATATATCTTTATTCAAGCTGCTTTAATAGTAATCAGTAGCGCATACTTCAATAACGTTTGTGCTGTATGCTGACAAGCTGGGAGTTGGTATGTATTCAGTTGCACGACATGAACCATTATTTGTTTGGTTTAAGTGATTTAAGATTAACTGATTGTATACAAATAAACGAATACACTGATTCGCTAAAAGATATCATTTCACTGTCTTAACGAATCGAGCATGCGCACAGAAATCAAAGAAATGACAAATGAATACTTCATTTAGACATCTGATGAAATATTTTATACAACAAACGTCAGGACAGAAATTGTTTGCTCACTGATGTTTATACGGATTTGGTAATTATGCTAAGGAATAGTGACTTCAACTTTGAAAAGAGATAATTGTTGACAAAAATAAAGGTTTGGTATGAAGTAAAATACAGTTAAAATATTGAAAAATATTTTCCGTGTCATTTTTTACAGCTGCCGAGGCCATTCTTTGTACAGTGAATTAGAAATCTGTTTGTACAAGTCTTTTGTTTGTATCAACATATATTTTGTTGGTGAACTCCACACCGACCCCCGACACCCCCACACCACACCCTTCTCGCCCGCACGCCCAGCCCCAGTGTTCGCTTCCTCTGGCCACGGTCGTAAACATCGATGTACATGGACACATTTGATAAGGAAATCAGGCCTTACATCGAAACCTTTAAACCTATAGACCTAAACCTATAAAAAACGATACATTTTTACTTGAAAGCCTTCTTTTAATAGGAACCTATGATCCTATCCACTCCGTTCACAAGGGGCCCCTCGACGACAAAGAAAGTATAGTTGGGGGTGACTGAACGACGCCATCTTGCCTGACTGCAATATTTTGCTGCGAAGCGCGGCCACTGCGTGCACATAGTACAAATCTCCCCCCCCCCCCGGTGTACGTGCGTCACGCACAAGGAAAGGTGCGCGCACGTCAACCAGCGAAATATATGTGTCCCGCCTATGGGGCGTTGCTGCTAGGTAAAAGGGCGCCCTTTTTGTTGGCGCACGGAGCCCACAAAAATCTGTATTTTTATTTTGTCATATATTTGTAATTACTTTTAAAAGAAAATTTAAAAAATCAATTTTGACCCACCGTTTATTTATCAAAAGCTAAAATAATCATATTCAAATTCAGTTCTCTAAGCTTTTTTTTACAAGTGTTTCAGAATGGGGCATTTTGCATGATATTGGTTTTAGGTAACTTTATCTTGTGCGGAGAATTTGAAGAAGCAATTCTATGCATTTCCTCTACTTCAGGCTGACAAAATGCAACGTTTTGCAACCTCAAACTTGCAATTCACTGTTTTTCTGCTACTCCATGCTGGACAATTTGTTGCACAGATCTGTATCCTAAAAACCAATGATTGCCATGCCTACACTTTGGTGCTGACCAACCTTGTGAAATTTCAAAATGTGTTTTAAAAAAATCCTTGTATTTGTGAAGAGGGGCAGTTTAAGGTTGGGAGAATACCTTTCATGTTCACATCTCTTAATGAACTTACGGGAATAAGAGCATACAAAAAGACCTTTATCTCCTCTTTTTTTTCACTTAGTTTAGCAGTTTATAGATTTCTTTTTCGTCGACAAGCAAGTTTGGAATACTTGGGAAGTAATATCCATTTTTTTCTAATCCATACTTGTCATACAGGAACCTAAGCCTAAATTAGATACAACACTGGCGGGTAGTACGTTAATGTGTGTGTGAAAGATCGAAGTTGACTTTACTTTTAAAGTTTCAAAAGTCAAGTAGGGCCCACGTTATTTATTCATGCAGAATTATCATTGTGCAGTGTGGTTAATTTAACACTTCAACTAGATAATGCTGTCGATAGATCACTGAATGGGCTACGAGTGTTGGGTTGGGCCTAGGTGGAGAATCGCTTTTATACCTGTCTGCATCAGGAGAGCTCTACTCATTGCGCTTCGTCGATTGTACTCACTGGAATATCAAATGATTTGCATGAAGACAACAAACACTCTCTAAAAGGTAAGATATTTGGATGCGCTCACATGTTGATTGTTATTACTGAAAAAAAAAGTTATGTGGAAAAGACGTCGAAAGTGTTAAAAATGATAATAAGTTATATGAAATGTGTTGCTGAAAATCTAGTGTTCTTTTTGCATGTGAAAATTGTCCGCAATTCGACGGTAAATTCGATGTCAAACGGTTTCCCAACAAAAACATACGAAATGCTGTACAGGTACACAGGCTCCTAATAAATGACGGTGGCCGTAATTCCTACACATATGTCCCGTAATTTTAACGGTAATTTGCCATAGGCCTAAAACAACGCATAGACACAAATGTGGATGGGGTGAGGTAGAGGGGCGAGGGCTAGTGGCAGGGTGGTAGGGTAAGATAGGGATCGGTATATATTTGCGCTGGCTGGGGGTGGGCACACACTGTAGCACAGCATTAGAAATGCGACACAGCAAAACGATCAGCCTTGATACACCTTATTTACACATAAATTTTCAAGGCGCTACGCGCCGTGAAAACGTGAATTTTCGCATACACGTCGTGCACACAGAGCAGAATTGCCATTCCTACATATGAATAATTATTTAGCCATAATTCCAAAACCCTTTGACTTATAGTCATGAAATTTCTTGGGTATGTTAAGGAAGAGTTGCTCTATGCATGTGCCGAGTTTCAAAATTTTTTCGTCACTCGATGGCCGAGATGTTAGGGACGCCCCCCCCCCCCGGCTGAGAGATGGTCAAAATAACCCGGCCCCTTTAGGGTTAACGAAAGGCGCTAAATAAGTTTTTAATTATTATTTTTTTTAGGTATCCATGCTTGTTCGCCACATCCGAGGATCAAAATTGGGCAATGGCATTAGCAATATATTGTACATGTGCTTTATTGTTAAAAACAAAGTCACAAATGACAAGTCTTTTGGGAAAGTTTTATACAGGAAAGAATACAGCTACCTCTGACAAAAAAAATATTTGTCTGGAAAGATAATAAAATAGCATAACGAAACTTTCAAAAAGAAAACCGTGAAATTAGTGATAGATTAAAAATACATCTTAACAGATGCGGATAAACATGCCTTGTTAAAGGACTGATTTTATGTGCAGACCAAAGTAGCCAGCTTGATCATTGGCGTTTTTGAGAAAGGCATCCATATAAAAAGAACTATCCAATGTTCGTCAATGAAATTATTTATTTTATCGCTACAGGGATTGACAGTAAGTGAAATATAAATGCCACATGGAGTTGTTTACTAATTTAGTTTTAATTTCGATGAATGTAGGAACTCCCATCGAATGTGCATGCTCCGCGTTAGGTCAAAAACCGACAACTGGGAATTAGAAACCGTAATATAACCCGACTTTCATTTACCTTTTAAAATGGAATGAACATTTTAATCTAATTGAACGGACAAGTCGCGAAAAATGTGGCATAACGATGTTTTCGCTTCACACCATACTTACTTAATTCCTTATAAAACTTTTTAACATTCGCGTTAATAATGGGTATGGCTTCAAAACAAGCAATTCAGTTGATGCAAAAACCGCTGGTGCCTTGAACCAGTGAAACATTAAAACAAACATTCTCCACAGCACATTTTACAAAATGAAATGCTCATCAATCCACATATCAATGCATATAATATGAAAACCATATGTAAATAAAATTCAATTTTTAAACTTTAAAAATGACAGAAGAAAATATTTTGTATAATATCTTGCTAAACTACCCATTTTCATTGAGCATGAGTAACGTTTGTGAACGTATGCACCAACTTGAATTCCCGAGCGGGACTAACATCCACAGCTCACGAAATTATATGAAGGAATTATGTAATGTTTTGCGAGAGTGAAGATATATGAAATATATTTTAACGGGGTGTGAAAAAGCGTGCTCAGTTTCAAGCAAAAATGACTGACCATTTTGTCTGAACAATTAGTAACAAAATTGTGCGAGAAAATACTAACTTACACAAAACATCCTGAACATAAACAAAAATCGACTCGGTGGCCCTGGCAACGACGAAAAGTTCAATATGAATATAAAAGAGAAAAATAGCATGAAAGAGCCCGTGTCCAACTAATATACCACTCACATGTCCAAAATACACATTGAAGTTCGCCTATTCGCCAGTCGGTAAATAACAGTAACAAAGAAACCCCCTTGAGATCAGATTATCAACAAATATACCAATCCAATGTCCGGAAAACATATTCAAGCCTGCCTACTCTCCAGGTGGTAAATATAACACACGTAACAAAGAAACTCCTTCAAATCAGATTATCAACAAACAATCCAATGTCCAAAATGCACATTCAGGTGCGTCTACTCGCCAGGGGGCAAATAAAACGCAGTATTATAAACAAACAAACCCCTTGAGATCAGATTATCAGCAAATATACGACTCGAATATCCAAAAATACACGTTCAAGTACGCCTACTCGCCAGGGGGCAAATATGACGCAGTAACAAACAAACCCCTTGAGATCAGAACCGTAATTCTAGACTGCACACAAGCACGGTTCCAACACAAAATCAGTGTTGTAGCACTCGTACTCGTACTCGAGTACTATTCGAGTCCTTATAGAGTACACGCACGCACTCGTTCTTGTACTCGAATGTCAAAGTACTCGTATTCGAAATGACGGTACTCGCACTCGGTCATCAAAATACTCGTACTCGAATAGCAGTACTCGATACAAAAAAAATGGTATAGCACTTACCACGGCCTTTTTTATCGAAACTTTCGGTTCCGAATGGTTGATTGCGAAGAAATCGAAGTTACCTCTTTGCACGTCCAGACAAACACAATTAACAGCTAGCCATGACTGGGTCTCTATAGATCGGTCTGACTGGGCCTGGGCCAATTACACACAATGACCCATTGCCGTATGTGGGCACAATGGCCAATCATGTACATACTGTACATGTACGTGAAACGCCGATGTGTTCCTCAAATGGTCGTACGATTAACTTGGGAGATTGGAACAAGGCCGTTTTCCGAACCCCGGTTTCGGACCCTATCCGGTTCCAGCCCCATTGCCAATCTGCATGAATGGAGAAAGAGACATAGCCGAAGCCGGGGTTTGGAAAACGGCTCCTAGTCTGGTTTCGGCCTCAGGCCCACAGACAAAAACAGAGGCTCAACCGCTGTTTTCAGGGCGACATTAGGTATAAGCCTTACTTTTGTTTGTAAACAGTGGCGCCATTTTGTATGGGCTGCCGTAAACGCATAAATTGAAGCCGTGGTTGGCAACATATTTTTCCAAAACATAACGCCATAGCGCCATCAAAACGTACTAAAAAGGCATATGTAGGAATTATTTTGTAGCTTTGTTAAAAATGTTATATTTTCAGTGTTATTTTTTCAAGTATCAAATAATATTTTGTTGATCTGTAATAACTCTTCTTCATT
Source organism: Patiria pectinifera (assembly GCA_029964075.1). Lineage (NCBI taxonomy): Eukaryota > Metazoa > Echinodermata > Asteroidea > Valvatida > Asterinidae > Patiria > Patiria pectinifera. The sequence continues at coordinate 28,679,070 of CM057149.1, read as the reverse complement.
TTTGCAGTGTTGGGCCTTCCATAGTTTTGCAGGCCGTGGTTTGCAAAAATGCAGTTTGCCAACCAAGCGCAGAAAGGTCTATGTATGCTATCCGTGCTAATTTCGTATAAAACACCCTCTTTAGACGGAATTTCTCCAGTCTCGTTTTGCGTAAAAACAGCTTACCGGAAAACGTCTTTTCAATCGCTTTTTTATATTACAAATACATTTTTGATATTCAAGATATAACAATAAATCGACAGAAAAAGGACAATCCTTTTTTATCATATAGACTGTGAATTTTTTGGCAAGACATTTGATTAGAAAACACCTTCGAAACATTAGGCCTACCTTTGATTGCGACGTTTATAAATGTCTCAATCGGAAGGAAAATAACGTTCACGTTTCGTGGGATTTTTCGTCATCTCGAAAAGTTAATTCCGAATCAGGTAAATTACCATTGGAAAGACAAATTGAAGTAGAAAATTACTGTTGAAGAGTTTAGAGCCACATACGTAGCTACTTAATAAATACACTGGATGTAAACAAACGGCGCTTTTGGTGCACAAATCCAATAGCAGGCACTACGCCGTATCCCCGTCGCTGGAAATGTATACACGCGGGGCAATGGCATCAACAGAATTTTTTTCACCACAGTGCATTTCTATAAGGTCCCTCCAATGACATACTAAAAGTCTTTGAAAATCCAGGAGGTGGAAATATGCCCAATTTGCATAAATCCAAAATGGCCGCATATTTCAGGACTTTCGCATTGATTTGGTGATATTTCTCAAACAAGGAAGATTTTGGAGGTACTTTAAACGACAGTTTTAGTCCTTTTTCATTGATTTACTCATTATTCTAGTCCTAGGTAAATTTCAATATCCATATGTTTCCGAAATTTTCTAAATGCCGTATAATTTGCATAAATGCCGCATATCAATTTGCGTAAATTAAAGTTAAAATAATGGATGCCATGCGTGGACATGTACCAATTGAATTTCCCTGATATAATAATCCAAGTCAAATTTCACACCACAGTGCATTGCTATAAGGTCCCTAAAAAGGTTGTTAAAAATCCAAGTGGTGGAAATTCGCCTAATTTGCATAAATTCAAAAGGCCGCTAATTACATGATTTGACCATATAGTAAAGACCGTTATGGACTTTTGCATTTTTTTTTGCTTAAGAAGGAATTTTTCCTATTTTTGGAAAGAGTTTACCTCCCTAAGCCGGAAATGTATTGGAGACAAATTTTTTCCTAGCTACCATGTGGCGGCCATCTTGGATTTCAAAATTTGTATCATGTAACTTCGAACCCGATTGTCACATGAAGTTCATTTTGATGGCAAACCCCATGTTTTTGATACCAAGGAACCCAAGTACATTATTGTTTATGGTGTACTCCAAATGGATGACAGTCATCTTGGATATTTCAAAATGGCCGCCATTTTCGGCTTATTTGCATAGTAAATTTGGACTCGAATATCGTACGAAGTCAATTTAGGTGGCAAACCCCATTTTAATATCAAGTAATCTTAATAACCCATTGCTCATGATGTATCCCAAATGGATGGCAGTCATCTTGGATTTTTTTAAAAGTAGCCGCCATCTTGGAATTCACTTATAATAACATTGCACCTGAATGTCCTATGAAGTCCACGTTTATGAATGACCTCAAGTAAATCACTGTGGACGGTGTACTCACATTTGATGGCATCCATCTTGGATATTTCCTAATTGCCGCCATTTTGAACTAATTTGCATATTAAATTTGGACTTGAATGTCTATGAAGACACTTTTTGAGGCAAACCCCATAAATTTGATACCAAGGAATCAATTAACACATTTTAGGCATCCCAAATGGATGACAGCCATATTGGATATTCAAAAATAGTGGGCATCTTGATAATAAGGTGGCACCTGAATGTCGTATGAAGTCCATTTTGGTGGCAAACTTCATGTTTTTGATACCAAAGAACCCAAGTTGATCATTGTTGATGGGGTACTCCACTGGGAGTATACCCAATTTGTTAATCTTGATTTCTTTGGAAAGGTTACATCATGAAAAATTCAAATTTACCATTGTTTTTCATGTCAGGGTTATTTGATGTATAATGACATTTTGACCTTTACTTTGACCTTGAATTTAACCTAGTGGATCACCTGACATGGAGACAAACTTTGATGAAAATTAAACCCCAACATATTTTTGTACAAAATATCCAAAAATTGGGTGTAATATTTTTTGTCCTACCCTACGATGGCTAGCGGGGCAGCCACTGTCTTTTTCATATTTCACTGAAGTTGTGACGTAACATGACGTTACGTGATGTGTACTCTCCCTACTCTCCGACGGTCGGTGCGTAGGGTGCCTACCCAAGCAGCAGACCGGGTTCTCTCAAGTTATCAAGTTCCCTATGGGAGGGGGGATCGTCCCACAGCGACGCTCACGCCGGACCCAAATACTCATGTTGTAATTAACAGAGCTATCAGGGAAAATTCAAAAATTATGTGAATATGAAATTGAAATATAATTTGAATTCTATGAATAATAATGAAGTACAAGTCGAAGATGGCATGCGTTCCTTTCAGGTGCTAGGCACGCGGATCACACAATACATTCAAAGAATCTATAGTAATTCAAATGAGGTAGCGTAGCACGGGTATATAAACCCCCGGCTGAAAGGAACCAGCATCTTTTAAAAGTCCAAATTAAAAAGAACGAACTCCTTTTTTTATAGGGTGGTGTAAACAACATTAATTCTGAGTAAACTAGCGCACTATGTTGGGTGAGAACCTTCTTCGACTTGTACGTGTGATCTAATAAAGTAGATACTTTCCACATTTTTGAAAATCTTGGTTTTGGTGGCGTGGAATTAAAAATCCTTTTTAGTAGGCGAAAAATGAGAGGGTGTTGCCCAACAGGATGACCTCATGCTAAAGGCAGAGTCATTGATAATGCTGACCCGTATAAATTTTAAGGTAGAGTAAGAATGTTTGTGAGCCAGAAAATTAGCAATATCTAGAACAGATGACGCAAATGGATCGATTTTCCTTCCACTGCACCAGCTAACCCAACATTTCCAGGCACACTCATACTGTTTTTCTGTGCCCTGTCTCCACGAACTTGAGATGAGTTTGGTAGCGTCACTCGAAAGCGTCACGTTTCTCGTGTGAATATAGCCCAATTCTGTGGGCGCAGGTTCTTCCGCAGTGGCGGCACTTGGAAAGGTGTTCTCCCTGCTGGTTGCAAGTGGAGTCGGTCCTGATGGCTCGGCGACGACTGCGCTCAAGGGTTTCAATTCCAGTCTGTTTTCCACTTCCCTTGCAGCGTTGGCGAGCGGTTATTGGCAGCAGCTTCCCATGTGGCAGCGTCAATATTGCCGGCTACGAGGTGGCGTTTAATACAGTCTCTATAGCGCAGCTTTGGCCTGCCGACTCCTCTTCTGCCTTCCTTCAACTCACCGTAGAGCACAGCTTTCGGAAGTCTGATGTCATCCATCCGGATGACATGTCCGGACCACCGCAGTTGGCTTTTTGTCAGCAGTGCTTCAACGCTAGGCATATTGGCACTCCTGCGTATTTCAACGTTAGTGATCTTATCTTTCCAGCTGATGTTCAACAGTTGTCTTAGATGTGACATCTGCACTCGTTGAAGTCGAAGTATGTGTCGTCTGTACAGTGTGTAAGTCTCGGATGAATAGAGGAGGCAGCTCAGAACAACGGCTCGGTAAACCTTGCATTTGGTTGGGAGTCGGAAGACCGGACGCTTCCACACACGTGTTTGGAGTTTTCCGAATGCGGTGGCTGCAGGGCTGACTCTCTTCTCCACTTCTTTATCAAGACTATTGTTGTCAGACACTGTGCTGCCGATGTAACTAAAGTGCTTCACTACTTCGAGACGTTTGTTGTTCAGCATGATGTTTAGATCTGGTGCACTTGATCCAGGAGCTGGTTGGAACATTACCTCTATTTTGGTTACGTTAATGGTGAGGCCAAGGCTGCAGATAAGTGAATACTCTTTTGCAAACACCACTTAAAAATTGTGGTCGAAATCTGGTTTAAGGAAACCATAGATCCCCCCATTTTGGAGATGTATGATTACAGCCGTGCTGTTATCTGATTTTATGAGAACATGTGCATTTTGCACCTGTGAACACAGACTGAGCAGTGCATTTTGCACAGCCAGGAGCTCCAACACATTAATATGAATCTTTTTATGGATGTCTGTCCACTTTACGGATGTCTTTCACCCTGTGCATAAGAATTGTCTGTATGACAGACTGCTCCCCATCCCAGTTTACTGGCATCCGTGGAGATAACAATATCGATGGATGGTAATTTGATATTTCAATATACTCCACCAGAGGAAACCGTCAACCACCACTGAATTTCTTCAAGAAATGGTGTGGTATCCATATGTGCATCATAATTACCCGATTCAGACTGAAGTGCTTTAACTTTGGCAACTTCCATCTGTCGGTAATGTAATTTTCCTTGCGGAAAGGCCTCAAACGTTGAAACAAAGAGGCCAATACATCTGGCCAGTTGGCGGATGCTTACTGAATTTTTGGAAATTAACTGTCTACATTCCAACTTGACTTTTTCCACCTTACTTTTAGGGATGTGAATTGACATTGAATCTGAGTTGATTATGAATCCCAAGGGTGTCACTTTTGTTTCAGGGATCAAACAAGATTTTTTATAATTAATTTCAAATCCAAGATTTTGGAGTAGGTTTATCACGAAATTAGTGTTGGTGGTGCTTTCTTCTTTTGAAGAAGACATGATGAGGATGTCATCTAAATAAATGACCCACGTGATAAGCCAAATGGTAAGCAAGTAAAGCAGAACATTTTTCTGCCCAAGAGAAGCAAAGATAAGGTGTATCCTTTTCACACATTGGAATTAAAATATAAGCATCTTTCAGGTCAAATGACGTGAGAAAGTCATTAACTTGAATTAGGTTTTTCACAATTTTGATATTTTCCATTTTGAAGTGTTCGTACGACACAAATTTGTTAAGATCTTTCAAATTGATAACTGGTCTCAATCCACCTGTCTTTTTCGCTATCAGAAAAAATGTTTGACAGATACTGGCATTCAGCCAGAGGAACTTCTCTGATTGCACTTTTGTGCAGCCGTTCACTAATCTCAGTACTGATCACAAGTGATTCTTGATCACTGAAGGATTTCTTTTGAGGTCTTGTGGTTTGAATTGGACAGCTCAAGAAATCAATTTTACAACCTGATATGGTGTTTAGAATCCACCTATCAGAACTGATTTGACACCAATTGTTGCCCGTGTGTAATTTTAGTCTCCCGGCACTTGCCAATGGAGAGGATAGCAGGTCTGATTTTACATACCCGTTTTTTTCTTCTGAAGTAGGCTTCATTGCAGTAGATGGTTTGTTAGATCTCTGCTGTCAGGTGGATCGCCCACGGCTGTGTTGAGGAACATTGGAACCCCGAGAAGATGAACGCCAGAAGCCTCTGTCTCCAGTGGGTCCGCTGTAGTTTGCGGACGAGCCTTTGCCTGCTCTCTGCTGGTTATAAGGCCCACAACGGCGATAGGAAGACTGATTTTTCCTCTCGTCCGAGGTCAATTTTTGGCCTGCTTTGTAGGCTTCAGCTACCTGTTTCATTGTATTATTCATGTCTTTCCCGAACAGCATTTCTGAGACGGGAGTATTGCGGGAACACAGTCCGCAATACGTGGGGTTGAGGACTTGTTTCAGTTCCTCTCGACGTCTCATACTTAGTTCATAAGGGTGCAGACCAGTAAATCGGTCCGAAATTGCCTACGCCGGCCAAATCACAATTTGCATGCCCTCAAAATCTTCAGAACTTGAGGGGTTGTAAAAAATATGGGTGGAAGCCGTGCACAGGACTGGGAGCTTGCAGCTCTGGGTAATTTAGATGTAATTTGGACCCTAAAAGCGCTCTATTTTGCAATGGAGTGTAGGCATCGTTTTTCAAAATGGCGATGGGCTTCAGGACTATTTTCAGGGGTGATCATCTTCAGATGGAAATTTCTCCTAAACGTCATCAGTTGACCCCCCAAAAGTTTAGAAGAAAATGAAAGATGATGAAATAAGCTTTAATTTGATGTGTGTCTCGAACACCTTGGAGAGTTGTGAGTATTTTTCCCGAATTTTGGAAGTGGGAGCATTTACCATTGGGGTCTATGGAAGTTTATTTTCTGGTCTGCTACCATAAGAGGCGTTCCCTGCAAGGGTAATAGCTTGTTCCCATACGAGCTTGTTCCCGCTACATACCGCACACCGCGCGTGCCGCGACACACTAGTTGTACTATGCCGATAGCCTGAACGACCCTTGCGTGTACTGGGTGTGCACGTACGTACGCCCCACACACACACTTCCGCCAACAGCCATACAGTAAGACGAGGCGGAGGATTGCCTTGACGCAACCGTGTAGGCTCGATATGATAATTAGTATGCGCTATGGTAAATAGTCTTCTCTCATTGGATAATGGCTGACAACAAAATGAATATTTATTAAATTGCATAATGCGATTAAAGGTTTATAAACCAGATGGTCCTGTGGTAACAATAATTATTATAACACCTCACCCACAGATTCTGTGTCTTGATTGGCCGAGAGCGAGTCACATGTTACTTTCTAATTTTGCTATCTTTCTGTGCACGGCCAAAAGTACTATGCGCATAGCAACCAAAGTACTATACCATTAGCAACCAAAGTACTATTTCCACGGCGCGGTATTTGTGTGCAAATGCAAATGTGCGCGTTGCGCGTTGTGCGTAGCGCTTATTATTCCAAAGAGAGCGCATCGCAGACTTGGGTTCAAACATTTCGTGAAGGGTTAGTTTTTAAGAGAGAAATACATTTTCCACCAATTTTGTATTGAAATTGAAGTTTATTTCAACTGTGTTCAGATTTAAATAATGTAAAATATTAAAATCAAGCAGAATCTGTGGGTGAAGTGTTATAAAACAAATATTGAATGCTTTATCTCGTGGTGAAGTAAAACTAGCCTAGGGATCCATGGACCATTCTATTTTCCCTCGGCCTCGCCTCGAGAAAATAGAATGTCCATGGATGACCTCGGGAGCCTAGTTTTACTACACCACTCGAAGCATTCAATATTTGTATATTGTAGAACACACCTTTGAAATCTTAAGTAATAGTAGGATAACATTTATATAGTTATACATAGTTTGGGTTGAAAATGAAATGAAAAGGATGAACAATTTGACTTTCACAAAACGGTGAACGGTACAAATCCCACGCCGGCGCGGCAAAAACGATGTCATCGTGCACAGAGACCACGACGGGGCCGTCCGCACCGGCCGGGCTTGCGCTATGCGGTAAGACACCCTGCGCTTTCTCGGTCAGCGGCAAAAGAGCCCTCACACCATCTACCACTGACTTTTGGGGGGTTAATCTGTCAATGGGAAAAAAATTTATCTCTCCTTCAGCTACTAAAGGCTGATTTTAACCTGTATGAACGACTTATAAGTTATGTGGTATCATGGAGGAATAAGAACAGTACGACTAAAATATTGACAGGTATACGACATATGTTGACAAAGTACGACTGTCCGCTCCGTTCACAAGTACCCCCCCCCCCCCCTCATTGGCAAAGGAAGTATAGTTGGGGGTGACCGACTGACGCTATCTTGCCTGACTTCAATTCATTTGCTGCACAAGCGCGGCCACTGCGTGTACATAGAACAAATCCCCTGGTGTGTACGTGCGTCACACACAAGGAACGGTGCGTGTCAACCAGCGAAATGTCCCATGGGACGTCGTTGCTAGGTAAAAGGGCGCCCTCTTTGGTAGTGCACGGTGCCCATACCGACAGGGTACGACATATTATCTTTAAGTAAACTTGAATCCTCGATCCTGATTGGTTGATCCATGGCACCAACAGTGTGATATAAGGTTGTATTGCACGGTCTATATGGCACCCTGCGCATGAGCGTCGCGAGAGGGGAGGGGGGGGGGGGCAAGGGGGTGCGCTTCCCCCCCCCCCCCCCCTGGAAAAGCCAAAAAAAAAAAAAAAAAGAGGTGCGAAGTCATAGTGGTGTAAATTTAATGAGTTGGCGGGGGGGGGAGCAAAATATCCCTGCCCCCCCCCCTCTAAAACTGATACTTTGAGAGAGATACAAAAAATTTTTGGGAAAAATATGTTTTGCCCCCCTCTAGAAAAAATCCTGGCGACGCCCATGACCCTGCAAATTGCGCTATTCCAAGATGCGAGCGACATTCCAGCTGCATGCGCTAAACCGCTAAACGGTTCGTGTAAAGCAATGGTCCAACTTTACAGCGCGTCAAGTTTGCTTGAAGATAAATTCGTTATCACGCTCGCGCTCGTGGAACACGGAACATGTAGTGCGCCTGTATCCCATATACCCATAGATACCACTCGACCTTCGGCCTCGTGGTATGTGGGAAATAGACGCACTACATTGTTCCGTGTTCCACTCGCGCTCGCAGGATAACTTTTAATATGTTGACAGGGTACAACAAATCAAACTATGACATATTATAACACCTCACCCACAGATTCTGTGTCTTGATTGGCCAAGATTGAGTCACATGTTACTTTCTAATTTTGCTATCTTTCTGTGCACGGCCAAAAGTACTATGCGCATAGCAACCAAAGTACTAAACCATTAGTAACCAAAGTACTATTTCCACGGCGCGGTATTTGTGTGTATTTGTGCGCGTTGTGCGTAGCGCTTATTATTCCAAAGAGAGCGCGCCGCAGACTTGGGTTCAAACATTTCGTGAAGGGTTGGTTTTAAGAGAGAAATACATTTTCCACCAATTTTGTATTGAAATTGAAGTTTATTTCAACTGTGTTCAGATTTAAATAATGTAAAATATTAAAATCAAGCAAAATCTGTGGGTGAAGTGTTATAAAACAAATATTGAATGCTTTATCTCGTGGTGAAGTAAAACTAGCCTCCGTCGGTGATCCATGGACCATTCTATTTTTTCTTGACTTCGCCTCAGGAAAATAGAATGGTCCATGGATCACCTCGGGCGGCTAGTTTTACTACACCACTCGAAGCATTCAATATGTGTATAATGTCGACAGGTGCCGGTACGACATATATGTCGTGCATACGAGTCGAGTCGACAGGGTACGATATATGTCAGATACGACTTCGTTTATAAGTACGACTTAATATCTCGTGTGTACAACATATGAATTTGTACTCGTACGATCGACTTGTTTGTCGATTATGTCGTAGATAAAGTACAACATATCTTGTGAGTTCGACTTGTATCTCATACGAACGACATATGTATTGTAACTTGTATGTATGACTAGTATGTCATACGACATATAAGTACGATTTATATGTTATACCTACGACTTGCATGTCGTACGTACTATGGCGTAGGTATGAAATACAATTCGTACGTACGCGTTAAAATACATGTGTCGTACGTGTGAGATATGATGCACATGGTACGAATTCAGGGAGGGATTTTATTGACCAAGTCCCTATATGACAGTTTCGTATATTGCCATCCCATCCAGGGTGCATGAGTCAGCCCAGGCTAGGAGGTGAGGCCTGTGGGGAACAATTAAGAATAGTGCATAATAATATGGAAAATAAAACGCAGGTGTGTTTCTAACCCAAAGGACATTTCCAGTAATTTAGTAAATTTAAAATTATCCTTTTTCGGTGGGTTCTAACCTTACTCTTTACCCTTTAAAATAAGAGAAAAATAGGTCCACTAATATTTCATAATGAAGACCAGTTTCTCGTCAGTACAGAGACACACATTTTGATTGTTTTCTTGGAGCACAAAATTTGTCAAATACTATAAACCATTTCTCATTTTTGTCTCAACTTGGTCATAAACTAAACGATGTATTTAAAATTTCTGTTTCATACAGACAATGCCAAATATTAAGAAGAAGATTACGCCAGCCTCCTGATAGGCCATAAGAGGCAATCAGCACATCTTTTTCAGTTTTACCTGTGAAGGTCAAGAAGAAGTTGAATATTATAGTGAAAGTACATGTAGCTGTGTGTCTTCATCACCATTTGTGTATAACAATTAAACAGACATGCAGGTGTCATAAAGGCAATAAATTTAAAGGCGTTACATACATTTTTATTAACCAGTACATGTGAAAGAGAAGTGAGGTTTTTACAAAACTATGCTACTTTGCATGAAAAACTCACAGAACATGTCTATTTCTGTGATTCATCACCATTTATTTATATGACAGGTATATTTTTGGATTTAAAAGGGGTAGCTTCTTGAGTGCTTTAGTTTTGTATTACATTTACACATGCAGGTATCACATGTCAATATATTGAAAGGGTTATCGGAATGTACGTGATAAATGTGTTGACATTTTCTTTTAAGAGCATCACCGAACGGTAGATGAGGTTTGCTAACAGTTTCCAAAGCATGATACATGCACGGAGTTAATATGTGCAACAACGTATGAGGAGTAACTGAACATTATTATTAGAAATTGCCATTGCTATGAAACAGCCATAGGATTTATGACATTTTTAACAATTTGTTTTAATTTGTTTGTGAAATTTAATTTGAATGTGAAACAATATGTACATGTATGTGGCCTGTATGTATCTGGCCTGCTGAGGCCTGTTCCCTCTGCCCTACCCCAGGTTCCCCCTACTGGATGTTGGGGCACACAAAATTAAGCATATTGTGTTTTTACCCTGAACAAATTGAAACACTCCCCCCCCCCCCCCACAAAAAAAAGTAAAATGAAAAAAAAGGAGGGAATAAACAAAAGTAAATAAATAATAATGATTAATTAAATATACAAATAATATCAATAAACAGTGCTCCCCTGCAGACAATGATTCAGTTCCAATTCATCCAGCCATGCAGTCACTTCCTTAAGTGTCATAGGAATTAAAAATATCCTGGGGAAAATATTAATTCAAATTCATAAATAGCTGGTCTGTGCTGATGTGAGAAAAAAAACAACCAACTGGAGCAATTCAGTACAAGGTTTGTGTCTGGTTCTATCCAAAGTCAGAGTGTGTCTAAATAAGAATAAGACAACAACAAAAAAGAAAAATATTAGTGATTGCAAGATGATTGACAGAATGCACAAAAAGCAAGAAAGTCATATAATTAGATTGAAGCAAGTCAAATAATTATAACGTAAAAAAAAAGATCCAACGAACCATAACAACTTCATGGAGTTACATTTTGTAAATTTGGACGCATTTATAATGTGCAGACCTTGGCTTATGCCATCGGCGGCGGAACACTTTTAAAAGTGGGAGGGCAAGGTCCAGTTTAACTGTTCCCGAAGCAGGATTACAGCAAAATCAAAGCAAATGGGAAAAGTGTGAATTTGGTCCGAAGTGTGACCTACGTAATGTCTGCTAACAAAGGGCGGATCTAGAACACAATTTTTTGGCGAGCCAAAAAAATTGTTAGTCCCCCAAAAAAGTGGATTTTTTTAATTTATTTTTTATTCTAGATGCTCTGTGGTGCGATCTGAGGCAATTTCTGACCACTTTAACCAATGTTTTTTTGAGGAAAAGATGGTGATGTACTCATTGCCCGCCTTTATTGGAATGTCACATGTTTTTTGTGGGGGGGGGGGGCATGGCCCCCTTTGCCCCCCGGATCCGCCCTTGCTGCCAACCTATGCATGTGGACTATTCCTACCGGTATATCCCTATTTTTCGTATCATTTTGTAATTTTGTTTCGCAATACTCACTTAGGTATAAGGCCTATTGTCAAAGTGCGCCACCAACCAGGGGTGTAAATCGCTTTTCAAAAGTGGGGGTGGGGGGTGGGACATACCTTTATCAGAACTGGTGCGAGCGTGAAGCGCGAAGCCCTTGAGGCGTGGGGTTCAGGGCCCGCTTAAGGGCCCCGGAAAAAAATTGGATTCTAGATGCTCTGTGGTGCGATCTAAGGCAAACGTGACCACTTTAACCAATATTTTCTGAGGAAAAGATACATTGTAGTACATAATACTATTAATAGGGCCCTATAAATGAGACACGTGTTCAAAAATCTTTTTTACCTCCTGTATCATTTTAATTAACCTCGTTTTTTTTTTAAATCGCTCCTGGTAAAAAGTGGGGGCAAAATAGCTACCTATTCAAAAGTGGGGGGCAACTTCCCTCCCCTCCCCGGTTCCGACGCCGGTGGCTTATGCACAGGGAAATATAATCCACATCTTTTCTTGGCTGGTTTGGGGGCAAAAACGATCTAGATTTGGCCAGTAAACAAGGAATATTTTCAGTCCAGTCTCGCAGAGGGCGCCGTTTGCGAAACCGGAAAACATTTGCGGAACCGGTCAAAGCACCGACCTCTACAAAATGTCCTGGCAAATTTCTCTTTCAAACGATCGCAGAAAACTATTCATATCATGAAGTAGGTGAGTAATTTGCGCATATTTATAGATAAGTAGCTTCCTGTGAAAGCGCGAGTTTTTCGCCACAAGACGCTTCAGACGATTTGCGATTGCGGAACCGGTCAAACGACTGTACCGTCCGCGTTTGCTTGTCAAAAATTGTCGGCCTGTGAAGAATTTGTGGCACTTTTGTGCCCAAGTTGTTACTTGTTCGTGAAAGTCACGGAATATGATGTCGTCTGTTTCCACTGTCTTGCACTGGTTTGGCTTCAAAGATCACATAAAATTTGTCAAAAATGGTGTCAAACGCCACAGTGCAGCAAGTTTTTTAGTCTGAGGATTCCAAGGGCCCGAAATACATGAAGGCTTGGGACTTTAAATGCATCGCACGTAGATTAAATTAATTAAATGACGGTTGACCGAAACTTTCCTGTCTGTATCTCAGCTGTGTAGCATTTCCTTGGAAAAAACATTGATTTGAGACTGCTGTTGCTGATTTAAAAAAATAATTTCAAATAATTGAAAAATGCTTCAAAAGAAACAACACATAATTTTCGAATTCAAGCAAAATGTACAAGTACTCTTACCCGTATTCGGATATATACTCGTACTCGTACTCGGAATACAAGTACTCGTTCTCGTACTCTGAAGTACAAGTACTCGTACTTGTACTCGGAAGTACAAGTATACTCATACTCAGCAACCTAAGTACTCGGCAGTTCTTGATACTTGAAAAAAGTACTCGACTACAACAATGTGTGTCAGTCTTGATTTAAACGATTAAAATCTCATTCGTATTTGAATGATTGTTTGTAATCTGTTATTCTCCCTAAGCTCAATAGCTTCCATTATATAACCGACATACAGATCCTTGTCATTTGATTGGTGGAACTCACATCACGTGGCATTCGTTATTGCTCCCATTCATGCCGCGGTTCAAAAAGTACTATCCGCCCATGGGGAATGGGAAATATTATAACACCTCACCCACAGATTCTGTGTCTTGATTGGCCGATGTTACTTTCTAATTTTGCTATCTTTCTGTGCACGGCCAAAAGTACTATGCGCATAGCAACCAAAGTACTATACCATTAGCAACCAAAGTACTATAGACCGCTTGCAGACGCGTTCGATAATTGACGCGCGAAGGTGCGCAACGCCATGTTGTGGGACAAAATGTGCATGGATAGATATGCGCTTGTCCCACAACATGGCGTCGCGCGCCATCGCGCGTCGATAATCGAACGCGTCTGCAAGCGGTCTATTTCCACGACGCGGTATTTGTGTGCAAATGCATGCTGGTGTGTGCGTTGCGCGTTGTGCGTAGTGCGTATTATTCCAAAGAGAGCGCGCCGCAGACTTGGGTTCAAACATTTCGTGAAGGGGTAGTTTTTAAGAGAGAAATACATTTTCCACCAATTTTGTATTGAAATTGAATTTTTATTTCAGCTGTGTTCAGATTTAAATAATTTAAAATATTAAACTCAAGCAGAATCTGTGGGTGAAGTGTTATAAAACAAATATTGAATGCTTTATCTCGTGGTGAAGTAAAACTAGCCTCCCTCGGTGATCCATGGATCATTCTACTTTCCCTCGGCTTCGCCTCAGGAAAATAGAATGTCCATGGATCACCTCGGGAGGCTAGTTTTACTACACCACTCGAAGCATTCAATATTTGTATACTATTCAACCAACCTCGTCCACAGTGCTTACTTTATTTCCAACCACGTTTCCAATAGTAAACCCTGGAATGGAAACTTTCTTCCTGTGTCCTGATTGGATACCGCAATTGGCTAGTAATGGATTTGTATCATGTACTTGGTGCTATATATTCACAACGTGCAGTACGTGTTTTCGCGATTATTCGTCCACGCCTTCTCGAAAATACTTATTTCCTTTCCAATTTGCTCATATTAATATGAAATATGATATTGCATGTTATCTCGATAAGATCGTAACGAATTGACTCTGCTACGAATTGACTCTGTTTTTACCCCAGACACCGCATACAAAAACAAACGCTAATGTGTAACGCATATCCAGGCACCAGACTGTTCCTCATTTGCATACGTGTGCAAAAATCTTGCACATGCAAATGATCCAATACCAGGGTGAGAGAGCAGTTAGTGGTGGGCGCCTACTGCTCGACACCCTGGGGACGAGGTTGCTATTCAACAGTTAGGATCATGACGCGGTATTTGTGTGCAAATGCATGCTGATGTGCGCGTTCAGCGTTGGGCGTAGCGCGTATTGTTTCAAAGAGCCAGCGCTACAGCGTTGGGTTCAAACATTTTCGTGAAGGGGTTTGGAAGAGACAAATACATATTCCTCCAGGTTTGTATTGAAATAAAAGTTCAAATATATCATATGACAAGGATCTATATTATGTCAGTTATATAAAACAAATATTGAGTGGCTTTAAATTGTGAAATGGGAGGAATATTATCGCTCGGTAAAATCTGGACTTTTCCAGTTCACTCGGCTTCGCCTCGTGAAATGGAAAAGTCCAGATTTGACCTTGCGATAATATTCCTCCCATTCCACGCTGAGCCACTCAATATTTGTATATTTTATAACGGACATACAGATCCTAGTCATTTGATTGGTGGAACTCACATCACATGACATTCGTTATTGCTCCCATTCACGCCGCGTCTCAAAAAGTACTATCCGCCGATGGGGAATGGGAAATATTATAACACCTCACCCACAGATTCTGTGTCTTGATTGGCCAAGAGCGAGTCACATGTTACTTTCTAATTTTGCTATCTTTCTGTGCACGGCCAAAAGTACTATGCGCATAGCAACCAAAGTACTATACCATTAGCAACCAAAGTACTATTTCCACGGCGCGGTATTTGTGTGCAAATGCATGCTGGTGTTTGCGTTGTGCGTTGTGCGTAACGCGTATTATTCCAAAGAGAGCGCGCCGCAGACTTGGGTTCAAACATTTCGTGAAGGGTTAGTTTTTAAGAGAGAAATACATTTTCCACCAATTTTGTATTGAAATTAAAGTTTATTTCAACTGTGTTCAGATTTAAATAATGTAAAATATTAAAATCAAGCAGAATCTGTGGGTGAAGTGTTATAAAACAAATATTGAATGCTTTATCTCGTGGTGAAGTAAAACTAGCCTCCGTCGGTGATCCATGGACCATTCTATTTTCCCTCGGCTTCGCCTCGGGAAAATAGAATGGTCCATGGATCACCTCGGGAGGCTAGTTTTACTACACCACTCGAAGCATTCAATATTTGTATACTATTTAACAGTTAGGATCCTGACGCGATATTTGTGTGCAAATGCATGCTGGTGTGCGCGTTCAGCGTTGCACGTAGCGCGTATTGTTCCAAAGAGCCAGCGCTACAGCGTTGGGTTCAAACATTTTCGTGAAGGGATGGTTTGGACTAGAGAAATAGATTTTCCTCCAGTTTTGTATTGAAAAAGAGTTCAAATGTATCAAATGACAAGGATCTATATGTCAGTTATATAAAAAAATATTGAGTGGCTTTAAATTGTGAAATGGGATGAATATTATCGCTCGGTAAAATCTGGACTTTTCCAGTTCACTCGGCTTCGCCTCGTGAAATGGAAAAGTCCAGATTTTACCTTGCGATAATATTCCTCCCATTACACGCTGAGCCACTCAATATTTGTATAATGGCATTCCATGGACAGCTATAAAATGGGTTCGTTTATTGAAACGCGTGCATAACGTTTGATAACATGGATCGATTTCAGTAATTCTATTATGAGGTGAATTCTATAAAGAAAAAAAGTCAAATTTCAGTCAAATTTAACTGCTTAAATAAAGTTTATATGCCAACGTATTTATGGCTTTATCTACTAATCTTTTCAGGATTTCCAGCGTCCCTTCCGTTCTGCATTTTGGTAGAATCTGGTGATGATATTGGCTACAAGGGATTTCCCAATTTCATCAGTAGAACTTTTTCAACTTAGGAGAACATTTTCAATCTGATCAGAGACTACAGAAGTAACAATGGTAAGGAACTATTGAGTGTAAAAAGAGAACTCTCCGTTTATGTTGAAGGTCGTATTAGGCGGTCGTGCGTCTATGTTAGGCAGGATGTTTTACAATCAATTGTGCTTTAAATCTTAGCAGTACTCTGTAAAATTGCGTCAACGCAGCTTGTGAAATATTATTTAATTACATGATATAATAATGGATGCTAAACGCGCAAACCTGAGACAAACAAAACTTGACGTACACAATTCCTTAGGGTTGTCTAAGGGGCGTGGCTAAGTTGCAAACGGCAATAGGTTAATTGGTGGCCAAGATACCACCCCCCCCCCCCAATATATCTGTATTAGCACGTGTGGACGTACGTGGCTGTGCGAACGGGTTTGTGTGAAGCGTCTAGTGCAGTGGTTTAGAGGTAATTAGAGACACTTTGCCCAGCTCTTCTACTTTCTGCTGCTTCCTTCTACTGCCGCTGACTAGTAGCTTCTCTGAAAATGAAGCCGAGTGTGTGAGTCTTTCTTGCCAGCGCATAGCCTCTCCAGCGCCAAGACTCTTGTGGTGCCTATTTCATGGTACCACTCTCGGAAGAGCATGGTCATCACAGATGCGGACACGCCCTGGAGCCACCCAACCATGACTCAGTAAATGGGTCAAATTGTAGGCACTTAGCACCAGGGGACCCAAGTGCGACAAGCACCCGACTTGACCTGCTCTACACTAATCGTGTGTGTAAATCCATAACTGGGCTTAACTTGACGCACGTGGTCACACAACACAGACTGATGTTATGGATGGATATGCTTGTTCGTCGACATCGACGAGAGACTCCTTCATATTAAACTTAAAACTCTATTCGGAGCTATAATACTTTATATTTGTATTTGATCATTTATAGGGAAAAAATCATCGTGCCTTTGATCTTGTACACACTTAAAACAGACTTTCACGATTACCACAATCATTTACCACAACTACAAGAAACAAAATCTAATGAATCAGAATCGTTGCATTTGATTGAATGCATATACATGTATGCACATAATTACTGTTCAATATTTTCTATGTATTTGTCTTAAGGGAGAGTTCCTGGTACCTTTGAGGACCCTCGCAGACTTCGAGGATGCCAAGAGGGCTGCCCGAGTTATCAACAATCACTCGCTGGCCAGGATGGTCACAAGAAAGAGAAAGATCCGAAAGTCTAGAAAGACGATATTTCTGTCTGTGCTTTCCCGAAACAAATTCGAGGATACGTCCTCATCACCAATGTGTAACCTAAAGGCGGCTTCAGCCAGGAATTCTGAATGCAGGTTGTTAGCTGATATAGTATGGTAACACATTTTAAGTTACAGGGAAAATACAACATTGGCAAACATCAAAAAATAAAACTACCAAATCATTTTGAAATACCTTGCTGGACTGTTAGTGAATGACAGTGTAAAGCATCCTGTAAAATCATGGCACCTGGTATACTGTCATTTTCAAGAAAAGTGGTATTTTTGTATCAATTTCCAACGCTGATCGGCCGACCAGCGTTGGAAAAAACTGGCTTTTTTCAAATACTGGCCCCAATTGACCATCGCACTTGTTTGCAATCGATTACACACCTATAAACGGGTACAAGCCAGCTAGACTGGTTCCCTGACCTTACAATTCCCCAATGTATGTAAACTGCTCTGTTTCTTCTTAAATGGAGTCGGGGAACCAGACTACAGGAAAATGATTGTTTTTCTTGGTTTTTATAGCATTTTTGAACCCAAAACCTCAAAAAAGTCAGTGTAACTATATTTGCTATATATTTCCAACCCCCCAATTCCATCCATTTCTGAAAATTACAGCAAAAGCAAATGATGTATATTCCCTTTAATAGAGAAGTAACTGCCTTCCGGTTAGCCCAACCGTGACATGCTGTTATGCTGAGTCTTTTTAATTATCTTTTCCATGGAGACTCTATACGCAAAATAGGCTACATTACAGAGGCAATAAAATTTACATGGAGAAAACTTAAAAATGAGAAACATTCCGAGGTTTTGTTTCCCCCGATCCTCAGTACAAAGTGACACAAGTGATTCCTCTTAAGTCTCTCTGGTAACCTGTTAAATGTATTTTGGTGCGATATTAACCGCTCTTGACATCTTCCACAGATCAGTAGCGTGTGAGATCAAGCTATTTGTAAAAAGTTCTTTGGCATCACCTCTATGTCTCCAACTGCACCCATCCACCACTGTCTCAGCATTCAAAGGAATACTTCAAGACAAACTGGGCATCGACACAGAGAAGCAACATCTCATAACCAGGAGAAATCATGAGGTACATAAAATTTTACAAATAAACCCAGCATCACTATAGCTTCTGGAAAACCATCAATCGACAGAATGTGCACATATCCCAGGTGTCTTCTCATGTAAATGACCCACTCCCCCCCCCCCCCAAAAATACTTGCCTCTCCCCCTCCCTCTCCCTCCCCTCTCTTTTTCTTCAGAGTTGGTTATCCATGGATAACTACTATTTAAATTACGAACGAGAATGACACAAAATATAAATCTTGGAGACGTTGGGACATGGGACAAGAAAAAATCATATTGCGAAATCATATTGCTGTTTATTTTATAGGTGGGGTGGGCAAATGTCCCTGCCCACCCTCGAATAATGATAAATGGAGAATGTGCTGGTAAGGTACACTGATTTTGGTGGGGGGGGGGGGGAATGTGCTTTGCCCCTGTCTAGAACAATTCCTGGCGACGCCCATGCTTTGGGATTGCATGAAGTTGAGATCCTAGCCAAAGTTTTTATGAAAGCCAAATCCTCGTTCAACCTTTAAAGTAGTATGCACAGTTGAATCCAAATGCTAGGTTCATTCGAACTGTAATATCGCAACGGTACAAAGAGTTATTCGGAAGATTGTTTACTGTGGCATGGCATATTAATTAAAAGGAGTTTTATACACTTACAGTAAATTATTTTGTTTGTTGTTTTTATATTTCAGCTTCGTGATGGATTCTCTCTAAAGGATCATGGGATTGTGCAAGAAACCAAATTAAAGTTGCGCACTGCGTCTGAGTTGAATGGTGAAGCTGACCGACGGAAATCCGCAGGTAATCTCGTATACATAGAGTTACACTTGTTGTATGGGTTGATGATGAAAACAATTTTTTCCGTATACTTAATTGTATTACAGTTACCTTTGTTGTCTGAACTGTTGAATAGCTATGACCTTTTAAAACTCAGCAGGTAATATGTGTAGATTTGCAACTATAATAGTGCAGTATCTTGGTTAATGGATGGAACTGATAAACAAAAATAAAGAGCTCCAGTCACACATTCGCCGTTTGGAGCTACGGATCTCCACGGTTTGAAATCTGTGATAAACCGTGGGAGTACCACACTCATCCTTAGTACACCCCTGTCTATCCGTCATCTTCCTTGGGTTTTCGTGGAGGGGCTACTGAAGTTTTAACCTGTTCAAAACTTCCGTGGTGAAACGCCATGAAAATTAATCCTTAGTGCAATCGTGGGACTTCCGTTGACAACCGTGCTGGTTCGTAGTGTTTTTTGTGGCTATTTGTGCATATATTGTTGGAGATTGGTAGCTCATTCGTGGTAGAAATATCTACAAATTCGCTACGTATGTCCTACGGATCGGCCAGAAAGTGCTAGGGTTCTGGTAAGGTTGTACTACGAATAACCACCCTTTATTCGTAAGAGAACCGTGGTCATCCGTGGCGCAATCACAGACAACCGTGGTAATATTTAATTATTCTTGGTAATACCGTCAATATTCTTCACTAATCCGTCGATATTCTTGAAACCGTAGGACAGTCGTGGCTATCGGTCCTGAACCGTAGTGAATTCTTAAAAAGTCGATTTCTCCACGGATCTCGACGGTTCTTGGTGATTGCTTGATTCTTGGTAAACTGTGGATATTCATAGCTCCAAAAAGTGAATATGTGACTGGGGCTTTTGAACGAAAAGTATATCCAAATCAGCAGGTATAAGGTTTATACATCCTGGGTGAAAACAGCAGCACGGTTTGACAGATTGAGCTGATTATATAGGCCTAGAGAAATCAACAGCTTAATTCTGTAATGGTAAACATTATAATGTGGAAGATTCCATTGTGATTGTTTAATTTTTGAAATACCAGGGAAGCGGAAAAAGCGTAGCCAGAGAAATCACAACAAGAAATCCTCAACTAAAAATGATGCTAAGGGACAGTCTATCTCAGGCTATGTAGATCGAGATCATTTGGATGACTCGGGGGATTCCTCTACTTCTTCGGCAGTCGATGCTCAGGCCACTGAGCAGTCAGAACCGGGTAAAATAACATCTGAGAATAGTAATTTAATTACCTTCAAAGCAATCGGGAGATCTGGCTAAAAGTGAAATATTCTTGAGGTAACCTTGATATCTGTACGTATACCTTTAATTATTATGCAGTAAGGATAAAGAAAAGAAAAAGGAGACATCGAACGAAAACCGGCGAGAAAACTTCCTCTGAGCCTGAGGAGGAAGCCAACAGCCAAACAGCCTCCAATGATAACTCGTTGGATACCCTCACTTCCTCAGCAGCCAATGGCGCCATTATTAACAAACCAAAAGGTAATATACTATTCCAGTCATAATTTATTATGAGGATAATCCTTTTATTCAGCGTCTTGCTCTAGTCGAATCTCGTGCTGCGATAAAATGGGATGCCCGACAAATCTTAACTTGTGCATCCTTCAAAAATGCATAGGGACAATCCATCTCAGGTGATGAAGATCAAGATTATTTGGATGACTCTCGGTTTGCCCTGCTTCCCCAGCAGTCGATGCTCAGGCTCGTGAGCAGTCAAAACCTGGTGAAACAACGTCCGAGTATAGTGATTTGATAAATGTTAAAACACTCGGAAGTTTTGGCCTCAGTAAAAGTAACTTGAGGTTACTCTACAGTCTTTACCTTTAATTATTATGCAGTAAGAAACCGGAAAAGGAAAATAAGACATCAAAGGAAAACCGGCGAGAAACCTGCCTCTGATGAAGACTCCAACAGCCAAACAGCCTCCAATGATAACTCGTTGGATACCTCCACCTCCTCAGCAGCCAATGCCGCCATTAATAACCAACCAAAAGGTAAAATACTTTTTCAGTCCTATTATGAGGTAGGCCTAAACCATTTTATTCAGCGTCTCCTTCCAGTCGAATCTCGTGCTGTGATCAAATTGTATGCCCTGCAATTCTTAATTTGTGCATCCTTCAAAAAGCTTAGGGACAATCCATCTCAGTCAATGAAGATCAAGATCATTTGGACGACTCGGGGATTCTCCTACTTCCTCGGCAGCCGATGCTCAGGCTAGTGATCAGTCAGAACCTGGTAAAATAACATATGAGTATAGTGATTACATTAAGGTAGTGGATATTTTGCCGGAGGTAACGCCGGCAAACTAACGTTTACTAAAGGTTTGCCAGCGGCAATCCATATCAACAGAGGGCGCTGTACTCTTTAAGATAGGGCTGAATTATAAGATGTATTAAATTCCCACCGAAACATGTGTAGCTGGTTTGGTGCAGTGGTTAAGCGAAAACTCAAGTGAGCGGGATGACTCGAGTTCGAATCCGATCGCCGCCACATTTTTAAGTTTTTTTTTTCCCATCCCAAAAAATAAGAATATTCTTCTTTTATTATTTTAATATGTCTCAAACATTTTTATTGCAGAGTATTACATTTTCTTTTTCAGATTTGTGGCTCTGGAGAATTTTTTTTGAAAGGGAAATAAAGTCCGAAATTATAAAATGGTCTGAATCCCATCCCGTGAATACGAGGTTACAAAGATAATATTGGCATGGAGCCAGACTAAAATTTGTCACCGGAAAATGTCAGAGTA
Organism: Patiria pectinifera; assembly: GCA_029964075.1. Lineage (NCBI taxonomy): Eukaryota > Metazoa > Echinodermata > Asteroidea > Valvatida > Asterinidae > Patiria > Patiria pectinifera. The sequence continues at coordinate 28,656,876 of CM057149.1, read as the reverse complement.
CAAAAAAACAGTAACTGCGCATGTTCAGTGCATATCCGGCAAACTAACGTTTACTAAAGGTTTGCCGTCTCCGGCAAAATATACACTGCCTTAAACTAATGTTCAAACTTTCGGAGGTTTTGGCCTAAGTAAAAGTAACGCGAGGTTACTCTTTAGTTATTACTTTTAATGACTGTGCAGTAAGAAATCGGAAAAGGAAAAGAAGACATCGAAAGAGAACCAGCGAGAAACCTGCCTTCGATGAAGACTCAAACAGCCAAACAGCATCCAGTGATAACTCGTTGGATGCCTCCACTTTCTCAGCAGCCAATGCCGCCATTAATAACCAACCAAAAGGTAAGATACTTTTTCAGTCCTATTATGAGGTAGGCCTCAACCATTTTATCAGCGTCTCCTTCCAGTCGAATCTCGTGTTGCGATAAAATGGGATGCCCTGCAATTCTTAATTTGTGCATCCTTCAAAAAGCTGAGGGACAATCCATATCAGTCGATGAAGATCAAGATCATTTGGACTACTCGGGGATTCTCCTACTTCCTTGGCAGCCGATGCTCAGGCTAGTGATCAGCCAGAACCTGGTAAAATAACATATGAGTATAGTGATTTAATTAATGTTCAAACCCTCGGAAGTTTTGGCCTCAGTAAAAGTAACTCGAGGTTACTCTTCAGTCTTTACTTTTAATTTTTATGCAGTAGGAAACCAGAAAAGGAAAAGAAGACATCGAATGAAAACCGGTGAGAAACCTCCCTCTAATGAAGACGCCAACAGTCAAACAGCCTCCAATCATAACTCGTTGGATACCTCCACTTCCTCAGCAGCCAATACCGCGGTCGCTAATAGCCAGTCAAAAGGTGACATACTTCATGTATTTCATTTATATTATTATGTAAACCATAGATTTATTCACCTTCTTATTCAAGTCGAATCTCAATCAAAATGGTACAAATCATATTTTGTACATCCTTTAGGGATACAGAAGAAAAGACGTAGAGGAAGGAAAGCTGGAACGCAATTTTCATGTGAAGACAAAACTAATAGGCAGTCTTCCCAAGCTGAGGAATCTCAAGAAAGCTCAAATGGCCCTGACGAATCTCAAACCGGCCACTCGACAGCCGGTGTTGCAGGTGGCACCCAGTCGAAGTCTGAGAAATTCAACCTCTTGCTTTGGATGTTGTGCTTTCCATTTGCTGCACTTGGCTTCATTCTGAGCATGTGTAGCTTTTGTGTGTTGTCCCTCATTACATGTTGTCCCTCTTCTTCCGAAGAAGACGCCAACAGAAAAACTTCTTTGAATGACAAGGAGCGAAGCTGCAACTCAGTTAACCAAAGCGAATCTTCAGTAGCAGATGCTCAGAGCAACTCACTCAAAGGTTGAAATTTGCGTTCGTGTTATTTAATTCATTTTCAATTACAATTTCGAAATATTGCCGGGACACATTGCAAGTATTAAATAAATCGATTTTTGTTTAAATCTGTTAGAGAGAGAGAAGACAAGAAGGGGACGACGAAAGGCAAACACTAAACAATCACGTAAAGAACAACCTACTCAAGACCAGAAAGGAAAAGAGAATTTCGAAAACTCTGAAAAATGCGAAAACTCAGAAATCTCCTCCGTAGCCAGTGCTGATGCTAGCGTCCGGTCAAAATCTGGTAAACTTGACTTCTTGTTTTCTTTTATATTCTTGTTGAAGTCAACAGTGTTTTTTCTGCTATCCGTCATTCTTTTCAGCTTCCTACCCTCGTCTTTCCGCCAAACAATAGTTATTTTGCAAACTTTGATTTACAAAGATTTCTTGTCTTGTTTAACATTTGAACAATCGTATCTCTTTCAGGAAATAAAAAGAGGAGGTGCAGAAAACGACTGAACGATTTTGACAAGCAATCCTCATCTAAAGAACTCAAAATACAAAGTCCTCCAATTATTGATAAAGAGCAAGAGGACTTAGATAACTCATCTTCTATCCCCTTACAAACTCCGGTCGCTGCAAGCAAACAATTAAAAACTGGTAAAATCCCCATAGTTACAGTCTCTGTCTTTTTTAATAATAAAAAAAAACAAGCTCGGTATTACTTTGTTGATCATTACTCTTGTTGATAATAAACATTTACTATAATCTTTTATTTTCAGAAAAAGCTCGGAAATCTAAAAGAACAAAGAAGAGTTCTTTGAAGAGTAAAAGTGGAAAAAGAAAAACTGCCAAGCAAGTCCTCCACGGAGAAGACACCAGGAGTAAGACAAGCCTTGTTGAGAAAGACGAACAGATCTTAGATGTCTCCGGGGATTCTTATACCTCCGCAGAAGTCAAGACAGCCACAAGTCACTCATCAAAGACTAGTAAATATTATTCTCATTTAAACAATTTCAGTGATTATGTTCGCTGCAGGCAGGCTTGCTAAAGGTTCTACGACTATTCTCATCTTTGTCTACAGGAAAAAGACGGAGAAGAAACCAGACCAAAAAGAATTCAGGAAGAACAAGGAAAGGAAGAAGAAAAGCAGCACGCAAAAGAAACACAAAGTTGGCTGATAAAGAGCAAGAAAAATCGGATAGCACTAGGGACTCCCCCTGTTCCCTTAAAACCGAAGATGACGCTAAAGTTCAGTCACAACCTGGTAAAATAAAAGCCCTTGAACTACGATCAATTTGCAAGTTATTTCAGTTCACTTTAACTCATTCTGAAAGAATATTTGCTCATGTGAACCCTGGATTGAATTTAAATGGAATTTAGGAGAATTGTATTTTCCATCTTTGTTAATACGCTTTGCAGTGCCAAAAAGAACAAGACGAAGAAAAACTGCCCCAAAATTCCTCCATGAGGAATCCAGAAGACAGACTGCCTCAGTTGATGAAGATCCAAAGAACCTACATGACTCAGGTTCCTTGATTTCATCAGCAACTCTTACCGCCATTTGTAACAAATCAAAAGGTAAATTGATTGATCATTCCTGTTATGTTTAACATATCATTTTAACAGTTGTATACATCTTGGTTTCAAATTGATTCTCGTAATAATGTATCATCAACAAGCTGTTCTTCCTTGAACATTTCACTTGGATAGAGGGAAAAAAGAACAGGACAAGAGGAAAGGCTGCCGAGAAACCATCATGTAAAGATGAAACTAAAATGTCATCGACTCAAGCTGAGGAAAATGTATCGAACTCGGGAGATACCCAAACCTCATCAGTATCTGGTGCCACAGCTCCCTTACAGTCAGAGCCTGGTAAGTTAAACATCATGTTTTCCTTTCTGATCTTTACTCAGGCTGCACTTATAAAAAAAAAATTATCCTTGGATCAGCAAACTCTTGCTTGTCCTTAACCGTCGCAAAAAGACACAAAATGACAAATTTAAGTCACAAATGGCAATGAAACTTGCCTCACATCAGCAGCCAATACCGTCGGCAGTGATCGGTCATGAAAACCTAGCTTTTCCCTTGACCTTAAAAGCAACTCCGTAAACATTTATGTCTTTGTAAGAAAATCTCACGGGGGTCAAATAAAGAGGAAACGGACGTGCTGCTGTTAAAACAATGTGTTTTGATTATTACTGTAGGGAACATGGGAACATCACAAGAAAATGGTAAGGAAGAGGGTGTTTGTAACCAAACGTTTACAAGCGATGTACAGTCAGAGAAAGCAGGTGATGCAGAGGATTCACCGAACTTATCTGGAGGTAAAACTGTACAATAAAATTATTTTACACGCATTGCATGCTCTTTATACCATTTCTTTTAGAGAAAGTGTGAACCGTATGCATGGAGTGTAGGCCCAACGTCTTTATCCCAGTGTTGGAGCAAAGGCTTTGACCCTCAAGCCTTGAGGCCAAGGCCAAGGCTTAACCCTCAAGGCCAACGCCAAGGCCAATGCCCCGTTTTATGAAATGACCACTGATATAGAACTAATTATAGTCACATGAGTGACACATCATCACGCAAGGGCGGATCCAGAACACAATTTTTTTTGGGGGGGGGGAGCCAAAGAAATTTTGGTCCCCCCAAAAAGTGGGTCAAAAAATTACGGCTTGGGCTTCGGGGCCCCGAAAAAATTTTCGATTCAAGATGCTCTGTGGTGCGATTTGAGGCAATTTCTGACCATTTTAACCGATGTTTTCTGGGGAAAAGATGGTGGTGTACTCATTGCCTGCCTTTATTACGACGTCACATAAAAAAAAATGGTTTGGGTTTTTTTTGGGGTGGGTGGGGGCATGGCCCCTTTTGGCCCCCTGGATCCGCCCTTATCATCACGAATTGCTCGTTTTAATTGCAATCAACATGCTCGCATAGGCCTACACCGTTTTATGACTGCACTGTATCTATTAAAGTATAAGTTCAGGTCTTCAATATGGTTTAACTAAACAAAATAATGATTTACTTCTATACTGACACACAATTCTCCCAAGTGTAACAAAGTAAACTGATTTGGGAAATTTTTATTTGCTGGCCTAACATGGTCAGAAATATCAGCATTGTCTAAAACAGATACATGCAAATCTTTAGCACTTACCAGGGAGACATATACAACCAATCAGATCTATTCCATAGTTATATGCAATTTAAGTGATCATCTCATTAGCCCCACAAGTGTACGGAGTATTTTTGCAGCAAAGCTACTACAATGGTAACAAAATGTATGCTATAAAAGTGGAAGTGTGCCCAACACACAAATCTGTAGGGTGCTTCCCTCCTCCATGGTAATACGATTAAAATGATAACAGCAAAATTTCGAACAGATTTATCTGGAAAATGCAAAAATCTATGGGCCTCGAAGAGCCTTGACTCAAAATTGCAAGGCCCTGAACCCTCAAGGCCAAGGCCAAGGCCAAGGCTTTTGACCTCAAGCCTCGAGGCCAAGGCCAAGGCCCTAAAATCCAGCCTTAAGGCAGCCTTAAGGCCAAGGCCCAGCATCAAGGCACTACATCACTGCTTTATCCTTCGTGATCACTCACTGGATTTTGCATCACTGTTTGATGGGCAACATGAATGATCCGGTTGGCGTAGCGGTACTTTTCACGCCTTCAACCGCTGTGACCTGGGTTCGAATCCCGCCTGGGCCAATATGTGGATTGGGTTTTCAATCCCTGCCTGATTCCGTGGGTTTTCCCTAAAATGTTATTCTGGGGTTTGCCTCCCAGCACTTAAACTGTAATTTCCTTCCACATCTTCTACCAAGGGACCCCAATGGAAATACGTCGAAGGAGTTTCGTGGGCTATCCCGTCCGCGAATAGTTTTTCCCCAAACAACATCCAGTTTACATGGTTGTTGAGCGCCCTCTATATACGAGTCTTTTGTGATACGTACGCAGGTGTATATAAATTTCCAGGAGATGTCGAGCAGCTCGAAAGCTCAGTTGGATAGAATCGTGATTTTGTCCCCGTATGGGTTCGAATCACCATTTTTACCCGATTTCTTTTCTAATCTGAGACTTTGGAGGATTGTGTTTTAAAGGGAAGTAAAGTCCGAATTTCATTACGTTCGAAATCATTTCTTTTTGTTCCAATTTTATATTTGTTTTCATGTTTTTAAGGGAAGTCCAAAACGTCATAACGTACATGCGGGTGTCGTTTGGAAGAAAATTCACATCCCGGCCAAATGCCGAATAATCACAAACATCAAAATCCTGTGAAAAATGTTTGGAGCAGCATTTGCCAGATTTATTGTTTACTTACAGTATTTTGGACATTTGGTGCAATTTGAATTTAGACCTAACTGAAGCCTACTGTGAAAGTCGATTATAGACAAGATGGCTGCATTAGAAACAAGTAGTACTTTTCATTTATGCTTAGAGAGAAACAAGACACAAACAAATGCTGCCAAGAAACCATCACTTGAAGGGAACGAAGAACGCCCGATCCAGCTGTTCATGAACAGTACTTCGATGGGACCAATATGTCTGCAAATGCATCCATCAACTCTTATCACAATCTTGGAAGGAAACCTACAAGAAAAAGTGGGAATCGAACCAGAGAAGCAACGTGTTAAGGTAAAGAAAATTTAATGTTCTGTATAAATTATTTATCAGTTTACAATTTTCCGTGCAAGCTTTGTCACAAATTCGTACTTTACCATTACGTCTAAGTACAAGACATTGTGATTCTCTTTGTCCCCTTAACACTCACCATACGTTTGAGGAACATTGTCAACAATAAATGAACTTTCGAGGACAACAATGAAAATGTTGTTCTCTGTCTGTCCGTCTGTATTCGTGATGCATCTGATACAAATACACCCAAGCATATAATGGCTTTCGCTATCCACGCCTTGTTCCTTAATTCTCTCCTGAAAGCCTAACTATGACACCTCGGAAAGCTCAATTCGTCAGCTTTTGGTATGAAAAGGGTTGTAGATTAATATCACTTTCAGATTATTTTGTCTTTTCAGTTTTGTGATGACATCTCTCTCAAAGATCACGCAATTGAGCAAGATGCTGACATAGAGTTACACCTTGTGTCAGGTTTAATGGGCGGAGCCTACGATGAACAGAAATCAGCAGGTAAGGTCAATTTTTTTTTAAAAATAAACCTAGGGTAAGGGAAGAGCTAATGATTTCCTCATAACGTGTACACATAAAAAGTTATATGAAGTGTCTTAATAGATAGATTGAGTTGTTGACCATAAGACACAATATGTACTAGACATTCACAGATTGGCAAGGATTAAAGGAGGACAAGAAAGGGAAACAGAAAAGCTACCGAGAGATTAGAGTCCTATATAGACGGAAAACCTGGTCGATCGAGAGCAACAAAATTCATTTATACAACTTAAGTGATTATGTTCACTTTGGGCCTGCTCGCTTAAGCTGTTTTTACGACCATTCTCATATCTGCAGGGAAAAGACTGAGAAGAAACAAGACCAAGAAGACATCACGACGAAAAAAGAAAGGAAGAACAGCATCAGGCAAAAGAAATACGAACTTGTCTGATAAAGAGCAAGAAAACTCGGACGACTCGAGGAACTCTCCCTCCTCCCTTAAAACCGAGAAGGGTGCAATAATTCAGTCAAAGCCTGGTAAAATATAATACCCTAATACATGTAATTCGATGCAATTTGCAAGTGATTTTAGTTCACTTTAATTCATTCTGAAAGAACCTTTAGCTCGTGTGAAGTTTGGATTGAATTCAAATTAGAATTTTTGTTATTTCCGATTTTCAGAGCAAAACAGAAAAAGACGGAGAAAACCATATCACAGATCCTTCCTTAAAGAATCCCGAAGACAAACTGCCTCATGTAATGAAGGTGACTCGGGTTCCTCCATTTCATCAGCAACTATTACCACCACACGTAACCAATCAAAAGGTAAATTGATTGATCATTCCTGATGTAAAGCATATCATTTTAACAGATGTACAAATCTTGTTTTCTAATTGAATTTTCGTGATAATTTATTGTCAACAAGCTGTAACAAACTCTTCCTCAAATAATTTCGATTGAATAGAAAGAAAGAAGAAAAGGACACAAAGAAAGGCTAATGATAATGAGAGAACGTCATGTGAGGATAAAATAAAGATGTCATCGACCCAAGCTGAAGAAAATGTATGGAACTCGGGGGCTACCAAGGCATCATCTGTACCTGGTGTTAGACCTACCACACAGTCAGGACCTGGTAATGTTAACATCATGTTTTCATTTCTGGGCTTTACTTAGGCCACACTTATAAGAATTGTCTTTGGATCAGTAAACAGTTTCCTGTCATTTTCCTCTTGGTAAAAAGACACAAATGGACAAACATAGGCAACGAATAGCAACGAAACTTTCCGCACATCAGCAGCCTGTACCGTCAGTAGCAGTCGGTCATAAAAACCTAGTTTTTCGATGTAATGTATGTCTTTAATAACGGGTACTTATATAACGCTTTCAACTAAGATCAAAGCGCATTACATTATTTTTATCCCCTATCATTCGGCCAATGAAACATTCCACGTACAATCTCAGGTCCCTGGGAAGTTAACAGCGCGATGCAGTCATTTCGGTACAAAACAGCTCAAATCAATCACAATAGCCATCTCTGCCCTCACCGGTATCCATTTACTCCTGGATGGGGCGAAGCAGAAAGTGACAAAATGCCTTGCCGGGCTCACGCATCATAACCCCCAGGTAGGAATCAAACCCACAACCTGCAGAATACCCGTAGACCACAAGGCAGCGGCGCTCCAATATTCACCAATTCTTTGACCATAAAAACATATGTGCCTTTGCCAGGACGTTTTACCGGGGTCAAAAAAAGAGGAAATAGCCTTGTTGTCGTAAACACAATATGTTTTCATTCTTTGTGTAGGGAAATTGAAAATAACACAAGAAAAATCTGATATACAGTTAGAGGACGCAGGTGATGCAGAGGATTCATCTAATTCGGCTGAAGGTATAACTGTACAAATATATATATATATATTTGTTTAAATACATATGACTTACATGCCCTTTACCAATTCTTTAATGCCCCTGTCACACATCCAAAACCAAAGATCAAGACCCCGCCAGGACCATGAGATTTTAAAAATATCTTAAAAATCATACCAAAAACGTAGCATATGTGGCGCCAAATTCAAATTTCGTCTTCCGATCTTCAGTCAGCAGACCGTGATCAGTATGTGCTGCGATGTCGTCCCGAATACTACGACTCCGAAACGACCTCGAACCGAGTATTACGACTTCGCTACGAATTTAATCCTTTCAATTGATTTCTTTTCACGACTGAGTCTCGATATTGTAACGACTTAACCGGCAGAGTACCGACAGAATACCGACACAACCGATTGAGTACCGACACAAAAGACCGAGAACCGATGACGATTTAATGGAGTGACTACATCTTCGGAATTTCACGTCTTAATGGTCGTTTCAAAGTCGGCAAACAAATTTGGCCGACAATGTACGACCACTGCCGATCTTGCAAAACTATGGCGATGTCGTTACGACTTCGTTACGACGCAATCGTTTGAGTACAGACAGAGAACAGACTCCGATCCGTTTGGGATGTTTTGGCCTACCATCACAATATGTTTCAACTGTTGAAACTAATTATGGCTCAAGAAGTCGCTCCGATAAAGTTCAGATGTCGTTCCGAGTTTCACGATGTGGTCAAATCTTGCGTCTCAACTCTGTTTTATTGTGATCGGGAGGTTACATTGTGACAGTGTGACAGGGGCTTTAGTTGTGTGAACCGTGAGCACTGAGTGTATATGCCCGACGTCTTCATCTGTTTTGACCACTCACTGGATTTTACGTCACTGTTTTTGAATAGGAATACTCACAATGTGAGGCAGAATGTTTGGAACGGCAAGTGCCGCTGGCGTTTATATTTGTTCATATTCTATTTGACTTTTAATGTTAGTGTCAATTGCTGAGTAGACGGCTGCGTAAACATAAATATTATTTTGTGTTACTTGTATTATGCTTAGAGAGAAATAACCCACAAATAAGTTCTGCCAAGAAACCATCACTTGAAGAGAACAGAGAACTCCCAATCCAGCTGTTTTTGAATAGTACGTCGATAGGACCAATGTGTCTGCAAATGCATCCATCAACTCTTATCACAGTGTTGAAAGGGAAACTACAAGAAAAACTAGGAATTGAACCAGAGAAGCAACATCTTTTCATCAAAGGAAACCATAAGGTAAAGAACAAATACCAGTATCTTCTTTTCAAGTTATTTATCAGTTGATAATTACCTTTTCCAACATAGTCAAGCTTTAGCATTCGGAAGACAAGACATTGTGATGCCCTTTGTCCCCATAAGTTAAGATAAGATAAGATTGAACTTTATTATTCCTCAGGAGGGAAATTAAAATGGCCTTGACACAGAACGGGTTATAAAAACATACAGTCATTAATTTAAAAGGTGTAAAAATGCAATGTAGTTACCACAAACTTATAAATCCAGTAATTAAATGTAAAAAACAAACTACTACATATAATACACATATAACATTACGTTAATGAGGGATCAGAGTCAGCCACACGACAGCTCATCGTTTCAGTTGCTCATTGCACCATTTAATAGCTGCTGGAACGAACGAACTGTCGTATCGCCGTGTCCTGATCCTTCGTTTTTAAAGGCGATTACTTCTTGAGTTCGTTTGGAAGTCGGCATGCAATGGGTGATGTGAGTCGGAAAGAACCGTCTTTAAATTTTATTGCACATAATGCCTCTGGAGACTCTTGTTGTAAACCAATAACTTTACTGGCTTGCTTTATAGTTAAAACTATTCTGTCTAGCTTAATCCGATCCTGGCATCTCATATTTCCGTAAAAACAAACAAGACAAAATGTGAGAATATTCTGTACAATGGACTTGTAAAACAGTTGCAAAATAGTTTTATCAACGTGAGAAGACTTGAGTTTGCGCAGAAAGAACAAACGTTGTTGCAGCTTGTTATATTTTGATTTGGTACATGCGTCAAATTTCAGTTGGTCATCAATTTCGGTTCCCAAGTATTTGTAAACAAACACTGCTTCCACACATTTGCCTTTAATAATAGCTGGTGTAATTGAAGATTTTTTTTCCTAAAATCAATCACCATCTCTTTGGTTTTGTTGATATTGATTTCTAGATAGTTATCATCACACCACTGAGTAAATTGTGCCACCTCACCAGTGAAACAATCTAGACATTCTTTTGCCATCCAGAAAGCCAACAATAGCTGCGTCACCATGTTACCATAGACAAAGCACACGCATACAATACGTTCCAGGACTGTTGTCAATAACAGTTCCAGGACAACAATGAAAACGTTGTTATGGTTGCTTTGCTGTCCTCGGGATGTATGTGAAGCACATACACCAATGCACATCCCGCACATTCCTGTACACGCCATGTTCCTTAATCTCTCTTCTTAAACATCCTAACCATTAAGTTTCTTTTCACAGTTTTTGTTCTGGCTCAAATGGTTTATGTTGTCTTTTTAGCTTTGTGATGGCATCTCTCTAAAAGAACATGGGATTGAGCAAGACGCTAACATAGAGTTACGCCTCGTGTCAGGGTTAATGGGCGGAGCTGACGATGAAGAGAAATCAGCAGGTAAACCTAGCTAAAGATCAGCCTATAACGTCTATACATAGAGTGAGTTGTTGAGCATAAGTAAGCAGGTTTACCTAAAAACCCTACACAGATTTGCCTCAACGTGTCTTGGTTGAAAGATAGGGTCATAGCTTACAAATTGCGTGGAGATGCACTACGATAATTGTGTCGGAAATCTGAACTGAACGAACCAGTAGAAAATTCAATTGACGGAATGATTCTCAGCTTAATTAACCTATCGCGGTAGAATCGTGTAGACGCATCTTGTTAAATATTGTCCAGTTACATACAAATGGACGCAGAGCGCACAAGATTTTGGACAAACAAACTTAACGTACACAACTCCCAAATGTCGAAGGGAATGGGCTTACTTGCCAACGGCAATAGGTCAATATTGACAGCCAAGCCAACGATTGAGATTAACTATACCTATTTTTGACTTTCTCGTATGTTGATAAATTCGCTGATTTAAAAAAAAAAATATCTTTTTTTCTGAGCCAATCTTAACATAGACCTAGGAAAAGATGGGGTGCTACCTGATAAAGACATTGATATGGACCTCGATTAAACCAAAACATTTTTTAATCTGATTATGTAGACACAAAAAACTTGTTATTCTTTGTATACAGGTGGAAGGGGACGAAATAATAACGCTGATGCCACCACTATACAGCCACAGATTCGGAAACTTGAACCTGTCACAGAAAAGAAATTTTCACACGGACGGCAAACTACAGTTGAGCAACATAGACAATGGGACAAACACACTGGCAGAAAAAACAACATCCGAGAATCAACATCACATGGGAAACAGCAGATTAGTGATCCACCTTCCTCGGTCCAGCCCAAGAAACGATCAACATGTCAAGCAGAGAAACGTAAATCACAAGAAAAGACCGTGACATCACATGAGCAAGAAAAACAGGGACAGAAGCACGGTGATAAACCCGCGAGAGTAGACAAAGAGAATCAATCACAAGGAAATATCCAAGGTGAATGCTTATTAATGACTACATGTATCATCAGTTTTACGGAGGTAAACCTAGCTAAAGATCAGCCTATAACGTCTATACATAGAGTGAGTTGTTGAGCATAAGTAAGCAGGTTTACCTAAAAACCCTACACAGATTTGCCTCAACGTGTCTTGGTTGAAAGATAGGGTCATAGCTTACAAATTGCGTGGAGATGCACTACGATAATTGTGTCGGAAATCTGAACTGAAGGAACCAGTAGAAAATTCAATTGACGGAGTGATTCTCAACTTAGTTAACCTATCGCGGTAGAATCGTGTAGACACATCTTGTTAAATATATTGTCCAGTTACATACAAATGGACGCAGGGCGCACAAGATTTTGGACAAACAAACTTAACGTACACAACTCCCAAATGTCGAAGGGGATGGGCTTACTTGCCAACGGCAATAGGTCAATATTGACAGCCAAGTCAACGATTGAGATTAACTATACCTATTTTTGACTTTCTCGTATGTTGATAAATTCGCTGATTTTTTTTAAAAAAATGCTTTCTTCTGAGCCAATCTTAACATAGACCTAGGAAAAGATGGGGTGCTACCTGATAAAGACATTGATATGGACCTCGATTAAACCAAAACATTTTTTAATCTGATTATGTAGACACAAAAAACTTGTTATTCTTTGTATACAGGTGGAAGGGGACGAAATAATAACGCTGATGCCACCACTATACAGCCACAGATTCGGAAACTTGAACCTGTCACAGAAAAGAAATTTTCACACGGACGGCAAACTACAGTTGAGCAACATAGACAATGGGACAAACACACTGGCAGAAAAAAGAACATCCGAGAATCAACATCACATGGGAAACAGCAGATTAGTGATCCACCTTCCTCGGTCCAGCCCAAGAAACGATCAACATGTCAAGCAGAGAAACGTAAATCACAAGAAAAGACCGTGACATCACATGAGCAAGAAAAACAGGGACAGAAGCACGGTGATAAACCCGCAAGAGTAGACAAAGAGAATCAATCACAAGGAAATATCCAAGGTGAAGGCTTATTAATGACTACATGTATCATCAGTTTTACGGAGTGTAATGAAGATGTATGTTGTCCATTAAACAACCTGGCTAAAATTTTACAACTGAACTTTCAGATATTAAGGAGCCAGTGAAAGTCATGTACTTCTGGTCAGGTATGCATGCAGACAAACGGTCATTTCTGCGTGGATTTTATGTTTGTGCCAGGTGACAAGGGTTGCATTTTATGAACATTGTTATCGAGAATGGAGTCATTGAACCAGCTACCAGAATCCTGAGCTATAGGCGTGGGGTTCGGGGCCCGCTTAAGGGCCCCGAAAAAAAATTGGATTCTAAATGCTCTGTGGTGCTACCTAAGGCAATTTCTGACCACTTTAACCAATATTTTCTGAGCAAAAGATACTTTGTAATACATAAAAGGGCCCGTAAATGAGACACGAGTTCAAAAATCGGGGGGGGGGGGGGATTTGATATTGTGTCCCCCACCCTTCAAAAAGTAGGGGGGACCAGTCCCCCTGTCCCCCAGGATTGACGCCCATGGTGTCATGTAGATCAATGATATTTTTTTTAGAAACTCAAAATCTCAGTGGGGGCGACTGGGGGGGGGGGGGTGACAAGGTTTAATGGGTTTTCAAAGTTTCATATCAAATTATATGCCTGTCGTTAATGGAGGTAGTCCCGGCCACCGTGGTGATGTGGGGGTTTGCCTTAGGAAGTAACTTAACCATTACTAAGATTTAGCAATGAAGATAACCCGGTGTATGTTGTCCATAACAACGTGGCTAATATTTTACAACTGAACTTTCAGATATTAAGGGGCCAGTAAAAGTCGTGTACTTCTGGTCAGGTATGCATGCAGACAAACGATCATTTTTGCGTGGATTTTGTGTTTGTACCAGGAGACAAGGGTTGCACCTTCACCAAAACAAGTCAAAACATTTCACCGCGTTAAAGCCAGCCAAGCACACATATATTCCATTAATAATAATTACCTGTGTTTAATATCTTGGCCTTTAAACAGGAGGTATGACAACTGATCAATCTTGTGAAGCAGGAAATCATAACTCTCAAGTACAGACGGCGGCATCACTTGAGCAAGGAAAACAGGAGCAGAAGCACGGTGATAAACCCGGGAGAGTGGGCGAGGAGACTCAATCACAACAAAATATCCAAGGTGAAGGCTTATTAGTGACTATCATCAGTATGACGGATTGTGAATATTAGCGTGTTTAATAAGACATTATTTACAGGCACTCTGGTGGAGAGTAACGTAGGTTCAGTTAACTGTCGTTAACAAATACCAGAAGCACGTGAAAAGGGATCTTATTAATTCTGTAAAACATTTTACTGGTGTAATTCATTTAACTTATGTATCTTTATAGTCATTGTTTAACTATACTCCTCTGTATATACTTCGCGATGCGGTAGTTTGTGCCCTCAGCACTACAACCAGCCGTTTCGCCAGTGAGAGATTTAAACGTGTCTGGCAGGATTGATGAATTGGAATAAAAGAGTAGTTACTCGGTCTTAAAAGCTGTTTAAAACCTTGCAGTGTCGGAACCGTGATGACGTGCAGGTCACAGGTCACGCAACATCAATCCAATCAGAGCTGAAATTCATCAGCCCTTCCCAGCGTCCTGTTTGCAGGGCTGGTACGAGCGTATATTGGGTACATTCGTTTAGCTCACCCGAGTCGACACGTGTCCGCCCGGTGCCGTTTGATTAGTTCTAACGTCATTCTCGGGCAGTAGCTTAGCCAGAAATTTTTCAGTGGGGGGCGCTGAGGGGGCTGGAACATTTCATACTGGGGCGTCATGTAGGGGCGTCAATCGCTTCTCAAAAGTGGAGAGGGGGACATTCCTTGATCAGAACAGATGCGAAGCGCGAAGCGCGCGGCCCTTACGGCGTAGGGGTTCGGGGCCCGCTTAAGGGCCCCGAAAAAATTGGATTCTAGATGTTCTGTGGTGTGATCTGAAGCAATTTCTTACCACTTTAACGAGTCATTGAACCAGCTACCAGAATCCTGAGCTATAGGCGTGGGGTTCGGGGCCCGCTTAAGGGCCCCGAAAAAAAAATTGGATTCTAAATGCTCTGTGGTGCTACCTAAGGCAATTTCTGACCACTTTATCCAATATTTTCTGAGCAAAAGATACTTTGTAATACATAAAAGGGCCCGTAAATGAGACACGAGTTCAAAAATCGGGGGGGGGGCATTTGATACTGTGTCCCCCACCCTTCAAAAAGTAGGGAGGACCAGTCCCCCTGTCCCCCAGGATTGACGCCCATGGTGTCATGTAGATCAATGATATTTTTTTAGAAACTCAAAATCTCAGTGGGGGCGACTGGGGGGGGGGGGGTGACAAGGTTTAATGGGTTTTCAAAGTTTCATATCAAATTATATGCCTGTCGTTAATGGAGGTAGTCCCGGCCACCGTGGTGATGTGGGGGTTTGCCTTAGGAAGTAACTTAACCATTACTAAGATTTAGCAATGAAGATAACACGGTGTATGTTGTCCATAACAACGTGGCTAATATTTTACAACTGAACTTTCAGATATTAAGGGGCCAGTAAAAGTCGTGTACTTCTGGTCAGGTATGCATGCAGACAAACGGTCATTTTTGCGTGGATTTTATGTTTGTGCCAGGAGACAAGGGTTGCACCTTCACCAAAACAAGTCAAAACATTTCACAGCGTTAAAGCCAGCCAAGCACACATATATTCCATTAATAATAATTACCTGTGTTTAATATCTTGGCCTTTAAACAGGAGGTATGACAACTGATCAATCTTGTGAAGCAGGAAATCATAACTCTCAAGTACAGACGTCGGCATCACTTGAGCAAGGAAAACAGGAGCAGAAGCACGGTGATAAGCCCGGGAGAGTGGGCGAGGAGACTCAATCACAACAAAATATCCAAGGTGAAGGCTTATTAGTGACTATCATCAGTATGACGGATTGTGAATATTAGCGTGTTTAATAAGACATTATTTACAGGCACTCTGGTGGAGAGTAACTTAGGTTCAGTTAACTGTCGTTAACAAATACCAGAAGCACGTGAAAAGGGATCTTATTAATTCTGTAAAACATTTTACTGGTGTAATTCATTTAACTTATGTATCTTTATAGTCATTGTTTAACTATACTCCTCTGTATATACTTCGCGATGCGGTAGTTTGTGCCCTCAGCACTACAACCAGCCGTTTCGCCAGTGAGAGATTTAAACGTGTCTGGCAGGATTGATGAATTGGAATAAAAGAGTAGTTACTCGGTCTTAAAAGCTGTTTAAAACCTTGCAGTGTCGGAACCGTGATGACGTGCAGGTCACAGGTCACGCAACATCAATCCAATCAGAGCTGAAATTCATCAGCCCTTCCCAGCGTCCTGTTTGCAGGGCTGGTACGAGCGTATATTGGGTACATTCGTTTAGCTCACCCGAGTCGACACGTGTCCGCCCGGTGCCGTTTGATTAGTTCTAACGTCATTCTCGGGCAGTAGCTTAGCCAGAAATTTTTCAGTGGGGGCGCTGAGGGGGCTGGAACATTTCATAGTGGGGCGTCATGTAGGGGCGTCAATCGCTTCTCAAAAGTGGAGAGGGGGACATTCCTTGATCAGAACAGATGCGAAGCGCGAAGCGCGCGGCCCTTACGGCGTAGGGGTTCGGGGCCCGCTTAAGGGCCCCGAAAAAATTGGATTCTAGATGTTCTGTGGTGTGATCTGAAGCAATTTCTTACCACTTTAACGAGTCATTGAACCAGCTACCAGAATCCTGAGCTATAGGCGTGGGGTTCGGGGCCCGCTTAAGGGCCCCGAAAAAAAATTGGATTCTAAATGCTCTGTGGTGCTACCTAAGGCAATTTCTGACCACTTTAACCAATATTTTCTGAGCAAAAGATACTTTGTAATACATAAAAGGGCCCGTAAATGAGACACGAGTTCAAAAATCGGGGGGGGGGGGGCATTTGATACTGTGTCCCCCACCCTTCAAAAAGTAGGGAGGACCAGTCCCCCTGTCCCCCAGGATTGACGCCCATGGTGTCATGTAGATCAATGATATTTTTTTAGAAACTCAAAATCTCAGTGGGGGCGACTGGGGGGGGGGTGACAAGGTTTAATGGGTTTTTTAAAGTTTCATATCAAATTATATGCCTGTCGTTAATGGAGGTAGTCCCGGCCACCGTGGTGATGTGGGGGTTTGCCTTAGGAAGTAACTTAACCATTACTAAGATTTAGCAATGAAGATAACACGGTGTATGTTGTCCATAACAACGTGGCTAATATTTTACAACTGAACTTTCAGATATTAAGGGGCCAGTAAAAGTCGTGTACTTCTGGTCAGGTATGCATGCAGACAAACGGTCATTTTTGCGTGGATTTTATGTTTGTGCCAGGAGACAAGGGTTGCACCTTCACCAAAACAAGTCAAAACATTTCACAGCGTTAAAGCCAGCCAAGCACACATATATTCCATTAATAATAATTACCTGTGTTTAATATCTTGGCCTTTAAACAGGAGGTATGACAACTGATCAATCTTGTGAAGCAGGAAATCATAACTCTCAAGTACAGACGTCGGCATCACTTGAGCAAGGAAAACAGGAGCAGAAGCACGGTGATAAGCCCGGGAGAGTGGGCGAGGAGACTCAATCACAACAAAATATCCAAGGTGAAGGCTTATAAGTGACTATCATCAGTATGACGGATTGTGAATATTAGCGTGTTTAATAAGACATTATTTACAGGCACTCTGGTGGAGAGTAACTTAGGTTCAGTTAACTGTCGTTAACAAATACCAGAAGCACGTGAAAAGGGATCTTATTAATTCTGTAAAACATTTTACTGGTGTAATTCATTTAACTTATGTATCTTTATAGTCATTGTTTAACTATACTCCTCTGTATATACTTCGCGATGCGGTAGTTTGTGCCCTCAGCACTACAACCAGCCGTTTCGCCAGTGAGAGATTTAAACGTGTCTGGCAGGATTGATGAATTGGAATAAAAGAGTAGTTACTCGGTCTTAAAAGCTGTTTAAAACCTTGCAGTGTCGGAACCGTGATGACGTGCAGGTCAGAGCTGAAATTCATCAGCCCTTCCCAGCGTCCTGTTTGCAGGGCTGGTACGAGCGTATATTGGGTACATTCGTTTAGCTCACCCGAGTCGACACGTGTCCGCCCGGTGCCGTTTGATTAGTTCTAACGTCATTCTCGGGCAGTAGCTTAGCCAGAAATTTTTTCAGGGGGGGGGGGCGCTGAGGGGGCTGGAACATTTCATAGTGGGGCGTCATGTAGGGGCGTCAATCGCTTCTCAAAAGTGGGGAGGGGGACATTCCTTGATCAGAACAGATGCGAAGCGCGAAGCGCGCGGCCCTTACGGCGTAGGGGTTCGGGGCCCGCTTAAGGGCCCCGAAAAAATTGGATTCTAGATGTTCTGTGGTGTGATCTGAAGCAATTTCTTACCACTTTAACGAGTCATTGAACCAGCTACCAGAATCCTGAGCTATAGGCGTGGGGTTCGGGGCCCGCTTAAGGGCCCCGAAAAAAAATTGGATTCTAAATGCTCTGTGGTGCTACCTAAGGCAATTTCTGACCACTTTAACCAATATTTTCTGAGCAAAAGATACTTTGTAATACATAAAAGGGCCCGTAAATGAGACACGAGTTCAAAAATCGGGGGGGGGGGGATTTTATACTGTGTCCCCCACCCTTCAAAAAGTAGGGAGGACCAGTCCCCCTGTCCCCCAGGATTTACGCCCATGGTGTCATGTAGATCAATGATATTTTTTTTAGAAACTCAAAATCTCTGTGGGGGCGACTGGGGGGGGGGGGGGTGAAAAGGTTTAATGGGTTTTCAAAGTTTCATATCAAATTATATGCCTGTCGTTAATGGAGGTAGTCCCGGCCACCGTGGTGATGTGGGGGTTTGCCTTAGGAAGTAACTTAACCATTACTAAGATTTAGCAATGAAGATAACACGGTGTATGTTGTCCATAACAACGTGGCTAATATTTTACAACTGAACTTTCAGATATTAAGGGGCCAGTAAAAGTCGTGTACTTCTGGTCAGATATGCATGCAGACAAACGGTCATTTTTGCGTGGATTTTATGTTTGTGCCAGGAGACAAGGGTTGCACCTTCACCAAAACAAGTCAAAACATTTCACAGCGTTAAAGCCAGCCAAGCACACATATATTCCATTAATAATAATTACCTGTGTTTAATATCTTGGCCTTTAAACAGGAGGTATGACAACTGATCAATCTTGTGAAGCAGGAAATCATAACTCTCAAGTACAGACGGCGGCATCACTTGAGCAAGGAAAACAGGAGCAGAAGCACGGTGATAAACCCGGGAGAGTGGGCGAGGAGACTCAATCACAACAAAATATCCAAGGTGAAGGCTTATTAGTGACTATCATCAGTATGACGGATTGTGAATATTAGCGTGTTTAATAAGACATTATTTACAGGCACTCTGGTGGAGAGTAACGTAGGTTCAGTTAACTGTCGTTAACAAATACCAGAAGCTCGTGAAAAGGGATCTTATTAATTCTGTAAAACGTTTTACTGGTGTAATTCATTTAACTTATGTATCTTTATAGTCATTGTTTAACTATACTCCTCTGTATATACTTCGCGATGCGGTAGTTTGTGCCCTCAGCACTACAACCAGCCGTTTCGCCAGTGAGAGATTTAAACGTGTCTGGCAGGATTGATGAATTGGAATAAAAGAGTAGTTACTCGGTCTTAAAAGCTGTTTAAAACCTTGCAGTGTCGGAACCGTGATGACGTGCAGGTCACAGGTCACGCAACATCAATCCAATCAGAGCTGAAATTCATCAGCCCTTCCCAGCGTCCTGTTTGCAGGGCTGGTACGAGCGTATATGGGGTACATTCGTTTAGCTCACCCGAGTCGACACGTGTCCGCCCGGTGCCGTTTGATTAGTTCTAACGTCATTCTCGGGCAGTAGCTTAGCCAGAAATTGTTCAGTGGGGGGGGGGGGGGGCTGGGGGGGCTGGAACATTGCATAGTGGGGCGTCATGTAGGGGCGTCAATCGCTTCTCAAAAGTGGGGAGGGGGACATTCCTTGATCAGAACAGATGCGAAGCGCGAAGCGCGCGGCCCATACGGCGTAGGGGTTCGGGGCCCGCTTAAGGGCCCCGAAAAAATTGGATTCTAGATGTTCTGTGGTGTGATCTGAAGCAATTTCTTACCACTTTAACCAATAATTATCTTAGCACAAAAGAATATAATGTAAAAATAATTTTCGAGGTTTTCTCAGCTAACGGCATAAGAAACTTTATGAACATTGATTTCGAGAATGGAGTCATTGAACCAGCTACCAGAATCCTGAGCTATAGGCGTGGGGTTCGGGGCCCGCTTAAGGGCCCCGAAAAATATTGGATTCTAAATGCTCTGTGGTGCTATCTGAGGCAATTTCTGACCACTTTAACCAATATTGTTGAGCAAAAGATACATTGTAGTACATAATAGGGCCCGTAAATGAGACACGAGTTCAAAAATCGGGGGGGGGGGGGCATTTGATATTGTGTCCCCCACCCTTCAAAAAGTAGGGGGGACCAGTCCCCCTGTCCCCCCAGGATTGACGCCCATGGCGTCATGTAGATCATGGATATTTTTTTAGAAACTCAAAATCTCAGTGGGGGCGACTGGGGGGGGGGGGTGACAAGGTTTAATGGGTTTCAAAGTTTCATATCAAATTATATGCCTGTCGTTAATGGAGGTAGTCCCGGCCACCGTGGTGATGTGGGGGTTTGCCTTAGGAAGTAACTTAACCATTACTAAGATTTAGCAATGAAGATAACACGGTGTATGTTGTCCATAACAACGTGGCTAATATTTTACAACTGAACTTTCAGATATTAAGGGGCCAGTAAAAGTCGTGTACTTCTGGTCAGGTATGCATGCAGACAAACGGTCATTTTTGCGTGGATTTTTTGTTTGTGCCAGGAGACAAGGGTTGCACCTTCACCAAAACAAGTCAAAACATTTCACAGCGTTAAAGCCAGCCAAGCACACATATATTCCATTTATAATAATTACCTGTGTTTAATATCTTGGCCTTTAAACAGGAGGTATGACAACTGATCAATCTTGTGAAGCAGGAAATCATAACTCTCAAGTACAGACGGCGGCATCACTTGAGCAAGGAAAACAGGAGCAGAAGCACGGTGATAAACCCGGGAAAGTGGGCGAGGAGACTCAATCACAACAAAATATCCAAGGTGAAGGCTTATAAGTGACTATCATCAGTATGACGGATTGTGAATATTAGCGTGTTTAATAAGACATTAATTACAGGCACTCTGGTGGAGAGTAACGTAGGTTCAGTTAACTGTCGTTAACAAATACCAGAAGCACGTGAAAAGGGATCTTATTAATTCTGTAAAACATTTTACTGGTGTAATTCATTTAACTTATGTATCTTTATAGTCATTGTTTAACTATACTCCTCTGTATATACTTCGCGATGCGGTAGTTTGTGCCCTCAGCACTACAACCAGCCGTTTCGCCAGTGAGAGATTTAAACGTGTCTGGCAGGATTGATGAATTGGAATAAAAGAGTAGTTACTCGGTCTTAAAAGCTGTTTAAAACCTTGCAGTGTCGGAACCGTGATGACGTGCAGGTCACAGGTCACGCAACATCAATCCA
Source organism: Patiria pectinifera (assembly GCA_029964075.1). Classification (NCBI taxonomy): domain Eukaryota; kingdom Metazoa; phylum Echinodermata; class Asteroidea; order Valvatida; family Asterinidae; genus Patiria; species Patiria pectinifera. Next base: position 28,635,170 of record CM057149.1, on the reverse strand, counting down.
ATCAGAGCTGAAATTCATCAGCCCTTCCCAGCGTCCTGTTTGCAGGGCTGGTACGAGCGTATATTGGGTACATTCGTTTAGCTCACCCGAGTCGACACGTGTCCGCCCGGTGCCGTTTGATTAGTTCTAACGTCATTCTCGGGCAGTAGCTTAGCCAGAAATTGTTCAGTGGGGGCGCTGAGGGGGCTGGAACATTTCATAGTGGGGCGTCATGTAGGGGCGTCAATCGCTTCTCAAAAGTGGGGAGGGGGACATTCCTTGATCAGAACAGATGCGAAGCGCGAAGCGCGCGGCCCATACCGCGTAGGGGTTCGGGGCCCGCTTAAGGGCCCCGAAAAAATTGGATTCTAGATGTTCTGTGGTGTGATCTGAAGCAATTTCTTACCACTTTAACCAATAATTATCTTAGCACAAAAGAATATAATTTAAAAATAATTTTCGAGGTTTTCTCAGCTAACGGCATAAGAAACTTTATGAACATTGATTTCGAGAATGGAGTCATTGAACCAGCTACCAGAATCCTGAGCTATAGGCGTGGGGTTCGGGGCCCGCTTAAGGGCCCCGAAAAATATTGGATTCTAAATGCTCTGTGGTGCTATCTGAGGCAATTTCTGACCACTTTAACCAATATTGTTGAGCAAAAGATACATTGTAGTACATAATAGGGCCCGTAAATGAGACATGAGTTCAAAAATCGGGGGGGGGGGCATTTGATATTGTGTCCCCCCACCCTTCAAAAAGTAGGGGGGACCAGTCCCCCTGTCCCCCCAGGATTGACGCCCATGGCGTCATGTAGATCATGGATATTTTTTTAGAAACTCAAAATCTCAGTGGGGGCGACTGGGGGGGGGGGGGGGACAAGGTTTAATGGGTTTTCAAAGTTTCATATCAAATTATATGCCTGTCGTTAATGGAGGTAGTACCGTCCACCGTGGTGATGTGGGGGTTTGCCTTAGGAAGTAACTTAACCATTACTAAGATTTAGCAATGAAGATAACACGGTGTATGTTGTCCATAACAACGTGGCTAATATTTTACAACTGAACTTTCAGATATTAAGGGGCCAGTAAAAGTCGTGTACTTCTGGTCAGGTATGCATGCAGACAAACGGTCATTTTTGCGTGGATTTTATGTTTGTGCCAGGAGACAAGGGTTGCACCTTCACCAAAACAAGTCAAAACATTTCACAGCGTTAAAGCCAGCCAAGCACACATATATTCCATTAATAATAATTACCTGTGTTTAATATCTTGGCCTTTAAACAGGAGGTATGACAACTGATCAATCTTGTGAAGCAGGAAATCATAACTCTCAAGTACAGACGGCGGCATCACTTGAGCAAGGAAAACAGGAGCAGAAGCACGGTGATAAACCCGGGAGAGTGGGCGAGGAGACTCAATCACAACAAAATATCCAAGGTGAAGGCTTATTAATGACTATCATCAGTATGACGGATTGTGAATATTCGCGTGTTTAATCAGACATTTGGACGTATAAATAATAAACTAGTAAATGCTAAGACGTTTAAGCAAAAAAAGTAAAAGCATTTACTTTGGAGTAAAAGCATTTAGGAAAAGAAAATGCTTGATTTCGTATGAATAACAGTTTTCCTTTACTGCCCAGCATTTACTAGACAACAGGTAGCAAATGCTTCTTACTCTTGGATTGTTTTCATGGACGATTGGTTGTCAACAATAGGGTCAAATTTTTGGTTGCCTTTTAGGGTCCTAAAACACATTTTGGATGTTAACAGTAAAAAAAAAAATCCGATGCAAAGAAAATATCCAAGATGGCGGCCAATATGGCCGCCAAAAATGGTAAAAATTGAAAAAGGCAAATATTAGCCAAATTATGTGATAAAAGCATAAATAAAATGGTTTGTTATATGTTTTTGACCCTCAAAAACTCATTTCTGGTATTTTTTTTTGCTATCATGCTTCAAATTCAAGATGGCGGCCAAATTGGCGGCCAATATGGCCGCCATATTGGTAAAAAATGAAAAAGTCATATATCGGCCTAATACTATGATAAAATCATAAGTGAAATTGTTAGTTATATGTTTTTGACCCTCACAAATTCATTTCTGGTATCATTTTTTGCTATCATGCCTAAAATGCATAAAGGCGGCTAAGATTACGGCCAATATGGCCGCCAAAATGGTTTTAAAAAATGGAAAAATCATAAATCAGCCTAGTAGTGTGATACTTAGCATCAATAAAATTGTTACTTATGTTTTTTACCCTCGCAAATTCATTTCTGGTATCGCATTTTTTTGCCATTTTGCTTCAAATTCAAGATGGCGGCCAGGATGGCCACAGATATGGCCTCCAAAAGCAGTCAAATGTGAGAAAAATGATATATATTAGCCAAATAATATAATAAATGCATACATTTAAATATTAGATACATGCTCTCAACCTTAACAAATTCATTTCAAGCATGATTTGTTTTGCTACCATGAACAAAATTCAAGATGGCTGCCAATATGGCTGCGAAAAATGGTCAAATTTGAGAATAGCTATATACTGGCTGTAGATGTAAATGTTATATATCAGTAAAAGTTGAGATCATGTACTTTGGTCTTCATTGCATATCTGGATTTGTCTTACTTGCAAACATGTTCCAAATTGAAGATGGTGGTCTAAGTGACGGTAGTAAGGCCGGGCTTCCATCACTGGCCGGTTTAAGTTTAATCCTCTTCAAACCGGCCGAGCAACCGGCCAGACGCTGGCTGAGGCACCAAACCACTATAAACGATCTATTGTGTTCATGCCCAATAATTGCAGGTCCAACATCTGGGACCCAACAATGAGGAGTATTTAATCCGCTGAATCCTCCACGGTCAACAAAAGGCCTTAAGCGCACGACTGCTATAGAAATAAAGTGGCCACTTTCCTCGGGAGTCAGTTTCAGGCGAATGGTTATGATAAATAATTAGGGGTTACTTTCTGCTTCTTCTTTTGGTAAATTTTACTTTCATAAAAACCAAACTGTTAGGTAATACACTAAAAGGAAATGAATAAATATATATGCCAGCCATCCATCTATGGAAAGAAAGAGTCTGGAAAGTTGTTTACGCCGTGTTCACACAATAGACACTAATCCGCTTAGAACTCTTTGTTTAAGTTTGGAGGCTGACAGGTTGCATAGAAGTAGGTCGTTCGTTGAGTGACGTTGGGGCAAAAGTACCGGCTGAGGATCATACCGGTCTCAAAGGGCCGGTATTTGGCAGCGCAGTGGAAGAGGTCAGATTTTGGAAGTAGAATTAGATGTACCCACCCCAAAATTTCTACCTCCTAGAGAGCATAATATTTGGCTGGTATGTGATTTTTTTTCTATTTTTTTTTTACCAATAAGGCGGCCATATGAGCCGCCATATTTGCCGCCATATTGGCCGCCATTTTGAAGTTGAAGCATATCAAATAAAAACATTTTTTTTAACAACATATCAAATTTTATTGATGCTTGTATCACATTATTTGGCTGATATATGACTTTTTATATTTTTTTACCAATAAGGCGGCCATATTGGGCGCCATAATTGCCACCATATAGGCTGCCATTTGGAAATTGCAGCATAATCGTTAAAAGGGATACCAAAAATGAATTTGCGAGGGTAAAAACATAACTAACAATTCTATTGATGCTTGTATCACATTATTTGGCAGATATATGACTTTTTTCTTCGTTTTTTTTACCAATAAGGCGGCCATATTGGCTACCATATTTGACGCCATTTTGGATTTAAAGCATGATAGCAAAAACAGATACCAGAAATGATTTTTTAAAGGGTACAAAACATACAACTAACAGTTTTATTGATGCTTGTATCACATTCTATGGCTGATATATTACTTTTTTTCGATTTTGTTTACCATTTTGGCGGCCATATTGGCCACCATCCTGGCCATCATCATAAATTTGAAGCATGATAGCAAAAAAAAGAGATACCTGGAATGAATTTGAGAGGGTCAAAATCATATTTTACAATTTCTTTTATGATTTTATCATAGTATTAGTCAGATGTGTGACTTTTTCCATTTCTTTACCGATATGGCGGCCATATTGGCCACCAAATTGGGCGCCATCTTGAATTTGAAGCATGAGAGCAAAAAAAGATGCCAGAAATGAGTCGGAAATTGGCTCTCAAGAATTGGGGACCCTATTGTCCTCTATTCTTTAACGTCCCCTATTGAATGCAGAAACAAACTCGTAGGGTTCTTACTAGGGTATAATAAAAGTTCAAATCAAGCTGATGCATACAATGCATGTAGTAGTACATTTGATCCTCGAATCCAGCAAAAATGATGAAGACACGTTTCGCAACTCGCAGAATACAGAAAGTATAATTTCATTATTCATGAAAATTTTAAAGGTTCACAGTGTCGTCACAATTGCATAAAAAAATCACAGACATGTGTTAATGTGGGTAAGACCATACCAAATTCATTACGCAAAGGTTTTTGTTTATCGAAAAATTAACACAATAACAGTCTGCAAAGATTACGATGATTTCATTTTTTTCAGTCCCCAGGGTGCCATTGGATAAAATGTCTCCATTCTATGCCGCATTGAATGTTACGCTTACACTTCGCATATCGTGAACAAAATGCGAAATCATAATTTCTTCTAGTAATGGAATTAATAATAACAAATATTTCAATTTCGCATAATTGTTATTCAAAATATATTGTATTTTTGTACGTGTAGTTCAGTTTTGTGTTAAGTTTGGTGCGATGAATATTAATAAATACAACAATTTTTGCGTAAGAGTATTTGCTGTATTCTGAACGTAGCCCCAACGCAGCCTTGAAAAGTTACCAATTAATGCTTGAAATCTAAGGCATTTTCTCTTTTTATTTATACGAAATGAAGAAAACACTTCTAGTCTAGGAAAAACGGAAAAGTAAAAAAGTAAATACTTTAATGCGTTCCATTAAAAGCAGTTGCTTGATTTTTATTCAAACAAATGTGCGTAGATGCTTTAAAATAGGTAGTAAAAGCAAATGCTCGTTATTATTCATACGACCCATTATTTACAGGCATCTGATGGAGAGTAACGTAGGTATAGTTCATATATATATATATATATTCTATTATTGCTTTCCGACTTCCCATGCATTTTTTTCACGTTTCAATTTGACACGTTAGAACGAGAGGCCAAGGAAAGCCGAGTGTAAAGGGATCTTAATCATTATGTAAAACATTTTACTGGTGTGATTCATGTAGGCCTAATGTATGTTTCTTTGTATATCTATACTCTTCTCTATATAGTGGGAAATGTGTGCGTGTCTGGCGACCGTTGTCCACTTCTTTTGGGTCAAGTTACCGGGAATATTTGCATTGTATACCAAAGCCCTCAGAATGTGGCAAGCCAGGCATCTACATCAGGTATGACGAATTTCCATTTCGTAGTTTCCAAGCAAGAGAAATCTAATTGTAAGCCTATCATAATGGAGGTAGCACCGGCTACCTTGGTGAAACCAAAAACTGCCGATTATGAGTTTTCTTCTTAATTTCTATAAAAAAAACCCAGTCAAAATATATAAATCTGAAAACCAGGCACGTGAGTTTGATCGGAAAAAGATCTTAGTCAAAATTATGATTGGACACAGTTCAAGGTGTAACACAAACATTTGCAACAACAGATTACGCTGAAATTCGGAATATACTTATAGACGATATAATTGTTCAACTACTCGTGAAATAACAACTTGAGGAGATTTCTACAAATTAAGATGAATACATAGATTTGGGGACGTTTTCGAACGATTTCTTCCCGACTTTAAGGTCAGCTTTACCAGTAACCAATATTGACGTTTCGGCATCTACGACGGCGATTGTTTTCACTGACATGAAGTTTAGAACTTCTTCTTCCGTTTTAATTTAACATTTCAATCATACTGAGCACATTTTTTGAGAAACACAATATCCAAAAGGACGTGTTTTTTTTTTTTTTGGGGGGGGGTGCATGAATTTCACTGTTCTGACGTAATCGGATTAACTTTGTTTAACGACGGGACGCTTATGCCTTCGAAACCACATGGCTGTACCAACCAAATGTTCTTGTGTTGTATATTGCTTGTTACTGATGTTCAGCTGCTGTCTGCTTCACATAAAAATTTTGGAATTTTGGCTGGTAACCTGGTTTTTTTTTCCAAGCCAAACATTGTTCTGCTTAGCAAAGTTCTGTGCTTAGCAGCTCCACGAAATTGTCCCCTGGGGAGGAGGGCTCGTAATTGAACCTCCTGTCAGTCTATGGGCGGCAAATGTTGTTTTCGTTAACAGAAAACTGAATTCGGTTGATCAAGGATGCCTATCTTGTGCTGCGCATTGATGAACTGTCGATGCGCGTTGAGTTGTCTAGGCCCGTCTAGGGGTAACACGTTTTATTATGGTTATATACGCGATAACCCACCTTCGCTTCGACCGAGGCCTATGTATAAAGCATCTGGCTGCAGCTGTTCAAAACCGCAGTCAGGCAATATGCGCAAATGCTATCCGAAAACTTCCTATAGAAATGCACACGTTCCATACCAGGTGTGATTTCTGTTTCATTGCGGACCATGTGGACAAAATTTTGAGCGTCGCATAATGCAATCCGACCGTTCGTGATTCAAAACGGAGCCTGAGCAAGTGACGGGAATTGTAAATTTACAACACAGATAAGTTTTACAGAATTTCCTACATTATTACGCTTTTCAAAAAATAAAATAACATCTCTAAACTGGAATAGAAGGGTAATGAATCAGTCTTAACGACCTTGCAGAGTCATGACCTTGATGACTCGCAGGTCACTGGTCACGCAAAATCCAACCAATCAGAGCGTGAATTCATCAGAGTATCCCATCGTCCTGTTGCAGGGCGGGGGGAAACTAGTGGGCATGCGCGACTTCTGCAGGCAATTACTGTTCATTTGTCCCGCACATACTACACACAGCACAACAAAAGAGCTAACCAGTGAAGTTTCACAAACGTCTTGCCAAGATTCTTTCACATTACGGGAAGAAATTTGAGAGTTTGCTTTTATTTATTTATTTATATATATATTTATTTGATTACCAACAGCGGAGACCCGCCATGTACAGGTATCATAAAATTGTATATTTATTTAAATTACAATTAGAATTAAACAAATATATATGGCGCATTTTAATCAACAGGAAAATTGACAATTATTTATAAAAAAAACCCACAAGCAAACAGACCACCCGACAACAAATATATTAAACAGAAAAAAAAATAATTAAAACTAAAAAATAAATTAAAACTATTGGGACTACTACAATTTTTTTAATGTCCTCTGTATAGTTTAGGCCAAACAGGTGTGTGCGCACCACACAAACAGTAGAAGTCGGCCTAGACGTGTTCCAACGGGTCCGTAGGCGATATTGGTTGGTCGTGATAACGCCCTCTCGCGACGGCCGGTTATCGCTGCGGTGGCGCGTTCACCAAATCATAACAACGGCTAGTCCCTAGACTATACGTTGAGTTGACTTGGCGTCGAGGTACTGGCAAGTTATTCTGTGCGAGGACGCCAGCCAAAAGTCAACATTTGTTGTGAGAAACAGGGGTTTTTTTTGGTACCAGTTGAAATACATGCCTTTCAGGATGTGCAACGCCCCTTCAATGTATGAACATTGATATCCATTAGTGAGACTGGATAGTAGTAGTGGATACTTATAAAGCGCACGTATCCAACAAGACTGGTGCTCAAGGCGCTACATCATTATTAGCCCTGCTCAGTGGGCACATGAAACGTTCCAAATACCATCTCAGCTCCCTGGGGAGTATACAGTTTGATGCAGCCTGTTAGGCGCAAGGAAGCTAATTCAATCACAATAACCATCTGTGCCCTCACAGGTACCCATTTACTCCATTTACTCCTGGGTGGAGAGAAGCAATGAGTGACAAAGTGCCTTGCCCAAGGGCACACGCACCATGACCCCGCCAAGACTCGAACCCACAACCTGCAGTTATACCCGCAGACCACAAATCAGTGCCCTTAACCACGAGACCACAGTACTCCACAGGATAGGACACAACCCCGTCACACTCAGACCATGCAGCACGTTCACGTCACGCATGCTCGGTCGCAAACGTTAAACCCGCACTGTATTCACTGCGCGCAAGAATACGCGTGTCCTATCCAGTCTTACTAATGGAGATCAATGTGTATGAACTGCTCATGGAAAAAGTTATGGCCGGCTCATAAAGTTGGAAATCTTACTGATATATTTGGATGACTTCATGTGATTGTGTTTAATCAAACGATGATGGAGACAATGGAGCGTCTCCGAGTTTTGTTGGGCAGGATGAGAAACGCAGTGCTAAAATTGAAGCCCAGCAAATGTCATTTGTTTAAAAGGTCAGTGGCTTACCTAGGGCACATTACGTCCTCAAAAGGGGTAGCCATGGATCCTCAGAAAATTGAGGCAGTGGCACATTGGCCGGTTCCAAGATGTGTACGAGATGCGAGGAACTTTTGACGAGGTGAAGAAAAGGCTCCAGGTTGCTCCATTTCTTTCATACCCGATGCCTACATGAGGGTGAATCTTGGATACCGATGACATCGGTTGTGGTATTGGGCCATTGTTCTCGCAGGTCCAAGACGAAAAAGTGCTTGCGTATGCGAGCCAGATCTTCAGCTAACCTGAAAGTACTGCGTCACTTGAAGTATGTCAAACAGTATGTACGACCGCAGGGTGGCTGTCAGAACCGACCATGCCGCATTTCGGTGGGTTTTTATTTTAAAACCCTGAGGGTCAGCTGGCAAGGTGGATTGAGGCCCTGTCACAATACACTTAGTCGTAAAGCACAGAAGCGGCAAAAAGCATGAACATGCTGATGGGTTGTGAACACGGCAATGCAAACAGTGCCGCCGTTATTAGTCAATGAGGATGAGACAACTGGTGAGATGCCTGAGGGGCAACCTCGGGGTGGTGAGTTGTTGGTTATGGCGTAGCCGCCCAGCAGCCAACCCTGTCACACAGTGTTTTAAAGACAAGTACAGTTACAGGATGACACCATGAGTTGGTTGAACTAAAGAAGAGGGATGTTCGTCCCGAGTGGAAGACATTAGGCTCCTACTTCTCGGCAACCTGTATGGCCTACTGGTCGCAGTGGGACCAGAAGGAGGTCCATGAAGGAGTTAAATTAAAGGGGTAGGACTTCGATGTTGGAAAATTTCAAACTGCCGTAAGGAAATTTTGTCTGAGTTGCACTGATGGCAAATTAATGGTCACTTGGGGGTCAGTAAAACTTTGGCCAAAGTAAAAGCCATGTACTTCTGCTCAGGTATGTCTGCGGACATTACGGTTATTTCTGCGGGGATGTAATGTCTGCGCCAGGAGGAGAGGGTTGCACATTTTACAGCGGTACCGAGTCGGTGTTCCAATGAAGCGAAGAGTAATAAATTTCCTCAGGCAATTGCCAACAACAGACCTTGGTAACCGTTGGGTGTTGGCCCCATCACCCTCTGTACTTGCAGCAACTTCTACAACCCGCCTTTCAACAATATTTTTACCCGTTATTTATCGGATCTTTACTTAAGGATTGAATGTGTGGTTGGTTTGTAAACACTCTGTCAAAGACCACTTGGAGTCAGAATGCTGATGGCGAGGTTAATTATCAGCATAGACTCAAACCGATCTTAAACATAGTGTTAAATATCGGCACATATTTGTTCACATTCAAGTATCCTTTCGGTCACAAAAATCCAAATACAGGATTAGAAACAAAAATATTAAAAATATAAACCACCCCTATTCATCATAATGTAAACCCTCTTTTAAAAGTACCTTTCCTTCTCTTCACTATGATTTTTATCCCATCTCATTTGGACAATCCTGTCCAGAGCTAGAGATAGAGTACATTGAAGAAGGTTATAAATTCCAAGCTGGTCTGATTTGTGAAATCACACATACCTAATGAAAGGTTTGAATTCAGTACAGATGAAAGTATTTGTGGATCACAAAGAAGGACATGTGTGGCAGGATTAGGCTTACATAATCCTTTAGTCCACAATCAACGTTATTAGTCAATAATTCATGATGCTTTGAAACAATGATAGTCCAGTTATTAAATTTAAGTGATACTTATCATCAGTTGTTTCAAAGAAAGTTTTGTTCTGGTTTAAATTGTCTTCAATGCATACCTGCATTGTACATAACTGGTCGTTGTGTTAAGGTCATTAAATCAGACCAACCCGCTTCAGATGGGCTTCACAAAACTTGTCATAACTTTTGAACCAAAAGTGCAAATTCCACCAAACAAAAATCTTGTCAAAGATGAAATTATGGACAATTAAATCCTTATCAAATTAGGCACACCAGTAGCCTAATTTTTTCAGAAAAAAATCGCTTTGAATCATTTATTCTCTTGATAATAAGTTGTTTGTGTAACCATTGCTTTTGAACAGGAGGCATAACAAATGATGAATCCTATGTACAACACCTCCAACCTGAGGTTTGCAGTCCATCGACAAGGACCAGTCAAGACACCAGCCCAGATGTCAGCCCAGCCACCGATACAGCAGAAGATGCTGCAGCGGATATGTGTGAGGAGGCGCTTAAACGGGTATACAGAACCACGGGCAGTTACGTGCAGGTGAATCCATGGATTGATGATGACATGAAGCATATCAAGAAAATATACACAAATGTACGATTTGTTAGTGATGATGATAACAGTCATGGTGATAGTAATGGTCAAGGACAGGGGTTGAGCGATAAAAAGATGTTGTATGAGAAAATTTTTCTCAAGGAGCATGGTTTTGTTATCAATCGTATCATTTATAATGGAGAGGCCGGTATGGGAAAAACAACACTTATAGGCAAAATTGCGTACGACTGGGCGCTTGGCGTTTGCGAAACAACAAAGAAGTACAAACTAGTTTTTGTTCTAAAAATGAACGCATTGGATCAAACGTCAGATTTTATTGACTCCCTTTTTCATCAACTCATCGACAAAAACGTTATCGATAAGAAACATCTAAAAGGGTTCATCATCAAGAATCCTAAAAAGGTGCTACTTCTTCTGGATGGCTTCGATGAATTTGGGACAACCAAACTCAATGGACAATCATTTGGCTCGATCCTACAAATCCTCAATCGAAAGGTAGGAGCAGATATTGATGTGATCATAACCACCCGTCCCTCCCATTTTCCCACTTTGGTCAGCAAATCACTGATTGAAAAACCTTTCACCCATATAAAAGTTCTGGGCTTCTCTGAAAAGGACATGGAAGCTAATTTGGGGAAATTTTTCTTTAAGAAACCTGATGATGGTAAGGCCCTGTTCCAAAAGATTCAGTCCTCAAACGTTTTACTTGATTTAGCGCATAGCCCAATGCTCTTGCTACTAATGTGTTTATTATGGAGACAAGATTCCAGACTTCCAGACACACTATCGCGATTATACAGAAACGCTACACGGTATATGTTCGAAAGAAAAGGTGTATCACAAGAGGAAATCCCAAATATTGTTGAAGCAATCGGAGAGGTTGCCTTTCGTGGCCTTGTATCTCCAGTGCAGCGGCTTTCATTTGAAGAAAAAGATTTTAAAAAGGAAATTGCGTTTGCATATGATAAAGCTTTGAAGGCTGGCATACTGACAAGCCAGCGAGTAATAAAAGAGTTAAAGCCTCATAACAGTATTCAGTTTATCCACAAAACGATTCAGGAGTTTAGTGCTGCAAAGTACCTTCAAAACTTACAAAAAACAGACGCTGATGAATTTAAGAAAGCCCTTTTCAAACTTCAGGACCTTTGTAGGTTTAGCTTTATCCTTCGCTTTTGCTGTGGTGACAATGAAGCATGCACGAAACATGTCTTACCGATGTTGCAAAATGTTGCAAGCAGTTATATTACAGATGCACGACCACGAGTGTCAGCAGGAAGTTGTCCAGAGGGGCAAGAAGTTTCTAGCACTAACACAAGGCCAGTGACTTGTGAAAAGCAGGCATACAGGCCGTTTTCAGCGGTACCGGTAACCAAATATTCGTCTCAATCTCATTCATTTCCGTCACACGTCTCAAACATGCTGACAGTATCGTTGAAACTTGCCCTGGATTGTTACCGTGAAAGTCAGGCAAAAAGCCTTTTATCGACAGCATTCGTAAATTCAGTTTTAACCGATTCACTAGATATGATTTGTTTCAGAAATGACGAGATCAACATGTTCGTTTCGTTTCTGAAGCATGTTGCTGACCAGTCAAAAAACATATGGAATAATCATCCTGCCGAACTTAGGCCTAAGGAAATTAAATTTGAATCATGTACCTTAGAGGAAGGGTGTTGTAATGATTTAGCAAAAGCCATGGTCATATTGAGGAATCTTTCTGTCATTCGTTTCGAGAGATGTTTCTTAAATCCTAGCAGTATTAATGTTATCTTGTCACAATTTGGTACAACCGCTAAGCACTTGACTGAACTACACATATCAGAGGGTCATGGTTTGACGGATACTGTAAACAAGTGGTTGCTACTATTAAAAAACACACAGGTAAAGAAGGTAATTCTTACTGGCTGTTGGTTAAGTAACGCCGATATGACATATATTGCGCTATCACTGGGGGATATGCCTAAATTGGTAAAATTGGAAAGTGGTTGTCCTGGAATGCACATTGCATATGGAGACAATGTACAGCTGCATTTGTGCCACATAGTACTCTCTAATACAGAAATGAAACAAATATTGAAGGCATTGGGCGAAAGAAAAAACGCCGTTGGTGAACTGCATGCAGAAGGCATTAAATGTCTGGGTGGCACAGCATCTAAATGGTCCTCGCAAATCAAGAAACTTAAGCAATTGACACTACACAACTGCTCATTGCAAGGCGCGGATCTTGAACATATTAGTGACACGCCCACTTTGGTTGAACTGGATCTGTCTGGAAATAAATCTCTAGCACACGTAGGTGCATCATGGTCTCAGTTAAAGCACCTGAAACAACTGAACAAGCTAAAGCTAGATCGTTGTGGTTTAGACACACAAGATGTGAAATGCATTGCAGCATTAGCCGGTTCTATGCCCAACCTTGCGCAGTGTAGCATTGGTTGCTTCTTTAAATTGAAAACAATCAAAAGAGACGTGAAGATGGAGCTCTCTGAGCTTTCATTTACTGGTCCTGATGTGGCAGACATTTTGGAGGCCTTTGGTAAATGTAAGAACCTAATTGAAGTGGTACTTGCAAATATTTCCGGTCTGGGTGGCACAGCATCTACATGGTCCTCGCAAATCAAGAAACTTAAGAGCCTTAAGCAATTGACAGTACGCGACTGCTCATTACAAAGCGATGATATTGAACATATTAGTGACACGCCCACTTTGGTTGAACTGGATCTGTCTGGAAATAAATCTCTAGCACACGTAGGTGCATCATGGTCTCAGTTGCAGCGCCTGGAACAACTGAACAAGCTAAAGCTAGATCGTTGTGGTTTAGACACACAAGATGTGAAGTACATTGCAGCATTAGCCGGTTCTATGCCCAACCTTGCGCAGTGTAGCATTGGTTGCTTCTTTAAATTGAAAACAATCAAAAGAGACGTAAAGATGGAGCTCTCTGAGCTTTCATTTACTGGTCCTGATGTGGCAGACATTTTGGAGGCCGTTGGTAAATGTAAGAACCTTGTTGAAGTGGTACTTGCAAATATTTCCGGTCTGGGTGGCACAGCATCTACATGGTCCTCGCAAATCAAGAAACTTGAGAGCCTTAAGCAATTGACAGTACGCGACTGCTCATTACAAAGCGAGGATATTGAACATATTAGTGACAAACCCACTTTGGTTGAACTGGATCTGTCTGGAAATAAATCTCTAGCCCACGTAGGTGCGTCATGGTCTCATTTACAGCGCCCGAAACAACTGAACAAGCTGAAGCTAGATCGTTGTGGTTTAGACGCACAAGATGTGAAATGCATTGCAGCACTAGCCGGTTCTATGCCCAACCTTGGGCAGTGTAGCATTGGTTGCTTCTTTAAATTGAAAACAATCAAAAGAGACGTAAAGATGGAGCTCTCTGAGCTTTCATTTACTGGTCCTGATGTGGCAGACATTTTGGAAGCCTTTGGTAAATGTAAGAACCTAATTGAAGTGGTACTTGCAAATATTTCCGGACTGGGGGGCAAAGCAGCTGAATGGTCACCTGCATTACACAACCTTAACTATCTTGCACGATTGAAAGTGCAAAATTGCTCGTTGATTGTGGTGGATATCGAGCACATAGTTGAATCCCTCTACAGTGACACGCCCACGTTGGTTGAACTGGATTTGTCTGGAAATAAATCTCTAGCAGACGCAGGAGCATCATGGTCTCAGTTACAGCGCCTGAAACAACTGAACAAGCTAAGGCTACATCGTTGTGGCTTAGGCATACAAGATGTGAAACACATTGCGGAATTAGCTTTTTCTGTCCCAAATCTTGCACAATGTAGTATTGATGACGTCTTTAGGTTGAAAAGAATCGAAAGAGGAGTAAGGATGGAGCTCTCGAAGCTTCCATTTACTGATCCTGATGTGGCAGAAATTCTGAAGGCCGCTGGTAATTGTAAAGACCTCTTTGAAGTGGTATTTGCAGATATTCGCAGCCTGGAAGGGGAAACAGCTCAATTGTCATTTGCATTGCATCACCTGAAACGTCTTGAACGATTTGAGGTACGAAAATGCCTATTGTTAGCGACAGATATTAAACGGATTGCTGCATTGCCAGGTAACTCATCCACTTTGCTTGAAGTGCATCTGTCTGGAAATAAAACAGACACGCAATATGTGAAACACCTCGCATCATTAGCTGGCTGCATGCCAAAGCTTAAGGAGTGTAGTGTTGACGACGTCTTTAGGTTGAAAAGAATCAAAAGAGAAGTGAGGATGGAACTCTCGAGGATGTCATTCACTGGCTCAGATGTGATAGATATTTTGAAGGGCATATGTATTTCTCATGATTTAGTTGAAGTGGTATTTGCAGGTATTTCCAGCCTGGGGGGCAAAGCAGCTCGATGGTCACCAGCTCTTCAGGAGCTCAAACATCTTAAACGATTTGAAGTACGGAACTGCTCATTAATTGGTCTTGATATTACTCACATTGCACCATCCCTTAATACTAGTGACACATCTCCTTTTGTTGAGCTGGATCTGTCTAAAAATAAATACCTGGGGGGCTCGGACACATGGTCCCATTTAAAATGTCTCAAACTACTTCAGACACTGACCTTAAGGTCTTGCTGTTTGACAGATCAGGACCTTGAGCACATCAAAAAACTGAGTGAGGAGATGAAAAACCTAACTGTCGAATTCTAATTGCAGTAAATGGGCTTGATTCCTTTCCTGTCCTGTTTTGACATCTTGAAACAACTTCAACAACTTATCAAACAGACTTGTTCTTTGACATAAAACGGTATTCGGCTTAATGCGTTACATCACTGAATGACACGCCAAATCTAGTTGAACTGAATCTGTCTGGGAATAAATCCATTGGTGGTTCAGGTGCATGGACTCATTTATTGTGCATGAAACAATTTCAGAAACTGAACTTAAAATATTTCCGTTTGAAAGATCAGCTTCATTGAGTGACTTGCTTTATATTTAATTAAGCTTGATCTGTCTGGAAATGCTTGACTAGCTGGTTTATCTATATGCTCTCATTTAATGTACATGTAAAAAAGACCGAAGACGTTATTTAACAGAATGTTTCTTGACGGGTGCAGATATTGAATCTATTGATGCATCACTGAGTTTAGCTTGATCTGTCAGGAGACGTGTTTTCCCCTTGACCCATCTGTAACAGTTTCAATTTGGCGACTGATTCTGGATGATACGCGTAGCAATTTTCAACGTGATGCTTTCTTGTCACTCTGGACGACTGATTTATTTGCAGTAATCATATGGAGTGTCTTTCTTCGTAAAAAAACACTATACTTACACTATATGGCAGTATAATGAATTTCACGGGACAAGAGCAAAGAGAGAGAAATAAAGTCACTAAAATTACTCCTTTCTTATTATATAATTATATTCGAACATAATTTTCCATGTCCAATGAAGCACTTCAAAACTACCTGAAAACGTTGCTACTAACAAATTATTCTGATAATTAAATATCCCAATAAAAATTTTCATGTCATCCCACGGATTGTTGAAAAAGTATCATTGTTTTAAAATTCCTTGGCCACTGTTTGCTGTAAATTTAATTTCTTTTCAATTTAATTAGTATACAATTATATACCTGATATAATTCAGTCTAGTGTATGTACATATTAACTTATTAGCTAAATTTGTAATAACGGGTTCCAGGTCTTGTACAAGCATATGCTTTTTACCTGGATCCATCGTATGACTTTTTTTCATGCTTTATAGATGCTTGTTAATTATGGTTTTGTGCTATGATATAAAAAATAAATAGGTTGTACTGTTTCGAACGTAAAGAGCTCTTCATGACACCACTGTCCCCTTTTTAACTTGTGGTGTACATTTATCACCAATAATGACAGGATGCGTCCAACTGTAAATATGCAACTTGTACATTTTAAACAGTCATTATGGAACACCTATAATGGTGCTGTTATAATTTACTTTTGAGTTGAAATGCTAAGAAGATGCATGCCAGGTTCACCATAGCAGCTTAACTAAGGAACAGTCCAACTTGTTGGAATTCATTCAACGAAGAGTTTTGGGAATTATTATCCCTCGTAAGTCGATGCGAAGGCAATGGAGCAGGTAGATATTCAGGGTCTATATGCCTACAGGAAGTCACTGTGTGAGCAGTTATTTGCTTACATGTCAAATCCTAACCATAAGCTGAATCATTTTCTCGAAAAACACCAGCCTGTATCGTACGTATTAAGGAACTAAAGACAGTTCAGCCTTTCTGTAAAACGAACAGACTAAGAAACAGTTTCATTCCCTGGTGTCTCTATAATTTACAGTCTTAATTGTTGGTCACTTATTATCCCTTTTAATTTGATCCTGATGTTGATATTAATGACTGTTTGATGTTATAGCGTTTTTCCTGTCAAGTGAAGTTACCTGTGAATATTTAATGATTGATTGTAACTGAAATGTTTACAGTAGCTTTTAATTCTTATTGATATTTCAATGTTTAAATGTTTTAAATTGAAATGTAATATAAATATCTTTAATGTTTTGATGTTTTTTGTTTTTAATCCTACAATTTTAGATGTTTTGGTTGCCAATAACAATAATAATAATAATAAAGAGGTATGGAGACAAGTGCCATTCTTGTAATAATTCGTTTGTGTGACTGGAATGGAACACCTCTTGGTGTTGTGATAATTTACTTTGAGTTCCAGTAATGCTAGGAAGTATGGAGACAAGTGTCATTAGTGTAATAATTCGTTTGTGTGACTGATTGTTAAGCTTTGTTCTGAAGAAGCAACTAAACCGACAATAACGAAACATGAATTTGTAAATGATTGCTTTCCAAAGTATATATCGGTGTAAGCTCTTCAAAGATTTACTCAAATATCAATTACCACGTAAGTCTACATCCGTAGCAAGGGACACCTACCAGTGAATAAAATAACTGTAAATTGTGAAAAAAACATAAAAGGATCTGTCAAAAAAAGTGTTTCATTTTATATTCGAATGATAACGAGGCAGGGTTTGTCAAACAAAAGTGATATTTATTAATGATTTGGTTTTACTTAAATGCAATTTGATACAAAATTTATTTTTCCACTTATCAGAAAAAAGTACTGAAAGTGATCCATGCCACAAGAAGTTAATGCATGTTTTACCAAATAGCCTTTTTTATAGCTGTCCACGGAATACCATTGGAATTTATTGGGAAGAATTACAGATTACACATAGTCATTCAAGTACAAAAAAAAGATTTTATAATTAATCACTTTAGTCAAACATGAAAAATTACTCTTACTGTCAGAGTTTGTGTATTGCATATGAAAAATAAGTGAACTCTTCTTTATCTGAAATGTTGATGGCGATTTTTGTCTGTTTCCTTTACAAGTTTTCGTTCATTCATGGAGGTGGGAAAATGTCTACATGTATGTTTCAGTGAGTTTTGTCGAACGGTAAGTAATCACTCATGGACATGGGTGCTTACGGTCGAAAATGCCTCCATTTGTGCAAATTCGGGTACATTCTCTGAAACTCTCATGAACAGATACCTCAAGAAGTTCCAAACCACCTGATGTCATTTTCTGACCCTTTTATAGGCGGGGCAACAACTTTAAAAGTGGGGGTTTCGTGCACAAGAAATGATTGAGATAATTTCTTTTTTCAAATTTGGACAGCTCACCCAAGCGCTACATCACGAGAAAAAAAATCCAGAATTGAGCATCTTCGGCGGTGTGGCCACATTTTATAAAAGCGGGGATAACATTGACAAAAAAATTGAGCTGTCATGAAAAAAAATTTGGTTTTTTTTTTTTTAAACAAACAAAAACCAAAAACACCAAACAATTTTCCGTTATAGCTCGATTTTCTGTTAACGGCATTTGCCCCCCCCCCCCCACACACTTGTATAAAATGTAGCCTCACCCCCACAGAGGCAAAATGCTGGAATTCTTGTTCTTGTGAACAATGCGAACAAGACAAGTGAAATATCTTAATCATTTCTTGTGCACGAAGGCCCCCCCCCACTTTTGAAAGTCATGGCCCCACCTATAAAAGGGTCACACAAAAATGACATAAAGTGGTTCTGAACTTCTTGAGGTATCTATTAGTGATCCTGAGAGTTTCAAAAAGTGTACCCGAAAATGCATGGGCTACCACAAGCCCACTGACTAACACCTAAATTTTATATTTTATTCTTAACAATTCTATGTCAGTAAAGTGGATGCTTAGTTCATGGTCAAGAAGAGGTGCTTTATCCCTGTGTTATTAGAAATCACTTAGTTGTTTAATTATTTTACGAACGCTATACAACAAGTGTCTATAAGAAAGTACCTTAATGTGTAACAGAAAGACTTCAAGACAAATGTACTTTTTATTAGTCGTTAACAAAATTGTGTAACTATCGTTATTCAAGCTGCTTTGGTAATAAAAAACAGTAGCTCGTATTTCAATAACGTTTGTGCTTTATGGTGACAAGTCAGTGGCGGTATTCAGTTCAGGGTCGGATGCAGGATTTTTTATTGCAGGGGAGGGGGTTTCTTCAGCAACAAATATGTAATGTAGACAGGTTTGTTTTCTGCGTACGCATGGGGGGGGGGCTCGTACCGTCCTTTCAATGGAAGCGCTGTTCAAATCCGACGATTATTAACAGAATAGTGTACAAAGCTGGCTCTGTCCGTATTTTGTGCACAGACGGAAATTATTACCAGTATAATTTTTGGGGGGTGTCAGAGCGGGGGGGGGGGGCGCATTATTTTTAATGAATTTCTATGAAAAAAATACACCCCCCCCCCCCAATCCGTGCCTGCAGTTGCATAATACGAATCATTTGTTTTGTTTCAGAAATATTCATGATTATTTCGAGTGTAAAATACACTTTTAAAGTTGGCTCAGAGAAATCGTGTGTCTTTCATACGAATCGAGCATACACGCACATAGGGTAAAAGAATCGAAGAAATGATGTTATTAATTTACTTATATAAAAGCATTAGAATGCCTGAACAGAAATTGTTTTGCTCTTTGATACTTGAAGAAGAATTTTGCGACCCATGTCCAAAAACAGTAACTTCAACTTTTACAAACACTAGATTATTGACACTGGAAGTTTGGTACAAAAGAAAATAAAGTTGAAATATAGAATTTTCCCGTGTATTTTCTTTCAGCTGTCGAGGTCATTCTTTGTACAATGATTGGAAATGTCGATGTCACATTATTTTGTTTGATCAACATATTTTATACGGTATTGAAATTCAACGCCGGATTCACCTCCTTTGGCTACGGTAGTAACATCGATGTACATACATGCATTTACATTTTATAAGGAAATTGGGCCTCACATTGAATCCTTTAAACATATAGACCTAACCTTATTAAAAAAAACCTGTATTAAACACAAAAAAAACCTCTTTTTCAGTAACCTATATTCCTATAAAAATATGGGTTTTTTTCGTCAAAATTTCAATGTTGATCAAGAGGGGCACTATATATGAGGCCTTGAGAATACCAGTACTTTTCGTTTTTATATATCTAACTCAACTTCAATTTATGGCAATAAAGGCACTCAAAAAGACCTCAATCTCCTCCTTTTCACTTGGTTGAGCATTTCACAGATTTCTCTTCAGAGGCATCCAATAACTCTTTCCAAAAACTGAACTGACAAAAGAAATATTTTACATGTTATGATTTATTTTTATTTAAGCTGCACCGACATTGTAACACTTCACATGTTTTTACAGGCCAAAACGATTTTTTTTATACAGTGTTTTGAAGTTCTTTAAAAAATGCTGTATTTTGCTAACAGAATACAAGTAGTAACCTATTTTCTCTGCACAGAATAATATCCAGAATGTAGGCTCTGCAGATAAGCGGTGGACAGTATGTCCTACCAATGCAATTCACTGCCGCCGGAGGAAAACTGGCCGTTATTACACCCCATACATATTTCATAAACAAAACGCACCACAAACATAATGTACAGAGATGTACGGTCAGGGAGTTAGTAAAAGTAGCTACCCCAATAGACCTGCTTCATGTATCAAACTGGGCCAAATTTCAAGGTTCTGCTAACCACAGAATTCCACACTTACAATCACCATGAGGTTACGGGATGTACTCATGCGTGTAAGCAAAAATTCTCGCTAACCAGTGAAATATGGTAATGGTAAGCGTGACACATGGCACAGTAGTAAGCGGGTACTTTTTGCTAACGGTAAACAGAGTCGTGAAATTGGGCCCTGGTATTACCTGGGAACTAAGGACTACACTTAGGCCAAAAAAAAGAGAAAGTTCTGCTTCCGGTTTAATTCCCTACCATCCCTATTCTTACTGCCCCTACCCAATTTTTTTTTATATGGAAAAACGGTGAAAAAAAACACCACCTGTAACCATCAATTTCTAATGTTTACTCTTGACTACACACAGACGCCTCCAATAGATCGCACACAAAAAGAAATTTGCCGGAAAAAAAGATCCCCTACCTACCCTATTTCTAAATGTCTTGTAATCGGAAGCAGAACTATTCTTTTTTTTTTTTTTTGGCCTTAGCTCCCGCACTCCCAACCAAGCAACAGCTGCATTCACAATAGACTAATATCATGCTGCCACCGTTTCAGTCATGTTCCCTGTATCCAATAACACCACTGAAAGATGTTTTTGTACATACAGGAACCAGACTATTTTTCCTTTCAGCCTTGCTTTGGTTACGTTGATCAGAATGGGAAAAAAAATCAAGATGGCTGGTACATGATCATTGATGATGGTCTATAAAAGGTCACCAGTAGTGATACCATACTACACTCTTAAAGACTAGAGGACACGATAACATGCATTGTGTGTGAAAGATTTCATAGGGAGTTTTCCTACTTTTGTAATGATGTATAATAATACAAATACTGTACATTCGCTCGTACCCCCCGCCCTGCAAACAGGACGCTGGGATACTCTGATGAATTCACGCTCTGATTGGTTGGATTTTGTGTGACCAGTGACCTGCGCGTAATCACGGTCATGACTCTGCAAGGCTTGAAACGGCCGTTAAGACTGATTCATTACTCTTTTATTCCAGTTTAGAGATGTTTTTTTCTCGTTTAAAAAGCGTAATAATGAAGGAAATTCTGTAAAACTTATCTGTGTTGTAAATGTACAATTCCTGTCACTCACTCAGGCTCCGTTTCGAATCACGAACGATTGCATTATGCGACACTCAAAATGTTGTCCACATGGTCCGCAATGAAACAGAAATCACATCCGGTATGGAATGCGCGCAATTTTATGGGAAGTTTTGGATAGCATTTGCGCACATTGTCTAAATGCGGTCTTGAACAGCTGCAGCCAGATGCTTTATACATAGGTCATAGGCCATTTCCTTCACAAGATTCTGTGAAGCTCATCAGAGTATCCCAGCGTCCTGTTTGCAGGGCGGGGGGTACGAGCGAAATACTGTACACGGATACTTTAAGGAAAAGTGCAGAGTTACTGGTCCCTCTATGTTGGCTGATGTGACTAACTCCCTTTGCTTCGTGTCGGGATGCAGGTAGTCGAATCAGCCAAAGAATAACTGGCCAGTGTTCTGCAAATTTGCGGTGATCAGTATCCTAGCTTTGCTAACAAGCGGGCAGTTCTGCTTGTAGACACACATCACAGACCACTACCCATCTGCATAAGCTTAATCTAGCAAATATTGTGCCTGTGGACAGTTATTATTGGCCACTTACAATCTGCATAGGCTTAAAGACGCATGCCTCATGCCGCATAAAAAAATTATATATTTTGTTTTAAAGAAGAAACAAAAACCCTTACTCCAATTTTGGACTTTCTGCAACCCTCCAAAAAGGAATTTCGTGTTTGCCCCAAGCATTAAATTACAGTCTTGCAGTAAATAATTCGATTTTTGTGAAGATAAAATTCAATAACTAAACGTCGGTGGATTTTTCATTTAATGTCTCATTAAAAAGTGAATAACTTTAAAATTTAGGGAGAAATAGCAATTAAAAAAAAACAATTGTTTTTTTAGATGAAGCTGGAAAATACCGCGGGGAACTCATATTTAAAAACTGGCTAGTACTCTGTCATTGGAGATTAGCAGCAGCTGGCACTGTACCTGCTCAGACCAACAGGCTACATGTGCATGTGGAGACTACGCTAACTGGCCAGTTATTCTATCCATGCGGACTTACAAAATGTATTGGCTATTATATTCTGATGGTGTAAAGCTGCAGGCGTGATTCCCGTCCGTGCAAACGTACTGGCTTTTACCCTACGTTTGTATTATGTGGTACCCATATCTCAAAAGTTAGTCTGATCCTTTGATGAACTTTCCCGTACGAAACTGTCCAGGTCTGGCATGCCGTACGGATCCACCAGCATGTTGCTGGAACCCCACTGTTTCTGCTCTTGGGACGACGCCTTACTACCACCTTGCCAACTCCTCCCTGTTCCACCTCCTAGTGAGGCGTTGCTAGTACCCCAGATTTTATCCATGGCGCTTCTGTCGTACCCCCCGCCAAAACTGCCCTGCATTGCAGAATAACTGGTCTGGGATGTGTGGGCATTACCAAACGAGGTGTTGGGGCGGTTGTCGGACTGCATCCCTAAACCCCGTCCCTGCCCCCTCCCCGTCCCCCTGCCCCTGCCCCTGCCAGGTCTCACGCTGTTGTTGTTGAAGGTGCCTCTCTGATTGAAGGTGCTTCTCTGGTTGAAGGAGTCGCTGCTGCTTTTCCATTTTCCCCCGCCCCAGGCTGGCTTGGTAGCGGTGTTGTTCTTTGGATTATTGGCCATGCCCTGTGAGATAAACGAAAACAAAGGTCCTCTGATTACACCACCTGTTTCAAAAGTGTTACCGCAACCATACTTGCAGGATTTTTCAAAAATAGATACCGGTGACATCTGAAAAAAAGTCGGTAACTAAAAGCTTCTTATTTTAATAATTGCACTTAGTTTTTTACCCAAACGATTTGATTAACTCTAACCTTTCCAACTCCATCAATATCCCCCTCCCGATTCTGGGGATATTGGCAGATAAGCCATGTGTAACAAGTCCATTAAAATCCACCAGCAACAGCGGTAGATTTCAACAGATTTGGTTATGAAGCATTATGTGAAGCAGAGTCAGTGCTTCTGATTTGAGGCGTGTGATCGCACTCCCATGCCATCGCGCGCGCCTAAAAGCTTCCCGAGAAGTGTGAATAATTGCACGCCTGAATTCCCCGGACCACAGAATCACACACCTAGAAAATCACACACTCACAATAAAACTAAGTATGGAGTTTAAAGCTTTTTATGACAAAATAAATGACTTGTAAATAAATTGTCTCAGCACAAAGAATATTCAATAGCCAATGTTTTTTCAGGGTCTGGTTTATAAAGCACTTTATACCAGTCTTTCAACCGAAGGATTGAATTTTCATGTTTTTTGGGAAACAACAGAGAAACATTTAGTTTGATTGGAAACAAGCGGCCCATGACGAAGCACATGGACAGGATTGTGAAGCAAAGACTTTTCAAAACTTTGTCTACATTGTAAGATTCTGCAGTTCAAACTTATCAAACTCTAGTGCCACATGAAGCCTCAGCAATTCATGTAAAAATAAAAATCCCAGAGATAAACAGAAATAAACGTGGGTGTTGTTTTTGGCTTGAAGTCTTTCCAGTGTTCTCCACAAAGGCCAGTTTTCAACATTTGACTGATCACACTGAAAACACAATAATAGTGGTGTGCATTTACGGGTAGTATGGAAACCAGGTACCCCATTGAAGTAAAAAAACGGGTACCTGGTCACACATAAAAGAAACTTAACTCTAAAACTCAAATCCTGGAAATTGTCTGAGGGGCTTAATGCCTTAACAGTGTAAACTGCAAATTTACGTAAACATAAAGTTTGTTTTGGTTTACCATGCAAATAGCCTAGTTTTCATTTTTAAAATTTCTCACAAAAGGCATTCAGAACTGTTTTCATTGTCTGAGTAGTTTGAAAAGTTGGACACAGGTACCCAATCCCATAATCTTGAACCGGTTGCTGACATCATCGGTCTGGCTTGGTTCTGATACTCGCCCCGACACAATATTTATCGATCCTTCACGTAAACATGAAGTTTGTTTTGGTTTTCCATGCATGTAACCTAGTTTTTATTTAGAAAATTTCTCACAAAAGGCGGTCAAAACCTTTTTTATTGTCTGAGAAGTTACTGAGTAGTTTGTAAAGTTGGTCACAGGTACCCAATCCAATAATCTGGAATCGGTTCCTGCATCAGGGGTCGAGTCAACCATGTCAACTCGGCTCCGATGCACACGCCTACATAATAGGCCTAATCGCTCCTTGATCTGCTTACCTGTGCTCCACGTCTGTTGGGGTACGGATGATCCCGATACTTGTCCTTTCCAGGTCGATTCAGGAGTTTATTGTTGT
The DNA here is from genome assembly GCA_029964075.1 of Patiria pectinifera. NCBI lineage: Eukaryota > Metazoa > Echinodermata > Asteroidea > Valvatida > Asterinidae > Patiria > Patiria pectinifera. The sequence continues at coordinate 28,610,175 of CM057149.1, read as the reverse complement.
GTTTGGCACTTGAACAATGCTGTTGGTGCCAAAAAATATAAACTTCGAGGTAATATGCAACATTTGTGCTTTTGCTGTAATTTTCTGACAGATTCTGAGGTTAATAATTTAAAGCACATATTGTAACAAGGACCTGTTCAAAGTTTTGCGCTCATAGATGCTGGAAAAACCAAGAATAAAATGCTGTTCTTGTAGTCTGCCTCCCTAACCCCACTTCAGACAAAATGGATTAATTTATAAAAGTCTGGGAATTGTCAGATCAAGGAACCAGACTAGCTTGCTTTACACAACACACGAGACCTACGGCTTTACATCCCATCCGAAAGGACGAAGCAATAATGGTTAGGTGCCTTGCTCAAGGGCACAAGTGTCCACCCAGCGGGCTCGAACCCTCGCCACTGTTGCCTCTGAAACACCAGAGCATGAGTCAGGTGCTCTTACATGTAAGTGCTCAGCCATGGTACTCCACGTTCTGTTATTCCACTTATTTCTTTCATTATCCTCAGGCCCATTGTTGCCATTGTGTTCATAGCAAAAGGACTATTCTGAACATTGTGTTGTAGTCTTTTGGGGCAGTCACAAAGAAAGGCCAGTATCCTTTGCCTGCATGGATGAATATCAGTGAAATCTGTACTGAATGTGATCAATACCCGATCAAATGTCTGCTGAAGAGAAAAAACATGACAAGGAATTGTCCAAAGCGACATCTTTTTTTACTCATGCTGTATAACCATGATTTGGCCAACCAGGCCAAAGAATTTCCTAGCGGTGTGTCAAAAAAAAAATGCATATTGTGGCTTAGGTTTGCAAGTACCTGGAGATACTGCTGCTCTGAGTTAGCCGTTACATTACAGGTGGGACATGCATACACGGCGCTGGCAGGTGTCGTGGCCTCACTGGATGCAGGTTGGGTCGTTAGACGGTTACTGGTCGCCTGCTTAGCTGCATCCATTACATTCTTGTGTTTACTCCCTAGAAAAAGAGTATGGATAAAATAAGGCCAAGTTAAAAAAATTTAAAATTCTCGTTTCGACCGCTTTTTTTTTTCTTTTTTCTTTTTTAAATTCATACATGCAATATATTATGCACATAAGATTATACCATTTTCTCTTGAGACCGTTGACATGGCTGGTGTTGGAATCACTATCTCTATTATACTGATTGGACAGCGCTTCGACCATATGCGTGTGCACAAGACCGTGACGCCCTCACACACACGCGGTGGCCATTTTGAAGCTCCCTCAAAAGTCCCCCATTGCACGGATCCGTATATAAAAAGCACAGAATGACAATTTAAGAAGCAATTTTGGATCATCAAACACGTTTTGCCCACAGTGTTATTTTACTCATGTTAATATTTGTTCAAATATATAATTTTATTTCGTGACTTTGAATATATTTTTACGTGGCCAAAGGGAGTGTCAAAATGGCGACCAGTGACTTCAGCCCCACGGCCCGAAGTGCTATCCAGTCAATATAATAGAGATCAGCGGTTGGAGTGTACATTTACCTTGGAAATGTTGGTCCAGCTGTGACTGAGCGGTGCAAACGACATCACAATACTTGCAGTAGAAACCTGCTGACACTGAGGAAGTGTTCGCAGGTTCTGAAAATAACAGAAGGAATAAATTGAAAATGGAATGAGACAGATAACATTTTGTTACAGACTGGGGTTCCCAAAATGAATTTTTGTTCCATATTTGGGTAAAGTGACTTGCCCAAGAACACAAACACTGTGCCCACACACCAAGTGGTCTAGCGGTAGAGCGCAAGATTCAATATCGTGAGGATGCGGGTTCAAGCCCCGCCATGGCCGTGCGAGTTGTGCCCTTGAGTAAGGCGCTTTACCTCAATTACTCCTCTCAACCCAGGTTTTAAATGGGTACCGGCATTATTCAATGCTGGGAAGGTAACAGACTCGCTGTGGAGGAGGTGTGGCGATCCTCCCACAGCAGCATATGAGTCTGGCCCAACACCTAATGAAAGAGAGATGGGCACTCCGTTCCTGTGAACACAGGTTCGTCCCCTTTTTACTCACCCTGGCACACCGTAACCCCCAAACACCATAACCACTGGACCTCAGCGCTCCACTGTGACCAAGGCATTTGCTTTGTCATTTTTATCCTGGTACTTGTGACCTTACAAGTACATGTACGAACGACTAGCAATTGACCAATTGCCTTTTACGAGTTAGCCACGCCCCTTAGACAACCCTATGGAATTTTGTAGGTTGGGTTTTGTTTGTCTCAGATTTTGCGCGTTCCGCGTCCATTTGTAATTGGACAATATTTCACAAGCTGCGTTGAAGCGATTCTACCGCGATAGGTTAGTTGGACTACATGTATGTTGTCTGTCATCACTTACCTTCTTTCACCTCCTCCAGCTTTTGCTTCTGGGCCAGCTGCCTGAGTTTCTTGGCATGCCGGGCCCCCGTCAGGTGCATCTGCACCTGTTCTGCACCTGTGAAGGTCAGCCCGCAGACACTGCAGTGTGGTAGATACGTGTGAGGCTTCTCCTCCGCAGGTGGACTCGCTACAGTGTTTTCCGGTTGGCCAGGTTGGCTGACTGGCATCATCATGTCAGATGCCGTTGATGCTAAATTGGAATAAAAAGTTAAAAATCGTCTTCTTGTAATCATGTAAGAATCTTGGATTGACATTCCATCTCTCTTTGTAAGTGCAAACAGATACGTATCATCCCTTCCAACTTTTCAAGAGCAATTAATGATGTTGATGAGGTGTGAATTTTTTCACACTGAAAGTGACCATCTCCATCAATATGGTAAGGTACATTGTACATGTACTACAGCGTTTTGATTTTTGGTTTTCTGGGGGGGGGGGGGCTCAATTACATGTACATGTACATGTATGCATCTCAACTAGTAGTTACATGCAAGTCTGTTTAGTTACTTTGTACACATAAAATATATTGAACCACAAACAACTGAAGATTCCAAATTTTCAAAATCCTCCTATCGGTACTTGTAGCTTACATGTGGCACTATGAAAAGAGCAAATGCTTGAGGTAATTGGGGGGGGGGGGAGTTGTAGAAGTCTCCCATCAAGATCAGTTCTCAGAAACACAATGACCGAGTCTGAATGAAAATTTGGCAAGCTCGTAGAAGATGTCATGCTTGGTGTATATGCTTGGTGTATATGAATGGTTCTAGTTTAGCCTTGTCATTACGGTCAAACATTTTCCCACTTTCATCTGTGAATGAAGCCATCTTGCGATATTCAATACCCTATTACTGATTTTTATGCAATGAGTGCCAAAATGTTCTCAAGACATCAGCCTACAAACCCACAAATAGTCGGAACAAAAAGAAAATTGCACTAAATAGGCCTATCAGCAAATATGAAGACAGAAGACACAACCTCTCCCCCCCCCCCCTCTCTTTAGGATTAAAATCAAAGCTAAGGTTTTTACCTAACGATTCAGTCAAGGCCTTCTGTCGGAGTTTCTTTTGGTGTAGTTTCCCGGAGTAGTGCATGTCGGCTTGAACCTTGGAGTTTAGGTACACATTGCACAAGCTGCATATCTTGTACTCTCCCAAAGTCTGTGCTTGTTTCTCGGGGCCTTCCAGCTTGCCGGTATCTGTGTTTCCCGACTGGGCGGTTTTGGGGAGGTCTTCCGCCCCTCCATTGTCCCTTACCTCTGGGATGATGCTCGGTTCGGGCAAAGTAAAATCAGGTAGAGACGGCATAGCCACAGATCTCGCATCTGTCTTTGTTTCGAGGAGGGTAAGGCCCGGAAGCGAAATGTCTGAAAGTTCGGATGTTTCCATTGCTCTGTGTGCAGCAGATGACTACAATCCTGTAGGTAAGATCTTGCGAGAAGAAAAAATTATTTAAATTTAAAGAAATGAGAATTGATGTTGTACAAAATATCAATTTTGTTGAAGATAATTTTGAAGAAAATTAAAATGAGGGAATCAGCTGTTCCCAAATCCATTATCCATCCAGCACCAACAAGGACACGTAGATCCACAACTGGCAGCATAGTACCAGCTGATCTGAATCAACCGTATAGGAGAACGGATGCAAACATGTAAGGACTGGAACAAGTTATTACCAGACTATGTTGTTACATCGTCAAATATTAAGGTTTCCAAAGACAGAGTCATAGACTTCATCAGACAAAGGCACCACAAATTACTTAAAAATACATGTACATGTACGGTATCTAATGACCACTCTGATCTCCCCCGCGGCTTTTTTAGGGATTCTACCGGATCTGTTGCCATGTATTGGATCAAGATCAACAGCCAGATTAACCAAATTAGATAACCACATAAAGCTGGTCTTTTGAGCACTTTGAAACTCGAAATCAGTGAAACTACATTTGAGCTTGAACGTTCTTCCTAGCCCCACAATGTACATAGCCCTAGCCCCCTCATGTACAATTTTGTAATGTTGGTTGTTGTTGGTCGTGAGTAGTTATGATAAACGTTGGTATAGCATCTAAGGGGCTTTGCTTATGCGGAGCCCCAAAGTTCTAGTAGAGACTGCACATGATTTCTTTTAAAGTTTTAAAAGCCACTTTTTTTGTGTCAAGTGACAGAAGACATCACAGCTGTTTGAATATTCAAAATCCGATAAGGGATTACTGAAGCATGACCTTTAAAAAGTTATTCTGTAATTTATATTTTGCTCACTTCTCTATTGCCGCCGTGGAAAAACTTTGCATGTACACATGTATCTGCCTTGTACACATACTACAGGTAGGTTTACTAAACGGAACAGCCTGAGCAATCCTATTGGACGTCATACATCAATCACGAAAAGGAGGAACCATCACATGAAACGTTGCCCCCCCCCCCCACACCAATCACCAAAATGATACATCACCATGTGATTCCATTTGACTTTGCCATCTACCGTACCGTACCCATTTGCAAGCCAAAATCTATCACTATTTTTCCCCACATTTCTTTTTAAGTGGCCAGTGGACCAAAAACGAGGCCTGATTTATCAGAAACGAAATAAAGTTCGTAATCAACAATAACATAAATTCGAAAAGCGATAGCCATGATCACGCGGCGTATTTAGAAAAAAAAATTGTTCACTGTTGTGTTGGCAGTGTTGCATGACAGCTGTGCAAATCAATGTCTGCCTGTACGTTCGTGTACGGTCCTTAGTTGATATTTCTATTAGTTCTTTCCTAGGGGTAATGTTAAACAGCGCCCTCTACACTGCCTCTGCAGTTTCGTTCTCAAAAAAGTCAAATCAATCCCAAAATTAAGACGGTGCCGGTGCCCAATCCCATTCTGACAAAACTCAACTAATTTTCCCGCAAATATAAATACATCTGACCAGCAGAGCTCTCTGCCTCATTAAAATTAGCATGATTTGAAGCTTCAAAGTCAGAGAAAAATTTAATTGTTACAAAAATACAACCTCCGGTAAGCCGATGTCTGCTGCCTGCTCCTCGCGCATTTCGTAGTACGTACGTAAATTCGACTACTTTTTAGTCGAGGTCGTCAGATGCAGATCGATTACAGTATCGATACTTTTTATGCCTTCATCGATGTTCTCCGCTGCTCTGCACTAGAAATCGAGCTAATTGACAGAATCGGTAAGAAGGAATCGAAAAACGCTCTGTCTAGTCTAGTACCCACACTCCGCCCACGTTATTTTCCTAATAAAATAAAAAGTAGTAGTCGAGTCGTGTCAGTACACGACATTTATTTTGCCGAAGCTTCCAAGTTGAACTTTAAGTAAACGAGTGAAGTTAGTCACAAATGATTTGGCAAGCAGCCGCCACAGTCCTACACTTTCGCACTTAAAAAGTAAAAGAGATAAGACCAAAAAATTACAATGGAAAATAACTTGGAACGTTTGCTTGACGAGACGTAAGTCGACTCGTATTGTAACTTACTTATTTCTTGATTTGAGTTTTGACATGTTTGACCATGGAGGTAGGAAAGGTTTGACAAGGCTTTGAAGTTTGATATCGCTTGAGGGCGCTGTTCACTGGTTCATCCCCTACTCTACTCATTTTCTGAATAGGAAATTGCGTCTTAAATTCAAATATCACTGTCACTTGTTAGAATTTGCGTCATCATCATCATGATTGCCGTCATGAATAAAGACTCTCACCCTCTCCTTCTTTGGCTGTATTAATATTAATCAGTCACTTAGACTTACTTTATCGAGAATCGAGATACGGGGATAATGTATATATATAGGCAGTGTATATTTTGCCGGAGACGGCAAACCTTTAGTAAACGTTAGTTTGCCGGATATGCACTGAACATGCGCAGTTACTGTTTTTTTGTACTTAAACATTTTCCGGTGACAAGTTTTAGTCTGGCTCCATGCCAAAATTATCGTTGTTACCTCGTATTCACAAGATGGGATTCAGACCATTTTATAATTTCGGACTTTATTTCCCTTTAAAAAAAAATCCTCCAGAGCCACAAATCTGAAAAAGAAAATGTAATACTCTGCAAAAAATGTTTGAGACATGTTAAAATAATAAAAGAAGAATATTCTTATTTATTTGGGGATGAGAAAAAAAACCTTAAAAATGTGGTGCGGTCGGAATCGAACGCGAGTCATCCCGCTTACTAGAGCCTTTGCTTAACCATTACACCAAACGTGCTACTCAACGTTTGGTGGGAATTTAATACATCTTATAATTCAGCCCTATTTTAAAGAGTACAGCGCCCTCTGTTGATATGGATTGCCGCCGGCAAACCTTTAGTAATCGTTAGTTTGTCGTCATTACCTCCGGCAAAATATCCACTATCATATATATATATGAACCGCGGACACTTGCTTGTAAGACGAGACTTTTACCACTAGACCATGCGCACGATCGCATTATGATAGATCTTTGGACGTACATGTATTTGAAGAATCGATAAACTAAATATTCATGAAAAAATAAATATTCATGATGACGTATTTCCCTATCATTGGTTGGCTAATGTGTTGTCATGGTTGTAAATGTCATGTTTATAACGTACCGCTGTTTTCCAGACACTTCAGTCAATTTGACCAGCTGCCTCCAACTTAATTCTGCACGACGTGTGCATCCAAAATGTGCTCTAAAAACACATTTTTCCTAAAAATAAATCGCATTTGTGAGGCTTCCTGGATTCATCTTGGGTGAAATCACATTTATTATTAACAAACTTTTTTTTTTTTTTTTACAGCTTAAACAATCCGGGTGTTGTTGGTGTCTTATGTGCGGATAAACAGGGACTATGTCTGGGAGGTAAATATAATGTGTAAATTATATGGATAATTTGATTGGCAGCAAAATCTTTGCAGACTCTTTGCTTACAGTGGCCATCAAGGTTTTTGTTTAGATTAATAAGATTAAAAACCAGCCACCAACAGTATGTCCCTGCACCTCGCAAAGGGTCTATTGTAGGGGTGTGCATTTACGGTTAGTACAGGAACTTGGTACCCGATTGGAAAAAACACGGGTACCCGGGTACCTGTTAATTGACCCAATGCCAAACATGCCAAGATTCAAATCTTGGAAGTTGCTGTGGAGATTATTTACAAATGTCCACACGATAATACTACCGCATCGGCGCATCAATACAGCAAGATACAAGTACAGTGAGCTCTATTTGCTTTACTGTGTAAACTGCAGCTTTCTTTCGCGAGTGTCATAAATGTAAAAACTGTTTTGTTTTTCCATGTAGCCTGCTTTTCATTTTGAAAATTCCCCACAAATGACATTCAAAACCTTTTTCATTGACTGAGAAGTAGCTAAGTATTTGTAAAGTTGGTTACAGCAGTCCTTCCGATTTGAAAATCACAGGCGTGTGGAAAAAGGCACACCTGGATTTTTCTAGGCGTGTGGTTTTTCTAGGTGTGTGATTTTCTAGGTGTGTGATTCTGTGGTCCAGGGAAATTCAGGCGTGCAATTATTTACACTTCTCAGGCAGCTTTTAGGCGTGCGATGGCGTGGGAGTGCGATCGCACGCCTCAAATCAGAAGGACTGTTACAGGTACCCGATCCCATAATCCAGAACCAGTTCCTGACATTAACGGTCGGTTACTCGGCTACCTGGTTCTGATGCACAGCCCTAGTCTATTGCCACAACCTACATACATATCTGTATTATTAAACTACAGAATCCACCATTATTTTCTTTGTTTGTGTTCACTCCCCTACCCCCCCTCTCCCTCCACCACACTCAGTTAAAGGCACCGCCACACCCGAGTCATCAGGGATAGTGGTCGCTCTATCTCAGCAGGCTGCACTACTCAAACCAGAGGCAAGCACTGCGCCCGTCATTTGCCTGGAATCAGACAAAGGGTAAGGGCCTCTAACTTTCCGAACCACCCAGATATATCTTAACATCCATCACTTAAATGTATTGATTCATTCAGTATAAAGGTAGTGTATGGCATATGCACAGGTCATTATTTTAGGCAAAGAATTGGAAAGAGTGTTGCAACCTGACGCTGATTTTTTTTCCATATACATGTACATGTGAAGGTCAGTCATTGCAAAAATGACTAAGACATGAATCTGGGACTGAGATGCATTTCCAATTTTGTTTGGAATTACAATGTAGCTTCAGGTTGCAACATTCTTGCAAAAAAAATTGCCACTGATTAAAGATGCACTGCCTGTGCTCGTTTGTTTTCCTATCAAACTTTAAACTTTTGATTTATCTTAATTTTACCCTTTCCTCCCTAGAGGGTCTGTGAAAATGATAAATCATGTCAAAATTGTGGGAATTTTTTTGGGGGCATTTGTGACCCTGCCAGAACTTAATTACATGTACATGTACTTTCCGCCTCCAAATAAAAATTCACAATGAATTATTTTGTAAAGTAAGAATTTCATAACTAAATGTTGGCTGATTTTTTTTGGGGGGGGGGGTCAATGTCTCATTCAAAAATGAATATAACTTAGATATTGCTTGCAAAATAGGAATGAAAAAATATTTTTAGTAGTCAAAAAAAAAGTCTCCTTTCGGTTTTTGGATTGAGCTTACCCCCAAAAGTGGTCCGGGGGCAGATTTTTTTTTTAGCATTTTTTTTCTTCAAATGTCGGCTGATGACTGCAAAAATGGTGCGACTAAATTTAGTATAAATAAATATGGAGGAGTCAGAGGCCACATAAAGCTTATACTCGATCCTTAACCCCCAAAAAAAAACATGTTAAAGTTGTGCAGCAGAAGGATTCCAGTCAAACCCAGTGAGTTTTGGGGAGACATCATCATCTTTAGAAATTTTTTTTTATTTTGTTGTTTTGGGCCTTACCAGGATGAAACTTGAAAAATAGCGTATCTTTTACTGCACAGTGTCAGATTTTGAAGGATTGAGGGTGTGTGCAAAATATCTTATAGAGTTGTTCGTATTGATTTTAAGTTTAAACCACAAATTCTGGCAACAAGTAAGACAGATCTGATTGTCGAAAATGTTTCTGTTTCGTTCCCCAGAAATGTCCTAGTGAAGTCCCATGAAGACACAACTCTCGTAATCCACAAAATGCCTGTCTATTGAAGCATTTCTGATCACGGTGACCAAGAGATGGGTGAATCTGATGGGCGGAGTCAGGATTACCAGAAGGAAGGGGGCTGCTGCATGTACATGTATGACAACACCCTAGCAGAAAAAAAATGCTTTAAAGGCTATAGGATCATTTGCATTTAGCCCAAAAGTAACCTGCCAATTTATTATCAACAAGCTTTAATTATTACTTGGATTAAACATGGTACTGGTACTAAACACCCCACGAGATAAGTCCACCAGGCTTGCTGTCATTCAGAAGAAGTCAGAAAGTGTAGGTGATTTCCGACAATCAGTCAATTACAGAGATATAGAAACGAAATTGCGTCTAGTGATCAAAAAGCTGTGCACGGTTTTCACCATTTTCTTAAAAAGTGTAAAGCATGTAACATCCACAGACTATGAACTTCATTCTTTAGATTTTGAGTGGTATTATTGGAATGAACAACATGCATGAAAGGCAATGATCCTCTATGCCTTAAACGAGATTGATAGTTATGAAATAAGCCCTCATCCTGACAAAGATAATTGGACAATAAGAATATAATGTTGCTAGGATGATAACTCTTTGAGTACGTAAATAATTGTCTTATTTAGATGGCTTGCCATCTCATACAGGCACAATATTGATCTAATGTACCCAAGGGCTGATCCAGAACACAATTGGGTTTTTTTGGGAGGGGGGGGAGGGGCAAAAAAAAATTTGGTCCCCTAAAAAGTGGGTCTAAAAAATTACGGCGTGGTGTTCGGGCCCCGAAAATTGTTTGGATTCTAGATGCTCTGTGGTGTGATCTGAGGCAATTTCTGACCACTTTGACCAAATTTTTTTTTTGAGGAAAAGATGGTGGTGTACGCAGTGCCTGCTTTTATTGTGGCGTCACTTAAACAAAAAATTTGGGGTGTTTTTTTTTTGGGGGGGGGAGGGGGTCATGGTTACTGTTGGGCTCCCACCCCCCTGGATCCGCCCTTGAATGTACCTGCTTGCCATACACGGACTCAAATTCAGTCCATTTAACCTTTTATTCCCTAAAATGGAGAGTTTTCATGTTGTGTCCCTTGTCTCCCATCTCCTATCAACTATGCTACATGCATACTTGTATATATTTTTGTATAGATACACAATGCATAGCACATGTAAAATATTGATTATTTTCAATTTTTCTCAAGGATAAAATATATTGTTTCGCTCCAACTACATGTACAAATGTATAGCATTGGTCCTAACTCAAGTTTGGACCATGTTGCAGTCTTTTACATTGCAGTATGCATGTAGTAATTATTAGTGGCTGTCATTACAAACGTTGTGACTTTTTGGGTATACATGTCTTAAAAGAGAATATGTACCTGATGACAAGAATTAAACAGTTAAGATTTTTCACAAACACTAAGAGTTTATTATTCCATGAAGATTTCTTTGTTTGCATTTGTTTTCTGTAAAAATGTAGAATGCATCCCGGATAGTTTTATGCATAGTCAGATAGAAAATGAACTTTCATGGTTTTCTTCAATCCAACTTCTTAACAACTGTTTTTCATACTTTGAGTATTATCAGTATTTTCAATCCAACTTCTTAACAACTATGAACGACAGAGGGCGCCCTGGATGTTGACCCTTCTTTACTCTGTACGTGTACAGTTAGCCTACTCTGCACAGGTGGAATTATGATGACTGTTTTGCTTGTAGGAGTGAAAAATGTTCGCCCCTTGTAAGCAGATATAGCGCCCTCAAGTATTTAATTGTGAATATTGTATTGGGGATGGAATTGTATGGGGGATGGAACTCCCAAAGAGCTAGAGTGAAAGGGCGCTCGTGGGAGGAAGGGCACTCGATCGTTTTACAATTTTTTTTTTGGGGGGGGGGAATAACCCCTCCCCCTTTGCTGGCTACGCAGTTGCGAAAAGGACGTGTGGTGGGCCAACATTGCGGAGGAGTGATACAGTATTTGGTGCGGGGGTACGTCAACTAATAATTTTGGTCATTTTGAGTCTTATTAAAACAAGGCTTTTTTTCCCCTTCAGAGCCTTAGAGGCGCGGTTAGAGACACATGGCCATGATGTAAACGGCCGGCCCTCGACCTGGGAGGGATCCCGTAACACTTCCCAAAAGAGTCCCATGGAAGCATCCCCACCAGAAGTTTGAATTCAATTCATTTTGAATTGATGCCTATGATTCATTTCTTCCTTTCACAGTGGTGGTTACCTCTAGAAGCTAAACGGGCAAAGAGTTCGTTGTCGTGGCTGGAACTTTACAGGCTCAACGTCACCGTTTTATCACTTCAGTCAGTGGGAAACTGAATCTGACATATTTGTTTTCCTCCAAGAGTGTATATCAGTTAACAAGCGGCGGATCTTTTTTAAGAACTGTACCTAAATTTGAACTATTATTACCCGCTCCTAGCCCAGTGAATAAATATTTGCACGAGTTGTGTACACTTCGGGTAAAAGAGCCAACCTATATGGAGCTCTTCAAAAATGTGTGATATTTTGTATATTTGTCCATGTCTCGATCAATAAGGGCTCTGGAAACCCTATAGCTCGCTACATGTGCAACATACCTACGTCAAACCAGTAAGTTATACTCCAACGGATTTGTCTCCCGCTGAATAGACCCAAAGCTCGCTGAGATGCATTCCATTGTGCGAGGGGATGTCTGACACTCTCCCCTCAATCCCGGAGAGGATAAATATTGAGAGCATCCCGGGCCCAAGACAAAGGCATGCACGGTAGCCCGATACTGCGGTTATCAGATATGGGCTGAAACTGGACGACCCGGAGTTCCTTATTTCGGGCCCTTCGCCATTGTCCGGGACAGTGTCCCCGGCGATTCCCAAGCAAGGGATACTATCATGTATACCAAACCTAACGTCGTACCGCCGCTCATAAAAGCCCCCCGCACATTGTCTCCGATGTCGTATTTTGTTTCCGGAAGATTTTTTGAAGCACAATACACGTGGGTGTCTTAATTTTGTCTTGTATACATCCTGTGTATCCGAACATGTCCATGCATCTTCTATTGAGCTCTTGCACTATTAAATGTTTATTTCATATTCTGGGAGATCTCAGCACACGTTGGACTTCGCCAGAATTTTGTAAACTGTTACGAGCTCGCGAGGAAGAGCTTTCGTTTTGTCTAAAACACGACAAGGCTCATAAAAATGTTTCAACTTCAAGTCATTTCAAAATTAGACGTTGTTTTTAATCTGTAACCTTTGATGATTGCTTACGCACGCAACTTACACAATATTGATTGTTTTCCCTTTTCATAATGTGGTAGAAATACAAGATCGTTTCGGTCTGGAAGAGTTCCATTGACGTCATCGCTTCAGTTCAAATGGACGCCATCACACACATAGACCCTATACATCTAGGTTAATTCCATACCAAATACTACACAGTCAAACCGTATAGAGTATTATACCAGCGACAGTTTTATTGGCTCTATCTTCAGCCCAATACTAACTGTGTTAAGTACCGAGTTTATTTTCATTAGTCGAGTATTAAACCTAGTTAGAGTGTATACTCGATGAGAGGTACGGCTTGGACGCTTTATAGTTCAAGGAGCCGCTTGTTCCTATCGCCAGGACCATCATATCATAACAATGCCAAAATAGTTATGGGTACGTATATATTTTTCGTTATCGATTCGTTCACGACCACCATAAGCGGATGGTAAAAGCACATCAGTCAATACAACAAATAAATGTTGCTTGGTGACAACTTCAGCTTGAAAATAGATGCGCCAGATTTGATGTCTACAAGTGCCTTCATGTCTAGGTATAATGTTAGATGAACAGAATTATTTACTGCCTTTTTATTCTAATTCAATTCCGAAAATTTTAGACCACATTGGTTTGTGCATTTCGGAGGAGAGAGGCCTTTGCAGGTGTGTGAACCAATCGGGATAAATTTGCAATATCTTTACTCTCGAATATATTGCAAAGACGATGGCGGTGCAGATAAGAGGGTGCTTGCAGGCAGTGGCGTAACTATGGGGGGGGGGGCGCACGGGGGCACCGTACCCCCCCCCCAGCGGAGGTCCGTGGCCCCCAAATTTAAAATCTTGATTTGCACCCAAAAAAAGTATATCGGTTGCCTTCAGTGCCCCCCCCCCCCCTTGACAAATTGGTGCTCCAGGTGCCTGTCTATAGAAGTCTAACCATAATTATAGTATGTAAAGAATATACCATGTGTAAAACCAAATCGTCCTGATCCTTTGGCCCTTTCGAAAGAATTAAGTGCTCTCAACTAGCGTTCTTTGGCGCCGCCAATTCTGTTAAAAGAAAAACAAAAATAAGATGTAGTCAAGACGTTCCATATTGGTCAAGCCCAAAACAAAAAAACATTTGCGAAGTGGTCTTCAATTTATGAATGGTGTTCCAAAAACTGTTCATTATTGAAACTCTGTCTGAAGTAACAGCCATCTGTGTCATCTTGCCTTGGCGAGATTCTTGAGCTTTGCGCTAGCTTTCGCGCCCTGCATGTCTCTGTCATGAAATGTACATTTTTGTAAAGGTTTTGCTGTGTTTAATTGGACACTTCAGACTTAGGTTGGGCGCCATTTTTTTTTGGAGGGGGAGGGGTCGCATTGAATGATGACGAATTTGTAGGATTGGTATGAGGCCTGCTGATATACACTCTAAAACATCCGGGTCAGATTGACCCGGAATGACCCGGAAAACTGTCGTTTTTGCCCGGTTTTTGGAGTGTAATAGCACTAGTTGTATATAAAGTGCGATACTGATTATACATTTTTTGGTCAAGAAGCAAGACCCACTTTGTTACTTTGGATTGTTACTATTTTTAATTTTGCGTGACTTCTGGTCCCGGATTAACGACATATAGGATAAAGATGGGGACCATTGAAATGGTATGCGTATGGGTTACGCGGCGCGAATAGAAGTTGCTTTTCTATTCAATCACTTTTTTTGCGAGCGGGTTATTTCATCTGGCACCTAAGCAATATGCATTTGCACATCAAACAAGTTCAGCGGTATAATGAAGTAACCATACCCAATGGCGATATTGCCAGCTATATTTTTTTCGAGCCATCTACGTATCCCTTATACGAGTACCATATCTAATGGTCCTTATTGACCATTTGAGAAACGATTGACGCCCTTGGTTCCAACAGGCTGTTAGAGCCGGACCCATACCAGTTTGGCCTGGCATGATTTTGTACATTGCTTTGTACTTTAATAGCATCAACATGAACTTGGTGCCGGTGCCTATAAGAGTAGGGCCCACGGAGAACTGGTACCTATACGAAACAATTAATCCGGGCCTGCCTCCACGCCTAAGATCCCGAATCCCAATGATCCTTTCTAGTACACCTAATTCATCTAACACCTTTAGACCTGGATCTTAATCGGAAAAAAAATATCCAAACAAAACATTTGTTGCTCTAAAGAAGGTAGTTTTCATCTCAGCATTTTGTTTCATCACGTTGAACTTCTCTTACTACTTTGTGGCCGCTCATCCGATTTCAGTATAGGGAAACGTGTGAACTAAGAGCACAGACTTGTCATGCTTAATATTGTACACGAAACGGGGTTATACGGCCAGTTATTTGATTCCGAGGACAAAAATGAATGCAGCGGATCACAAAGAAAAGACCTTCAATCACGATTTGAACCTCGATAAATTAAGTTCAAAACCTTGGTTATACAAAAAATACCTTTCAAGAAAGCACTTAAACTTGCATCGGTACGAAAGAATCCTTTCACAATAAAATACATTTTTTTTCTCTTACAGAGAGCAAAATGCATTGTACCCGTGTTAGCTGGGTAAGTACCAGATTTATAAATCCAATACTTGTATTCATAAAAAAAGAGGATTTGGAGCAATTCCTCACAATCGCCTTGGGAAAATGCCAATTTCCCCGGGGACTTTTAGACTAATCCTGTCAATGAAACCCATAGTCTTATGAATTGTTAAGACCCTATTTCAGCTACGACCTTGACTCTGTATGTGCCATGGGTTTCATTGTTCAACGGTCGTCTTCATTCATTCACCTTGTCTTATTTTGATTCACTTTAAACGTCAACCAGCTTTAAGATTTTGCTTTTCCTTTCGTCCCACTTTTTTCCCTCCATTTTCCCTCAATTTCCAGGTAGGGACAAGGGCCTCCTTACCCCCCCCCCCCCGACGCGAATTTTTTTTCTCCCAAACGGCATCCGCATATGGGTGTACGCTATGGCGTTTGGGATTTACTTTTCTAAAAAAAAATATGAAGGCAATATGAAATTAGACAAAAATGAATTCGAACCTAATGAAATTCGGACTTTATTTCCCTTTTAAAAAATTCCTCCGAAGCCTCAGGTTAGAAAAGAAAAAAAATCGGGTACAAAACGGTGAATCGAATCCGCAACCTCGCGGTGCAAAATCACAACCCTGTACGACTGAGCTATCGCACTGCACGCCAAAACGTGGGGGGGGGGTAATTATATACCTGCGTACGTATCATAAAAGTATCGTAGAAGGTGCTAAACAAAATGTGTGCAGATGTAGTTTGGGAAAAGAAAATTCGTCACCCAGACTAATGATCCCCGCATATTATTGCGCTAATTTGCCAATCCTGACGTCCATCGACCCTTTGAAAATTACGATACAAAGCATACAAATTATAGGTGTTCGGAAACATGAGAAAGAAAAATACGAGCACCGTACGTACCATAACGATTCTTAATACACCATAGAACTGCAAAACACTGCGATTGAACGTAAGGCTCCCCTACTGTGCTTTGTTTTAAACACAAAATAATAAATCGTTTTTACTAAAAATTGTACATATTAATGAAATAGAGTAATATGGCGGTCGGCGACTTGACTTCTAACGGCCGATGGGCTATCTAGCTTTTTATATGGAGAGCAGTGGAATGTACGGAACGGTTGCCTGCCACTACATTTTTAAAGTCCTAATGAACAGCGCCACCTTGTGTCCAGTGGCTGACCCCCCACTTAAGTGCACTTGTCGGATTGTATAGAGCGTGAAAGTAAAATACATTTTAGTCTCCTACTGAAATTTCATTTTTCACCCAATGACCGCCACTTATTATTTCATAACTTTTTATCTGTGTGCGAGTAAGTCAACATGTATTTCAGATTTTCGGAAGTGAGAGATACATTTTTGGCACGATATTTCTCTTTCACGTCATGCGTTTTTCCGTTTCCATAAATTGATATGTAGGTAACAATTTTACAAAGGCCTTCTCCGATTTTCGGAGGAGAAATTGATGTCACAAAAATAAGCGCAAAATTGATACGTTTTGTACGTAACGTTAATTTTCCTATTCGAGGGTCTGGAAGTGCGCCACCAGGGGTGAACATTCAGGCTCTATTGTCCGTGGAAAAAATAGGATTTTGTTATCAACACAAATCTACCCCCTTGGCGCATACGTAGACAGGCGAATGAAACACTCAACACTTTATTACATTTCCCTCAAATCAATCACATTTCATGAAGGCCTACAATTTTGAGCCTGGAGGCATATTGAGACTATACAAGAAACCGCTGGTACAAAATCCAAGAAAGCGGCAAAGCAAAAAGATGTCTCGGAGGAGTAAAAAGCAAAATCTGATCGAGCACATTAGAGTGACAAAAATAGGATGTTGATTTGGATTTGGGGTGACGTTCCCTCGAGGTGTCGCAGAGCACAACGACGAGCAAAGTTCAAACAATCTTTGAAAAGGTTTTAATACATTTTGGGAGCATTTTGAACTTTCAGCTGTTTATGGTGAATAACAAAGAAAACTCAAATGACACCCCCTATTTTGTAACGAAATATTGCATGTAGCGCGTTCGAGATCTAGGATGTAAAAGCCCATTTATTAGGCTTTCTTTTAGTAAAAAAATCATTCAAATCGCTCATGTACTTTTCAAGTTGTGGACTTTTAAACACAACGCAATTTTATAATTTTGTCCACGGATCATAATAGGTAAGTGATCAAACGAAACCTATCAAAAAACACATCTGAACGCATTATCATAACCACACGTGTTTGTTTTACCTACCTAATGTGGACATTCCTTTGTTTTCGTGTAGTTAAGAAAAACCAGTAAAAAAAAACCCCTCATTTTTCTCAAACTGTGAAAACTCTTTCAACCCAAATGTTTTTCTTTGTTTCTCTTTGGTGTTTCTCTTCATTTTGCCCCCGCTAATAAATAAAACCTAACCCCAAAATGCCTCTAAACCTGTTTTCCAGAGAGGGGAAAACCTTGTGTGGACGTGGGCAAGTCCGCACAACGTCGCTGCTACCAGGTTTATGTGGACATCTTTTGTTCGGAAGTCCAGACATTAAATGTAATGCTTGTCCATGATAACTGGCTCTTATCATAACCTTTAAACACCTTCTGCTTCCAATGTTATTAAAACAACATGCTTTATAATGTCAAGAGTTTATAGTCTTGCCCTGCTTTCTACTTGGCTACCCCGGAGGCGTATGGGATTATTCTCATATCGTTTTCAGACATGGTTAAATGCATTTTACTTGTGATCCGTGGACAAAATGTCAAAACTGCGTTTGCTTTCACAATTCCATAACTCAAAAAGTACATGAGTGATTTGAATGATTCTTGTACTAAAACAAAGCTTATTAATAATTGGGCTTTCACATGCTTGATCTGGAAAGTGCTAGATGCAGAGCTTCTTTACAAAATAGGGGGCGCCATTTTGGGTTTCTTTTTTTTTTCTATTTCATTTTTACTCACCCTGTATAACGCCATCTTGTTTCGTTAAAGTGGTGCGATTTTTGCAAAGGCTGAAGCGCAGGCCTATCTGTAATATTTGAAATTATATTCCGATCTCTTGAAGCCACCTAAAATCTGCCAGGTCTCATTAGTATACTTACTATTGTCCGTTTGTGGCTGTCATAGCAACAAAGATACCAGCTCGCTTGATTAACTCACGTAATGAATCCAATGTCTCTGACAACATGAGGTAACCATGGCAACAGAAATCTCATTAAGCTGGGTGGATTTTGAAGGATAGCTGGTTTTCACTAAAAGGTTTTAGACTTCCTTTCATCCTAGCTCCGCCCTTTTTATGGCAGGGGATTTGTAGTAGGTGTTCTACGTTCTGCTCCCCCGATCACGTAAAGTATCTTTATACTGTCCTTCTTGGCTCGATAACATTGCAATTGTATGGCAAATGCACTTTTTTCTCCATAGACTGTGTACGCGAAAATGTGCATTGTTAAAGTCTCATAGACTTTGTATGGCGAATAATGAGGGTTTTGTTTTTAGTTTGGTATTTGAATATATTGGAATTTCACGTACGCCTTCTAAATAATAATGGTTCGCGCTGATGAGCCGCGCCGGCCTTTATATGAGGGCGCTATTGGTGCCCTATTTGTCAGATCGTTCATCAAGCCCTTTGTCTAGAAATCAAGAAATGGACTGCTGTTCACTTCCCAAAATGCACTTCGGAATATCGACAATCATTCCTGACCTCAGCGGGGCCCTAGCATGTCCAGTACTGTAACGGTTCCCTCTTATAATGAATATTTACAGCTTCTGTATATCGTGACGTGTGCGATAAAGGTGACTGTCTATAGAATACCTACGTCATTGATCAATCGCTCTTTGAATTGGAATCAATTGAATACTGAAACGTCATCCACAAGAATCAAGCCGGCTTTCACGCTGCTACAATCCTGCAAGAGATTTCAATAGTGTCTGGAGGATGTAGAATTAACATTCTCTGTATTGTTTCTTCGTTGAATGGGCGCCACTTGTGAGGTGTCATGTAAAAACTTCAATGGGCGGTTAGAAGCATTCATCACCCGGCCGTGCATCTTTGTCAAAAAGTACCGCAAGAAAGAGAGAAAGAAAGAAAAGAAATTACATGTGGGGGCGTTGTCTCACGAAACAAAATCTCCACTAGCACGCGTTGTATATAGTTTCAGCTTGATCGTCAACAGTTTTTAAAGTAGACTTTTCTACTTCCGTGTACGCAATCATAACCGCATGACAAAGTGATCTGAATACCAGCGTAAACGTACCGCATCAAAATAATATTTATTACACGAATAACTATACGCATTATGATGAGGGGGGATCTGGGTGTATTTCCGCGGTGTGGTAGATGGCTGAAGTAATTTCTGTGGGGGCCCTCGACATGCTCCAAGAAACAAAGTCATTTTGAGATAATTAGCGAAGATGGATGGGCCAGCAAGCTTCCCTTTCCGTGCTGCAAGACAAACAGGGGGCTTTTAAGACGGAGACTGCAAGACTGCGGTGTTTTAACAAGTGTACCTCTTGGCTCACTGAATTGCTGTATTAATAAACAATTTCAAGTGAGGCAGCAAATCTCAGAGTTAATTGAGCAGACACAGGAACGTCAACAGGATGTATCAGGCCTCCGTTGCAAATTTCTACAACATACAAAGCCTACCTATAGAAAGTTGGATAGAACCCAAAGGCACTTTTGAAAAAGGTCGTCCTTTCTTTCCGTTTTTAAGCTCTGTCGGGAGCTTCTACATGTCATGCACTTGGTGGTCGGTCGTTTGGTCGGTCAGTCGGTCGGGGTGTCTGCCTGTCTGTCTGTCTGTCTGTCTGTCTGTCTGTCCCCCAAAATGGTAGCTCGGCGTCGCATTTTTTGGCGTCGCATTAATTTTGTAAGCTCTGACAGGAATCGTTTTGATCGATTTCATGCAAGCCTTTCATGTGTAAGACTTCTTGCAACACGGCCAGTTGTTTTCTTTCAACGAGCAAAAGTAATGTTTGCGGCATTGTCTATGGGACGTGATTGTCTACCTGGCAAAATGGCACTTTGGGGTCATGGCTCATGACTATAGCGCCTCGTGAACAAAACCAGTGGCACTGCGCCGTAGAAGTGTGACGTTCATTACGTCACACAATAACGCCAACAACAATACCTGTCCATTCAAAATACAAAGAAGAATGTTCTAAACCTAAGCTGTTGAAGTTTCAGAACAGCTCAGTGGATATTGCTGTCACTTGTCGAGAACACAGTGAATAATCATGCCCAACCTTTTGATCGCGAAACATAGTTTCGTCAATAGAACTTTCCAAAAATTCCAAAAATCTGAGTCAATTGACTGATAGTTGGAAATCACCTACACTTCTTGATTTCTTCTAAAAGACAGCAAACCAGATGGAATATTTTCACAGTGTGTTTAGTATCAGTATACGATCTTAAATCCAAGTAAGCTTTTTGATAATAATTTGGTAGGTTACTCTTGGGATAAATACAAATGACCCTAGGCTATGCCTTTAAAATAAAGTCAGGAATCTTCGAGATCACTTTTTACAATCACACACTGACTGTGTTTAGCCCCACAAACCTCGAGAAAAACAAAGCATTTAGAACAAATTTACTTGTAACAGAAATTGCATTAAAATACCGACTTTCAGAATGATAAAAAGTTATAATGTTATTGTTCACTTTAAAAGTGTGCTAGTACACATCATGATTATACCCTCTTGTCAGAGATTACCTGATTTCCAAAATATATTCCTAAAGAAACTCTACAGGGGTGCCATCAAGCACGACTGTACATCATAACTTAATACTCCTGTTTACTTCAAGTTCAAACTGAGTTTGTCCTTAATTAGAGAAGAGTTAAACGCAAGTTGAAATAGGCCTATTTAACCTTCAAATTGAATAGACAGCCTTCTTAACTTACAATTAGATTATTTTTCCCGACAAAAATCAGTCGACAACAACAATAAATACATTTTAATTAGATCAAGGCCCAAGAGACTGAGCCAATTTTCTTCAATCTCATTTTGAAATCTGAATACAAAAATTGATTTTTCCGTTACATTTTTAACGCCTTCTTTTGCCGTAATATTTAATACGCTCCACTTGAAATACAATATTGCGGGGGCTGTTGGTGTAAGTGCCGTTGTGGGGTTTAAATATTATTGTTTGGGGCGCAGGTTCGCTGGATAGGATTTCTGCATGTTGTGCAACTGAAAGAGGTGTTCCAAGCAATTAATCAATAACGGTGCAGTGATGATGTAAAGTGGGTTGAAGCCTTAACAATGTCTGTTGAATACTGCAGGAAATAGGCTACTTCCGTGCTTCTGTTTTGATGTCGCTCTCATGAAAGCAGTGGCGTAACGATGTGCTTTTTTAATTTTAACCCTAACTCCCCAGCCTATTTTACTAGGAACCATACCCATTCTGGCAAATTCCAACACCCACGTGGGAAATTGTACACACACACTGTTGGACTTAGTTTCTGGAGGTGTGCCAACCCCAGTGTAAAAGACCATCAGCTTAGGGCAGGACTGTACCTATCCCAACAGATTTAAACAAAACCTGCTGTTGTTATGCACATCCATTTTCGTGTTAATATTACAATGTGGAGACAGCACACGATATAATTAAAGGTACAGTCAATCATTTGTAATTTGTGCATTTTGTCCGTTTGAAGCAAACATACATGCTCAAAATCTAAAGAAGGGTGCTGAACAACTAACCTGCAGAAGTTTCAGCTCAGCTTCAGCTGTATACTTCGAGAAAAGCAATATCCTAGGATCTTGATTTCAAATCAAAAGTTGCTGAATCATGTTTTGAATTGAATTCAGCGTCCGAGATTTCAACCACGCGATGTCGCGCACTGAACCGACGAATTATAGCAACCGGAACATGGAGCAGTCACCAGCTGAAGGCATGCACTTGTGGTGCAAGTTTGTCTGTTTTAGTCAAATCGAACTTTACAGTGTATTACCTAATCGAAAATATGAATTGCATTCATTGGGATGTGAATTTGGACTAAGACTATAAGAATGAAATTCACGCCCATGATAACTATACTGTGTCCGTTTCCTATGTAAAGTTACATCTTTGCCCTTTTTATAGTGCAACTAGGCAACTACCGTCAAGACGAGCCCATCAAGTCTTCAATCAGGCTTGGCCCAACATGACACCGTCAACTTGCCTGACTTCTCAGGAAAATACTATGAAATTTTTCCACTCCCGGCCATTGAGTGGGGGAAAATAAGCAACGATATACGCACAGATATGTCACGTGCCATCAAACCACGCTTTCGTATACCATGTCTGACGTGCAATAATAAGTCTACATGACGTCCCTAACACACACGTTATAGGCCTAAATGACTCCATATAGATGTCCTGACAAGTTCAACCGATGATTATGTTTTAATAAAACTCATCCATATACAAAGGTCGGTCAGGACAGACATCTCCGAAATTGCTTCAGGGGCGAATTGATACTGGCATGTTGTCAGTTACAAAAGGGGTAGCCATAAACTGCAACGTAAATACGAAATACGACTCTTCAAAGCCGGACAACATTTTGATCAAATGGAGTTAAATTGAAGAAAATGTAGTCCTTTGGACGCCGTTACCTAAATCCGTTGTCCTTTTTTTTTAACTCTCATTCTTTGGGACAAATCACGTTTGTAATTTCAGTTTGTAATATTTGGCAAAATATTCACACTTTTAAAAGGTAATGTACGTGCTTTTCGACAAATTCTGTGGGTTTTTTTCCTCTAAAGACAATTTGATTTTGTAGTGTTTTATTTTAACGCAAAAATTGCTTTTATCTATTTTTGGGTAGCTGTAACTATGTATTTGGGTGGTTGCTGTCACACTCAAACAGATCCCCACATCATCGAGTCAAAAATCGGGGCGGGAACCAGTCGGGCAGCAAACAATTTGAAGTTTGTACTGAAATTATCAGCCGATTATCGTTCGTCGTCTCATTCACAAATGAATATCGTTTCAAAAGCGAAAAAAAAAGGTTAAAAAAGAAATCAATTTTTCGAGGTCAAATTAAGGAGAAAAGCACGGGAGTACATCTAACTCGTGAAAATGTAGGCAACTCGTGTGTCGTTAAGTAAAATCGTGTGTCTTTTAGTAAATTGTGTGTCGTTTTAGGAAAAGTCCTAGAGGCTAAAGTAGTCAGTCAACTAATCATACGTCTTTTGACGTTATCGCACATAACCAAGATTTCACAAAATAATTTACAACTATAAACAACGTCCAACACATTTTTTTTAAACAATAAAACTATACATGTTGTTTATTCGGATACAGAGTAAACGAGACTACTGTAATTTGAAGATATAATCCAGGATTTGACCCTGAACTCGTACGTCAATTCGTTAAACGTTGGTAAATAAAAAAAAAAGGACGTATGAAACGCATCAATCAAAAAAAAAAAAAAAATCGTTTTTTATATTTCGGCTCGAGCATTACACAGACCACTCAGTTCTTCGCGTGTTATTAAAGCATAAAAGACACCTCCAACACTAACCCTCGACACCTACATAATTGTGTTTTTCAAATATAACTGAGCCGCCTTCACATTGGCCTTTATGGCTCCAAAAGTTTGTTTTCCTCCAAGTAAGAGAGCCTGTTAAAACAAACAACTTTGGATCCGTCAAAGTTAAAGAGGTTCATTGTTTTACCGATTAACTGGCATCCGTATCTCAAGTTGATCGCATTTCACCATAAAATCACACCAAAACCACAACCACATCAACCACAACAACCACAACAACAACAACAACAACAATATCAACAACAACAACAACAGCACCAACAACCAAAACAACAGCAGCAGTAGCAGCAGCAACAACAACAACAACCACCACCACAACAACAACAACAGCGGCAGCAGCAACAACAACAATATCAACAACAACAACAACAGCACCACCAACAAAAACAACAGCAGCAGCAACAATAACAACAACAACAACATCATCATCATCAACAACAACAACAGCAACAACAGCACCAACAACAAAAACAACAGCAACAGTTACAACTACAACAGCAGCAACAACAACAACAACAACAACAGCAACAACAATGAACAACAACAACAAACACACGAACCGACCACACAAAGTTGTAGTATTGCAATCTTTTAAAGTATGTCGCTTTCTCCAAACCTTTTAAAAATGAACCTTTAAATTGGATTTTCTGACTTTTTCTCCCTTTTTTAGGGGTGGGGGAGGGGGTGGGGGAGATTTTGAAAGCCTCAAGAAAAGCATTTGTTTTCTTATTGACCTTAACAGTAAATAAACGTTTATAAACTGCTCGGATTACGCTTAGGTTTCTTGATAACTACACGAAACCTCACGCAATATAGCCTCATATTGCATCCTTCGTTTTGTCTTTCATGACAGTCGTCTTGAAAACACGGTATACTGATAGGTTTATGAATTTACCGGCATTGCCATTTGAAGTCATTACAGACCCACTTCGCCTCTGGTTAAAAAATCTGTGGATATCTGGGACAAACCAAGGTTAGTTACTACCCCAAGCCGATTAAAATAAAGAACGTGCCTAACGAGACATGGCCTTCGGGTATTCAAGTCTGTGATATAAAGCCCATAAAAGATGAGGACGTTGATACTCCCGTGGCCACACAATGGTGGTTGTTGTGATCAGAGATGGAGACCAAATCAAAGCATTCCAAACCGAGGGAAGAAAAGCCACGCGTCCAAAATCCGTTGCCATGGGAATACATTTTCGAGATTATATGCTGTTTTTTAAGATTGAGACTTCGAAATTGTTTTGGCACCGATTATTATTATTTTTTATTTTTTTTGGCCTGACGTTATTAGCCCACTTTCAAGATGTAAGCACGAGAAAGAGAGAGACAGGAAAAAAGAAGCAATCAAGGGCCGCGTTATATATGTTTTTATAATGCCGCCGCCATCCATTCATTAAAGCATTACGTGGGCCAGACTAAGAAAGGCTGGTACCCTAGCTTAATGACACAAGTGGCTGTGTTCTTAAACGAGGTTACCAGCGAAGGACAGTGCACGTGGAGTGGCAACTGTACACGCCTGCATATAAACAGTGGGAACCGGAGTAGCGTTTGAGATCACTTCAGCCGAGACAAGCGGAGCAATCTCGTCGCAAGACGATCCAGATCTGATCCATTATTTCAAGCCAGGCCATTGACACGTAAGTGGAAACTTTCTACCCTTGTTGTAGCTATTTTCTCCACTGCCCTACGGCTTGGGCTGGTTTAAAGTTAAATGTTGCATTCACAAGTCGTGGGATAGTGCACATACAGATCGCCCGAAATGAACAGCGTCTTAGAATTGAAAAAGGAGCCAAAACCCGCCTTAATACTCCTCTCATGGGACCTTTAATTGTGGCTCATTTTCATTTTGAGGATAGTACAACACGACAGCAAAGAGCCAAAAGTCCTCTAATCTTTAAAACAGCAGAAACGATAGAAAAGTAAGCGAGGGGCTACTAGTATTTGTGGCGCTTTTGTCTGTCATCCTTCCAGTACTGCGTTGGTTTGGAATGCTGTGGCAAAATAGTTGAAGACCTTTGGTGAGATTTGAGAGAAGTAGTGACGTATACTTTATGTGCATCCAGAGAGTTTGGACAGGTTTTATTTCAGGCTCTGGAAGGAGCTTCTACATGTCACTTGGTGGTCGGTCGGTCGGTCTGTCTGTCTGTCCTCGAAAATTTAGCTAAAGCATGGTGTTCCATAATTGTATGTGCCATCGGCGTCGCATTTTCGGCGTCGCATTTTCATGCTCTGGTAGGGATCATTTTGATCGATTTCATGCAAGACTTCCTGCAACACGGCCAGAGCTTATTGTGCACTCACAATTGCTCTTTTTTTTTTTAAAGCTAGACAACATAATTATATTCGAATATGCTAGAAATGGCCGACGAATGGCGCAGATTCCTGATGGAAAAATCTTGAAAGTCTCGACACTTGAAAATTCGTAAAGCTGGCGGTAGGGGCTATACGACTCTAGGTGGCGCTAGAGTCGTATAGCCCCTACCGCCGTATAGTCGTATAGCCCCTTCCTCAGCATTAACATCCAGAAGTAGATTTTGCTGAGTACCTGCATAGATGTAGATGTAGATGGCGGTCTTCAAGTTAGGAATTTATACTATTTGTAACCAGACACGTGATCACTGTACACTCACGAGGCCCCCTTCCATGGAGAATTAAACGACCATCGTGTACGCTGTTGTACAAAGCAGATGTCCCTGATGGATTATCTGAACAATAGCTAGCACAATGATTTCGCCATGGAAGGGGACCCCTCGATACTAGCGTGCACGAATTGGTCTACATACATAATACGCGCTTATACATCCATTCACTATTCATATGCTAGTGAAATTCCTTTTAATAATTTCATTTGAAAACTACTTTTTACTTCTTTGTGTTTACATGTTGGGAGGTGAATGATATCATGGTCATTTGTTGGTCGCCACAAATCGAGGGACGGGCCGTATATTGACAGTCACCCAGTCAAAAAGTGTGTGGGGTGGGGTTAAATCCTTCCGATAAGTATCCCCTCCCCCCTCCCTGCGGATCGGTATTACAGTTGAGCGGAAACTTGGGTCATTAATCGAGAGAGGTATATGCAATGATTCATCCAAACGGAGGTGGGCGGGGCTTCATAGGTTCGAGGGTAAACAGCTGTACAAAAAAAGCAATGCACATGTAATGTTGTTAGCCTAGGTCACATGCGCCCCATTCAGTATCGCATTTATCTCGATTTGAGAAGATTTTGTCAATGAAAGATGCATCTATTGTATATCTATTGAACACATTGGCAAGTTAGCCTCCTGTGTTTGTTTTCAACCTTAAAAACACGATTAATACGTTAATATTACATGTAAAATACATGTATTCAATGTTGATATACCCTTTGACCTTTCATCAAACAATATTTCAGCTTTTCTTAAACCCCCTTCAGCTGTTTTCATTCTTGCCGCCATGACCGTTGATATATCTCGAGGCCACATACAGTCGGCTATATTTGGTTTGAAGTCACCTCAACACAACTTCTTCCCTTCACCTAGCCAACATGAATAAATGTATTTAGGGCGTTGGTTTTACGTCCCACATTTTCTCGCTCAAATCGATTTGCTTTAAGAGTACTGTTCAACCCTTTTTTTAGTACCTCCCAAAAAAAGCTGACCACGCATCCGGCCCATACCGGTAACCAAATACACCCAAATACAACCATTTCAAGAACAGCTTACTCAGTGTGTACAAACACGTTCGGCGGCTCGAGTGGTTCCACGCGGGGGCACAGAATGAAGTAAGCCCCCGTCATCACTACCACGTGGCGCTATAAACGTCTTTCAACCGCGCGCGGTGGGTGGATCAATAGACAGCTATCACTTCCTGTACGCAGAGCTTGGGCGGGCGTAGCGATGCTCTCTTAACGTCGTGTATAGGGGAGAAAGAAATGAGGAGATGGGTAGGGTGTAGATGTGGTCATCACTGACTTGGTTCCACTCCGCGTGCGTTAGCATAAAAGGTCTGGAGTGCTTTCCGGAAGTCACAGGTGTCACGGGCCAACAGGCTGATGAGATTCATTATTCCTGCGCGCGTCGACCCGGACTCGGCACCGTAGATTTGCCTCGATTCGCCAACCAAATCTTGGTTGAGATTGATGAATCACACGGGCCGAGTAACAATAAGGCGTCCGGGGAATGAAGACGTTACACCTGTGACAGTATGCCAAATCAACCCTTGTCGCTCGATCGTCATTAGTTCATCAACCTGTTAGACAGCACGTACACATCACACCTTCGTGGCAAGCAAGCCGGCCTTGGTGTGCCGTTAGCCCATCAGGGTACGCATCGACACGTTAATGAGTGTAGTCATGTTTCCTTGGCACCAATCAAACACATCAAAGCATCTTGTTTACAAATTGAAGGGTTGGAATAAGATCAGATATATTTTCAGAGACCCATTTGTTCAACACTTCTAGTTAGTAAAAGCTATATTTTCAGATTTATTGAGGTGTATTAACAGCTTCATCCGCGTAGCTTAGTCCTAATTTATAAAAATATATATTTCTCTCAGTTGAAAACGATGTTATTCAGTCAGTTCAGTAGAATCACTTTATAACTAACGTCAAATGTTGAAATGGAACATTATTTTGCTTACCGGTTGCAGTTAGCTCACGCTTGATGCTAAATCAACACATTTTTTAATGAGTAGAGATCCCATTTAAAGGGCCCATGCAATGTATTTTTTTTAATGCCATCCTTGAAAAAGCACATTTGTGTCCCATTTAACATTATATCCATTTTCAAGGATATTTTGGTGACTTTTTGGTTTTTATGCTAATGCTAATTTCAATATTTATGAGCAAAAGTGTGATGTCATTTCAGGCAGAAATCTCTATGTTACAGCTATTTCAGCACACACAAAAATACCACAATTTTGGATATTTTGCTGTTGTCAATTTTCTTTTCTTTGGTGATTCGCTGTTAACCAAAAAGGGATGTCAAATAGTTTTTCATTTTAAGAGGAGCATAAAGTTGCACAAAATGTCTCCCTATTACTTTAAGTATTAGACGAAGCATGAGGGATTGAATACATTATATTCGCTAAATAATACTTAAATCAAGATAACTTATGAAAAGTACTGACTCAGTGATGAGACTTTCATGGCCCGGATTATCCAGCAGGCACAGTAGGCACTGTGCCTAGGGCCTATACGAACAATTCTGGGGCTACGACAAATTTGAAGGCCTAAGAAAGTATATACCTGTACCATAAAACACATGCACCCACACCAAAAGAAACGTTTTTAAAAGTTTTAGCGTCTCTCTCAGAATTTTCAATTTCACCAACAAATGCTGATGTAGCTGCTTGTTGATGAACGTATAGAGTTTACGTGTAATAAGGTTTGTCGTTCTGAAGCACACGGTGCCAACGGACTTTTAGAGGCTTGATTTTAAAGTGGTAATACGGTGTGAAATCCCCGACAATGTCATGTTTTGGATTCTACTATTTTAAAGGTCTAGTTGAAAGGAAACTCACCTAATGTATTACCGTTCCAGAGAAAATGACGAAAACGAAAACCGGTTGTTAACATCGAACACGACGGAGTACGATACGTTTTTCCTGTCGTTTTCATTCAATTTTCGATACACGTTGTGTGTATCACATATAAATTACACACAGCACCAATACACACATGCTGTTTCTTACACGTCCGTTGAAGGCAACCACTGTGCGGCTGGAATCACAAGTAGTACTGAACAGCTCGATTTTTCGGGACAAAATTGTGACCCCCGAAATTCATGTTCGTATGGTTCTGGCAAGAGTTACTAAAAAACTCCCAGTTTGGGAAGGATTGTTGTGTGGACGTATATATCCTACTTTTAAATGATCTTTCCACTTCATATCGGTTTGTTGAAACGCGTTTTGTTGGCCAATTCGGCGTATTCCAGGCCGTGATATGCCCCTTTAATACACACAAAATGAGAGTCTCCAGCGCTTACTAGCGCACTGGTGCCTAGGGCCTATATACGTGACACCTAGTCCGGCCCTGGATGAAAGCCATGTTCACAAGTACATTGTATTCAAGTTTAACGGTTTTATGTTCCCTTTTGTTTGAAAAAAATTAAACAAAACTTAATCCTACGCTAATTAGGTCGATGGCATTAGACTGAGCCCGAATCACGATTTAGGCCTACGGTTTTGACTTTGGGGAAATTAAACTTTCAATGCCCGAGAGAAATTGTGAAGATAAGTTACTAGAAATCATTCACAATTTCACTCACAAGTACCTAAACCTGTGCTGTAATCGAGTCCACATCCGAATCCGAGTTTTCCCGTTCGAGTCCGAGTCCGAGTGCGAAAAATCCGAGTCCAAATCTGAGTCCTTCAATGATAATATGTAGCTAAATCAAATGTTATCATACATAAATATAAAATATTTTGGTACGTAGATTGAAGGACATTTAGTTTTGCTGCAAGTAGAAACCGAATCGATTCACTCAGGACACTGTCGAAATGTTATAAACTCTTTGAAGTTTGTAAACATCTTTATAACTTGAAGAGCGGTCTTGTTGCCCGTGTGTGACCTCGCGATTTAATGTGTACACCGTATCGTATTTTTTTTTTCAGGACCGAAACAAAATACAGTCGCCGCAGTCAATTGCAAAATGCAACAAGACTCAGTGAAATCGTCACTTTGTGAAAAAAATGAAAACATAATAGGTCAGCGAATTTGCAACAATTTCTCTGATCCTCAGTGGCGGCGCTACGGGTAGTCTTTGTAATAGACCTTGGCCCTGGCGAAGCCGACCATGGTCTATGATACGTAAACAAATTTGGCGATTAATTATGCTACTAGACTGCGTATGACCTCGAGAAACTGACCAATCAGCAGACGCCCTCTATGCGCGCGTAATGCGAGCTCCCAAACGTGGCATATTGACCAAACACAATCTTAGTCCTGATTTCGAATGAAATGACGTCACACATGCTTAGATATATCAGACGTTCTACTGGAGATGGGCTGCGTGGGGAATGGGTGATACTCATACTACGCTAGGGAGGGGGGCAAATGCAAAAAGCAAATGACATCACACCAGGTGCCATGATTTCCAGGATGCTTGAGACTATTATTTACTTACAGTCCACTAAGGTATTTAATAATAATTTGGTACCTTTTTATGTTTGCAAATGTTGTTTATTACCTTTAAGAATTCACTAACAAACAATGATCGTTACAGATAGACGGAAATGATAGGCGTGTTGGGAGTGTTACATGAAGGACACTGAAGCCCTTTCCCGCCAAAATATTGGCGGGAAATCAATGAGGAGAAAACAACATCGGTAGTTGTCCAGCTGTCGGGCAGAACGAAGAAGCCCTAATTATTACACATTCTATCTGCACACCTGCTCGAGAAGCTATAGAAATACTGACAAAAAAACTAATACACTTCAGGTGCAGAACCGTACGACGTAGATTCTGTGGCCATCCTTCGTCAGTTTAATTGACAGATCTGTATTTAAAAAAACTGTGTCAATTCCAGAATAGTTATGTGTATCAAAGCCCTTTACATGTATCCACGTGATCCATGGCATGACTAGTCTGAGTATCAGCCGTTATCCACGGAGCCAAGTTTCCTGTATAACGTCTGATATTATGTCTAGACACGCAGATATAATTTTATGCAAGCTGCGCGCCAGCCAATTGGAGTCGATTTTACTCAATCGTGACGTCATTTCATTCCCAAATCAGGACTAAATGGTTTGATTGGCCAATTCGAATGCAGTGTTTTGTAATACAACAACAGCCGGGCGCATATCGCGTAACATGATACAGAGCGCGTGACACAGGTTTTTTTTTGGTTTTTTGGTCCATTGTCTAAGACAAGCAACGGGTGAATGACTGAAGACCCAATATAGAAAGTGCCCGCTGATTGGTCAAATCAGCGAATCTGCACATTATGGAATGACATGGAAAGACTGAGAATATTGTTACTACGATGCTTCGCAGACTTTGATTTAAAAGCCAAATCCAGACAACTTAAATAAAATTAACCCCTGGATTTTCATAAGGAACTAACCAGGCCAAACTTCCGCCAAAATACTAAAAGTAAAGAGTGCACTTTTTAAAATTTGTTTTCAAATTTAGATCCTAATTCTAATTTAATTCTAATCTAACCGGAAACGGTTTACAATTCTAATTCCTCATTTAGCCTTGTTATCGATCCACTCCACACGACCTACTACTTTTCTATTGAATTTGTTGCCGGATATAATTATTTGGCAATGTCTATTTCAGTACCCCAAATTCCTTGGGTTTATTTTTTTCGAACGGCCTGCTGTAAATAACACATTGTGATATCTAAAATAATTGTCATTGTGTTGACTGAGCGCCATCCCCAACATGTCATCGCATGTAGGCTTGCCGCAAGATGATATTACGCAGCAACCAACAACCTCAAAAAAAGCGCCATAAAAAGTCTTAAAAGAGAAAGCCCACCCTAATAAATTGCACCGAGGTTATAAGAAAGCCTATACTATTGTGCAGCGGCGTTATTCATTACCATTACCATTCAACAGCACAGGCATTTGTTGGCTACCTGCGTGCGAGTTCGTATTGATTTCTTGCTATTTTTTTCATATACCATTCAGATAAATACGGCATCGGACTCGCGCACGGCAAGAAGGGTTCATCAGAGATCATATTCTCAGGTAAGATTGACATTTTTCTGAAGTTTGGAGGAAAGCATTTCCCGAGATGAGGCGCTGACAGTATTTGGATTGCCCATTATTTGTTTAACTAAATGTATTTAAGCTGACTGTGTTTGGCTGTTTGCACTCCCAAGATTGCATTGTGTATCGGTATATATATTTTGCATTGCGAGAAGATTTGAATCTTATTGGAGTACCAATACCATATTCTCCAACAATGCTTAAAATTTTGAAATATTTAAGCCACTGCTTCAATTTTCGTGGGACTGGTGATATCAACGAAAAGACTTAAGAAAGTATTTGATCCCTTCCACTAAACAAAAATAACGGGACATACTTTTTAAAAGCGTTAACTTGTTTACGTCAAGTAACCTACGAAGTAAAATTCCCCAAAGCCTATTCAAGCTATTTTGGCGCAGTAACTCTCAAAAAGTCAGATTGATCCCCCTCAAAACAGCCACCTTGTCGACGTGATTTATTCATAACAAATAAAGGCGTTTCCCACCGGACTGGCCCCAAACCCAATCACCAGGTTACGTCAAAATGTTGACAACACGTCTCGGTTTTTTTTAATTGACGATTTCATTTGCCGCTGGTCCCAGCGCGTGCGCGTCGTCCCTCGGTACCGGCCAAATTCAATCGTTGACGGGTGAGTGCCGGCTCACAAAACACGGTACAGGTTCGTCGGAACGTCGAGCAATAAGACGGGCTTGGAGCAACTCAATCTGAATTAGCTAAAATAGATAGAATGCCGAAGAGGAAAAGGCTCCCTGAACGAACTAGGGCCCCACAACGATATATACTGATAAATTGATGGCCTGCTAAACCACACAGAAGCCCCTTACGGTGCGATCAGACTAAACTTTATACATGAAACCCGAAACAAGCTTATGCAAGACACTCTGTGGTCCGTGATCCAACAGTGTAAAAAATTATATTCAGTTGATTCAGAACGGCAAGTCTGTTCACGCATGTGATCCAGTTTTTTTTCAGGATGCATAAAGTTATGTAAAGGGACATTTATTTTACTTACCCTGTATGTAGAATTAGTATGAACATTGGGAAGGAATTTTGGTTCCCCCCCCCCAAATGATTGGATTTTTTTGCAATCTTCTTTAATAGGCGAAATGCCTTCTCTCATCAACAGTGGGTTTATACGCTGTTTTCCTTTAGCCTCTTCCAACTTGATTGTGAATCGCATGAATCAGGCAATGGCATCACAGATGGTTTACATGTGGACCTCAAAGCAAATATTTACGCCAGTTGTCAACATTGCAGAGATTTCAATTTGAAATCAATTACATTTGGCCCGAAGGAAGCGTCTGCAAGTAATTTCCCCAGTGATTAGTGTTGTCTCATTTTTGTTTTTCCATGAGCGAACTTTGTTTGCTATGATGAGCCGACTGGCCACTCACTGACCGTATGGTAATTAACACGTGGTGTAAATGCAGAGATGCCATTTGTTAAACACGGCGTGTTGGTTCATGAATATTCATTTTCAAATCGAAGAAACTTAGTCTTCGTTAAAATCTAAGTCACTTCAATTAGTTTTTTTTATGTGGTGTTCTGAATAACTTGAGTTATATGTTTGCGTATTAATCATGAGTTATACGTTTGCGTATGAATCTAAAAAAAAATAAGGCGGCCTGAGATTTCAAACTCAACAAGTTCTGCGGAGGCAAAATGAAGAAACAAGAAACAAACATGTAGGGACTCACAAGCATGCAAGGTTGGGAGGAGAAACCCAAAAGAAGGATGAAATAGGAGACAGGCCCATGTTCTCCCAACCCTGCATGCTAGTGAGTGTCCCCCACTTGTATGTTTCTTGTACCACTGTCATTTTGCTAAGAACTTGTTAAGTTCGAAACGTCAGGCCGCCTTAATTGTTTTGATTTGTATTAATTATTTCAGGTCCATCCAGTCAGAAAGCAGTTTGCAGCAGTCTTATTCATTTTCAGGCTTACAAATCTTAATTTTTAATCAAAATTATGCCGTTAATATTAAATGGGCTGATAAAACATGGTTTTTAATATCCCACACATTGTCAAAGACACTCTCTGTCAAAGGTGGGAGGAGGGGGATCCTTTTTTTTAAATTCACTTATTGTAACTGTCTCGGGTTTGTTATTTTTCTGTGCCGTTCGCTTTCTCTCTTATTATAGTTCTACGAATATCTCCTCAACTCGACGCATTGTGAAAAGCAAGTTTGCACAAGCACCGAGATATTTGCTCAGGATTATATATCGGCCAAAGCTAACCGGATAAGCCGAATCGTAACCTCACAATTCACATGAACAGAGGATAGGCGGGACGTGCGACCATGCGCGGAACGCGTGACCCGAGACGCCTTTCAAATCGCGCGCGCCTTGTTTGAGCCAAAGCCAACATTTGATATCCAGTCAAAATGACTTCTTCCCCGAGGTGCTTTCTTCTGATAGATTTTTTTTGTTGCCCTGTGTTTGTACGAGAAGCTCAACAGAGCTACAGCCGTTCATATTAAATATGTTTGCAGCCTTGCGTGATCTTAAAGTCTGCATTCTGTCGACAGATTCAAATGTACCGTGGGTTGAGAAAAATTAAATTATTATTTGTTTACCTTGTACCACACTACTGTCGGTTATAAGTGATTGTGCTTCACTTGTGGTTCCATTGGCGTATTCGCGTACCTTTTTCCGTTGACCAGATCTCTCATTTTGAAAATATCTTGGATGAAATGATAGTGAAATCAGAGGTGATTTTTATCAGCATTCTTCCAAAAAAAAGCCCCCCCCCAAAAAAATATATATAAAAATCGCCCCCAAAATAATTTGCCCAAAAGTAACATCGAAAGTGAACAGTCCAGTTGTCAACGTAGACACAGAATGGACTGTTTTTTTTTGTCAAACAAGTTGAACACCATCGTACGGTAGATAGATGATAGTATTGTGCCTTTGATGATACAAACATGGAATTTGGCACACAGTAAGAATGTGTCATGAGAAAAGATATTTGGCTATAGGGCCATCGCAGATTTGTCCTTTGAAAAAATGTAGGAAGAATAACAAGCAATGGCGGCCATTTTGAAAAATTTGAAAATTGCTTGTTATCCTACCTATATGTTTTTTAAAGGAAATATCTGCGAAGGCCTTCAGCCAAATATCTTTCTTATGACATACTCTGACTGTGTGCCAAATGCCGTGCTTGTTCATCAAAAGCACAAGTCCCCCAAATATTTCCCCTATCTGCCCTACTGCCATTAATTCTTGGCTTTTGAAATGTGCCTGTTCCTAGTTTAAATAATTAAGAAACCCCTCAAGTATTCCCTCCCTCAGGCTTATGTGAACATCTTTAACAGTTAACACTTTTTTGTGATGAGAGAAGACAAAATGAATTTTCATCACAAATTAATCTCCGGAGTCATTTTGTGGGTTCTCTTTTTTCACATAATCAAAACACAAGCAGAACAACTTTGAGTATAAAACAGTCGTCGGCATCACTACAGCTCACCTTCTCCGAGAAATATTAGCTCCAATGATGTAGCTGTTATCTGTGCAATGACATCACGAGTGAGTGGGGCGATAACTGCCCCTGACCTCATGGATTCTAATTGCAGAAAATCCAGCCGGTTAATCCAATATCTGCGGGGCTAGAACCCATCCCGCCTCGGTAGGCAATTGATTGTTTTGATTAGCTGTAATGATACAATCGCGGTTCAACGTTCTAGCTGTATTCAGGGGGAGACAGAAAGCAACCCCCCCCCCCTCCGTACATGTGCACCCGGTTTATTCGGTTTATGGATGGAAAACCCAATTTCTCTTAAATTGAATTACGACCGATGAAACTTTCATCGCGGTCGCTCATCCGAGACTAAAATGCTCTTAAACGAGTCGCGGTAAACGAATTATATGTTGTAATTACAACGCTTTGAGTGAAATTAGAAATAGAAAACAAACATGAAAACACATTCGAGTACCAAAGAGCATTCTCTGGGGGTGTTTTCTGTGCGTTGTTTTTCTAAAGTTTTAAATTTACTCCAGAACGTTTTCAATTAAAACCCTCACCCTGAGAGAAATTAGGAATAGAAAACACCACATAACATTGTTCTGTTTTTGTGAGTTGTTTTTCTGAGGTTTTACATTGACTCAAATGCTTGTAATAGAATGGACATTACGACATTTACCCTATCAGGACCAGGGAGACACTACATGCCCACCGTGACATTTCTTACAATAAATTTAGTGACCTTTCCTAACTTTTATCGTGGGTCACTATGGTACCAATTTCCCGAAGGATGTCTATGGTTATACTCAATATACTATTACCATAAAATTTGTATAAAAACATGGAAATGTGCATCTTGTGTGTCAAAGCTATACAGTTTCTGTCTGAACCTATCAAGTGTCCACTTTAGGCTGAAATTCATTGTGACATGTCCAACTACCGTGCATGCTGGGAATCCAATATGGCCGCCTTCACGCTTAAAGCCACTGATCAATTTTCACTGTTTCTACAACAATTTCTTTGTTTTGGGGTACTTTGTGACAGTAATGACATGAAAAAATGCCAAGAATTTACACTACCATATAGGTAGGCTACTTCGTTATTTCGTTATTCGTTATTCGTTGTCCATTTTGTCCACAAAAAAAACTCAATCAAATTTGGTACATAAACTCAAAATTGCCCCCCAAAATATTGTCCCCAAAGGTGATTCTAACGCCCTCTAGCGGTGACTATGGGTGTCAAAGTTGTTTCATTGGTTGCATACTTACCCAAAGAATATTTGTAATAATTGTGAAAAAGATTTGAATGAACAATTTAGAAATTATGCTGTATTATTGTGGGTTTTTATTTTACCCAAAATGGGCAGAAATATAATAGTGAAGCGCCATCTTGTGGTCACCGCAGCGCAACCAAATGACGTCATGTTATAGATTACTGGCCAACCGACAATCTTGCTAAATGTAAGGAAAAAGCGGCCATAAGAAGGAAATAGCCCGGTCCTGATAGGGGTATTATGGGAGTATGGAGTGGAAACTGTACGGTAAATGGGAATCTATACAGGGTGTCACCAAAGGAGTTGTGCAAGCAGATATCCTTTAATTTCTCAAAAACTGCTTAAACATGAGTGTTTCATCGTAATGGAGCATATTAATTATTATCGGTGAAAATGCCATGGAAATCCGTTCTTGCAAACCAAAGATCCAACAGATTGTAATTAAGGCTATGGGTTTTTTACCCATTCCAATGGAATTTACACAGTTGGTGATAATCATTGCATCGGATTGCCATGGGCCTTTTCACTCTGATGTAAATTGCGTTAACTGTGTAATTCCCATTCCATTGAGAAAACAAATCGAAAAACATCGATGTTGTTGAAGTGCACGGATAGTACATCTTTTAAATTCTTCCCATTTTGTGAAAATTTATTGTGTTTTTCAAAATCGTATGCACTATGTGTAGGAGTATGTAGTACTACATACAACAATAGTGTTTGAAAGCTCCAAAAGAAAAACCTAAGAACCTCATTTTTAAAAAGGGTTGTTTGTGAAGGGAATGGGAAATATTAGGATCTCCCCATGGGAAATTGAAAATAAAAAAATGTAAGAAGATATCAGTGATGAAAATTGGCAAAAAACTGCCTTCATTTCGAAATCGCTAAACCATATTCAGTATATGTAAGTTATTGTATAAGAGAATCTGATTTTATCAGCATGTATTAATCCGTATCGGTTATGATCGGCGTCATTGGTAAAATTATGCTTCAGTGACATGTGCAATGAAATAACAGTAGTGATGCAAGTCTGTGATGATAATGTCTCGTCAGTAGAACCTGTTTAGCAGACCCTGTAACCCTGGACATATTAAAAAAAAATTCGGAAATGGTATGTATCAAACTTCAGCGATCAACACGTCCCTTTCTGGTTGGCGCGTTGAAATCCAATATTTAATTTAGTTACTCAGAAAACAAATTGTGTTTCCACGCGTTAGAACAAGAGAGGGGTGAATCTTGTTATTTTGATGTTCCCCCCGAAGCGGTCAATAAAAATCCTGCAAGATAGGCCCCTATCCCCCTCATTTGTGGAATTCAATCCCACCTTTCTTGGCCAGTTTTGAAAGCATTCCTATATACGCCGCCCGCAGGGCCAGCCAGCCAGCTCCCCGTAGCCGGCTCACTTTGCCTCGGTGAATTGTCGAACGGGAAATGGAGCAGAGTGTTCCTTATGGATTTCATTCGCTCAGCCCTACTCATGCCGGCCCCACATCTCGGGCTTCCTTCTCCTCACCACAAAAGACCCCGTACTTTTTCCCCCCTTCGATTTCTTCATCTTCAACAGCTCTTTTTTCTCTTCTTCTTCTTCTTCTGCCTCTTCTTCTACTTCTTCTTCCTCGGTTGCCTTTTGTTGCCGTGGCGAGCAGATAGGGTAATCGGAGAGGCCGTGCGATCGAGTTGAGGCCTGCGCGAGTCGCAACTAATGAATTGGTAATTCTAGCACGGGTGAGAAAGTGTTGTCGCTGGCATGTTTAGTCGGCTTCGACCTACAAACACACATATTCTGTCATTCTGACACGGACTTATGACGCGTGTTTGTACTTTCAAACAAAGTGACGTCTCCAATAAGGTCCTTTGCACATTGCCCAGTTCGGTTCATTTATTTCCCCCAAATTTCAAAATCCATTTGAATCTACGGTGATCTAGTTGCAGCTTGTACTCCCGTACCTCACATATTCTTTTTTTCTTCTAATTTTAAACAAGACGTGACTTTTTGGATGTTTGCGCGTTGTTTAGGCGGCATTCATTGATAGATCAACGACATGCAGGTGACAAATGCGTTACACGAGATGACTATGCATTTCGGCCAAAAGTCAGAGCAGCTACGTCATCGTGTAACCATGGCAAAAGTTTCCCTTGCAACTAAAAGTAGTTTTGAAAATCTTAAAAATGAGGTATAAAAGGCGTTTGTGCCAAATAAATCGCCTTTTATGTAAACGGTCTGTGTTCTTCAACTAAATTATTTTCTTCATTCGAAAGATAATAACTCGAATCGCTTGGGGGAAAAAACAATTAAAAAAATCATTTTCAGGATGAAATTTCAAAATATCACGGAGAGTACATCTTTAAAGGTGACAAAAATATAGTATCGGATTATTAAAATTTGCTAAAAATGGACATTACAGTTTGATAACATGTGACAACTGCTATCCAAGCCGTATAAATTGTTCATCTATCCCACATGAAACCGAATCTAACTAAAGATGCTGCGTTTCTTACGAGAAACCTGTCACTCAACATTTCCGCCTTGCAACACTGCGGCCACCCGAGGTGATCTGACAGTTTCTGTAACTAATGGCAATATTTCTCACCGAGAAGAATCTAATAATATTTACAGTCGGTTGTGCCGTTTTCCCCCTCCATCTCTTGACAATATCATCTGTGAAATGTGATCCGTCCATGCTTCGCTTAGGATAACATGTTACCTGTTTTAAGCTTGCAGCAATGCTTCTGCCCCCCCCCTCCCCGTTCTTGTACAACCAATATTTAAGTACATGATTTTGTTTCTGTTAATTTTTTTCCCAAACTGTGGCACCTGTAAATTTTACAGGGTGGTGCAAAAAGAAGGAAACCCACTTTTGACAGCAATGCTCGCCTACTTGTTGAGCATATTTTATAAATTCATTTGAATGGTATTAAAATATTGATCTTTAATCATAAGTGACGAAAACAATGATTGCAAATGCATATTTTGTCTCTGAGGTGTGGTAGTTTAAACATTTCATGAGCCAAACCTGTTTGTCCACGGACGGCTTCATTCCATCCGCTTGACTGAGCTCCGGAGCTTGATTTGAAGGAGAAAAAAAACCACACTAGACTTACACGTGGAAAACAGACATTATTGTGCCTTGTATTCAAATTAGCATAATAACACTATTCTTGCGATTTTGTTAAAGATTTTTCACCATGTATGGTTCAGGAGCTATAGACCTACTTAACTTCATTATAAAACAAAAACAGTTCAAGTAAGGTAAGTTAAGTAAGTAGGTTAAAATTCCTGTCAAAAGTGGGTTTTGTTCGTTTTGCACCACCCTGTATAAAGAAATAATCACGGACAAATCCATTCTGTAATATTTTTTCCATCATTAGGCTAATTTTGGATCGATTGGGTGCACTATACGAATCCCCCTTCAATGATTAAACATCAGTGTCACTACTTGTTATAATACAAGTACGTAAGGTAAAACTAGTATTGACACTGATTTTTAATCCCTGAGGGGAAAAGTCGCATAGAGCCCTCAATCGGTCCAAATTTAGCTTATTGATGGACACAATTCTCTACAGAGTGATTTGTCCGTGACTCTTTCTTCATGAAGTCGAAATGTTAACACGTCACAACTATCCAAGCACATTTACAAATTCTGTTTGAACATTGTTTTGACGTATGTACGTTCCAACTCCTATTCTTGCTTTTGTTTCTTTCCCCGAGCCAACACACTGTAGGTTACCGAATTAGCAACTTGAGTGAGAAAACAACGTACGTATCTGTGTCCAAAAATAATTCCCATATTTGGCGACATGTCCTTTTTAAAGGGAAAACGAATGCATGTTCTATTTTCATCAGGGGTATTGTTCCCGAATCTGAACGGCAGGTTTACAGCGTTCTTTGAGGGGTTTGTCTCTCAAACCACACGAGGAGGTAAAGGCCCACGGCCAAAATTCGATACAGTCTGTATCGCAACACATCACTCTGTGATTGCAAAGCCACATCCAAGGAGGCCTGAACATTATATACTGCATGAAAAACAGGAAGTCGTAATAAATCCCGAAAATGAGGGCATGGAATTAGATTTGTCTTTTAATACCCCCATTCAACAACAAGCATCAATAACACGCAGGGAGAAAGGTCTTGGGAAGGATAAAGACCATAATCAGGGAAGTTGTTTCAGACGTAAATACACCGGGCATGGAAAATGGGACGGTGAGCGGCCGTCGTCAGTTTCCATTGCGAGTGATTGGAGAAGATCGGCCGAGGAGACACCGGCAATAAAAATGAAACCAATAATAAAAACGGGTCTGCGTTTTCTCAGCGACTGGTAAATTGAATCCCGTGTTTCCCAGTTCTTCATTTGAGTCGCCATCCTGTAATGTGAGGATGATCAACCTATATGCGTGTAGTGAAATATTTAAAGACACTAAACCAAAATGTGTTGTAGGCTGTTCATCAATTTTTGTTCTTCCGCAGACATTGGGAAAACGTCTTTCCGTATGTCTTTCTTTGTCATAATGCTTATTTTGGGTTGCCTGGCATTCAGTTTTGCGCCAGAGTGGCTTGATTTGCTGGATGCATGGCTCTTGCATCACTTAACCCTGAACATTTTTCAAAGATATTGAAGACACAAACAACAGCCCCAACACCCCAACATAAACACAAACAAACAAAAAGCAACATAAATTCTAATCAATTCCTGTTGGAAAACATTGTAAGTGTTGTGTTCAATATTCAGGCGAGGATAATTGTTTGAACACGAAATGTCAGAGAGGTTTGTTCCTTCTAAATCGTCCGCACGATTAGATACTGACTCTGTATTTGCAATGCAACCGCCTTGGGGAGGTTTTTGGTCCTGTAGCATTGTTGACTTATGTGAAGGTATACTTTGCCAAAGCGAACCAAAAACACTGCACCTTCAAGATGCAGAGAGTCTGTGGAAATCCCCATCGCCTTCTAGCGTCGTTGTTTCAACTTGTTTTGGACTGAAAATATTAAGACTATGCGAAATGTTGTAGCCTAAGTAAAGTCTGACAGGAGCCAACGTGGCCGATCAGGCCGGCGTTTATCGCCGTTTTCCCTTGACATGAAACGACTGGGAATATTTCTATTCCCCATGGATGGGATGCTAATCCATCGCAGGTTACTCCCCGGCTAGTGCATGGTATATCCATTTGTGCTCCTGTGTGAAGGGAGGCAAGTGGGGGTGAAGTGGCTTGCCCAAGGACACCGCATATAGGCAGTAGCTGAATTCGAACCCCTGACCCTCTGAACATGAGTTACAAACCCTAACCACTAGGCCACGTTCCATGCAACATGTTGACTGCTGTAACATACCCTGTTCACTACAATTAACGCTCTTAAAGCCTGACTGATAATCTAAAGACAAAGTGCTCAGATCAAAAGACGCCTCTTTCTTAATAAGAAGTTTTCACTTTGTTTGAAACTTCTTCTGCATGAGCTTCACCAACTAAATACGAAACGTCAACACATGACAGGGCTCGCAAAAACACATCTGGTAGGAGATTGGACTGATTGTCAACACACGCAGTAGTCGGCAGCTTTGATTTGATCAAGCTCACATTGTTACTGCGGTGGTGACTTCGACTTATTGATTACCTGATGGTCCTATGATAATATCACAAAGGTCTTATGATAATATCATAGACCGCAGTCAGTTGGTACCGTGTTTATCCTTGTCCTTGCTTCATCAACACCCCCTTTCGCTCACGGGCGCACTAGGCAGCGCGTAGTATGCCTTTGTTGTTTTTTTGGTATGCGCCCACGCCAAATGTGTCGCTCACATAAAAATGAAGGCTTTTGTTTGTGATTTTGATAAGCGAACAATAGAAGCGTGCAGATTGTTATTCCTCGTCCAATGACAGTTTATTATCTTAATACGATCAATACGATTGTCGGGGGCTGGAATGAAAACAAAATGAGTAGGATTATAGTGAGAACGTAGGAGTTGTCTGTCATATCCCTTTCGGCATACAAAATAGACGAGTCGTTTTACAAGAGGAGATTGTTGCCGATTTCCACTGAATTTTCACTGGTTATGCTGACAGGTCTTTTACGAGCTTGACATTGGTGAAAAAAAAATAGATTATTACATAAATGTAGAATGTCCACGCGGCAGGATCGAAGACAAATGGGTGACTCGCCGTGCTTTCTCAATGGCCTTGAGATTTTCTTCTTATTTTTTTATTTTTTTTTATTTACACACACAAGCGCATTAT
This sequence comes from Patiria pectinifera, assembly GCA_029964075.1. Taxonomy (NCBI): domain Eukaryota; kingdom Metazoa; phylum Echinodermata; class Asteroidea; order Valvatida; family Asterinidae; genus Patiria; species Patiria pectinifera. Next base: position 28,566,755 of record CM057149.1, on the reverse strand, counting down.
GCCTGGATAGACTAATTGTGAACCAACTAAACAACATGAGTTGCAAGTTGCCTGAGCTATTTTAGAGTGAGGCATGTTTACAGATCCTGCACGATAGCAACCAATCCAGTCGACATTTCACCGACATGACTTCTGCCCACATGAAAATGAGTAATACATGTATATCGAAATAAGAAATTATATAGTACGCCATTCCTGCTTCATTTAAGAAAACTCTAAAATGTCATTAAAGGGTTAATGACATAAGGTTTACACTGAAACCTATTGTTTACTGGTACACCGATGTGTTACCCCAAAAGAAATACCATCGCAAAGTCAAAACAATTCTGGAAACCTTTGATGCTGGAGCAGCTGTAACTCTAAATGTTTCTGCCAAAAGTGACATCATAGTTTTTGCTCATGAATATGGAAATTGGCGTGAGCAGCAAAACCAAATAGGCATCAAAACACCAATGAAAAGGGCAATACGAAGATTGAAAAATAAAGATAAATGGGACATAAAGGTGCATCAAAAGGCTTGCATTAATATTTTATTACGTTTCAGGGGATCGAGTTAAAGTTGTGATTTCATAATGTAGCGGGGATTCCCCTCGCTGGAAGACCTAATAGATTGCATTCAAACCTTACCTAATAAACCTTATTCATAAGGAAGCCATTTTCGATCGTCTTCCCTGAATGTATTTTATGCATTGTTTACATTTGAATGGTATGGTGCCAGACTATTTTATGATTGGAGTGCGTTGCAAGCCTCGCTTTAAATTTTTATTTAATGTGGCTAAAAACATTAGGATATGTTTAATCACAAATTTTAATTTCAGGGCAGACTGATATAACTATGTATAACTTTCTTTATTCCCATGAATGGAAGTTCTTTGTCGCTGATTTCATTTCTACTCGCAAGTTCCAAAAATCTAATATGGCCGACTCGTGAACAGAGTCTATTGGTACAAACAATACTATGCGTCATGTTTGTTACATTATCTTTTTGTGATAGATCACATTAAGGCCAAATGATATGCTTTCGAGTTCATTCTTAAGTAATTTTAAAATTGTGACTTTTAACTATTATTTCAATTATTTTGTATGGAATACTTTTCAATTGCATTTTTTTTCTTCATAATTTCGCATCAAATCCTTTAACGTGGTCATAAATACAAGCAATGTGTTTTAGTACGTTCTATCCAAGTACGTGTTTCCTTATGCGATGTTTCTCTAACGGCGTCCATCAAACTGATTATAGCCTTATGAGGTGTTTGCCGTTTTGACACAAACAAATGAATGTAGTTTTTCACTCACAATTTAATTAAACAGTTCCTTTCTTGTCTTTGCCGCGGCCGATCTGTCACAACATGTGCCCACAGAAAAGTCATTTGATATTTCTATTATTAAATTAAAGCCTTTTATTTCCTGTCTGTGGATCAGAAAAGCGTGCAACTACAACCTCAGATAACCTCATCAAAACTCACTTCATCAAAACGCCGGAGAATTCATTCAAGGACTCTAAGGCGAATTTTACTGATCGTATTGTGTAAACACAGCTCATCTCTGCTGCCCGCAGACATCACGCGGCAAAATATTTGCTCAAATCGCAGACGACTGACCAGCCACCATTTCCCGCCAAAAATGCGGAAATGAGAATTTGCAAACGGAAGACACCATTGGCACTGCACTAAGCCTCAATTGTATCGTCTGTCCACACGGCCCAGGGCCCTTCGTTGTCAGCTAGAAAATAGAGAATTTCTAGGTTTTTGTCTGATTGAAATTAAAGAACGTCAAAATGACTCTAAAAGCCAGAACGAGCCGGGAGTGTGTGTAAACATTCAAATTGAAAAAAAAAAGAATATTGGCTCTTGTGCGAGCATACTCTGTAATTTGAGAGAATTTTGACATTTGTTTAAGCACGAGACGAAGGCTTTATTGATTGGTTCTTCAAATGACCTGTTTTGTGTCGGAGATGGTGAAACATGAATCAATATTGTGAGTCTTTCTTATGGGCAAACATTTTAAATAGCTTAGTAATGCATGCTCGATGTGAACATTCGTCCCAACCCATAACCACACCTTCCAAATGAGTAAAACAAAATAAGGAAACACTTTTGTTTGCATAAACAAAATGTGAAAATCGGGGGCTTTGTATGCTTTTTAACCAAGGTCGAGTTAAAGAAATTACAAAACAAACATGTGGAACTGGATGACGTCACAATATCGTCACTTTCCGTCAAGCATCCGGCCACGCTTACATCTGTTTTTGTTAAGAACCAAGGGCAAATGCAAGCGACTCTAACATCCAATTCGAAGAACAGGCGATCCCCTGACATCAGGTGACGTCACCATGACGTCTTTGGTCGCTGCGCATATCCGTGTACTCCCAGATATGCATGCGAAGATTCGAATATGCGAATTATTTTTGTTCTGTATAGCCTTTATCCAAATTAATGAGGCATGCAGAAAGATGAAGTATGGGTAAACGAAGCCCTTGGTATCCAAAAAATGAATGTTTGTGAGTGCAATGGTAAGAATACTTTCATGAGGTAACAGATAGAATGTTCCATTCCACGAGGCGGATGGAACATTCCATCTGTCAGCGAATGAAATTATCTATCCATTGCACGAATGTGTAACAGTTTTTTTTTTTTGTACATCACCTGAATAAATCCTCGTCATCTGATTGGTCAGAGCACCAGTAGTTTGACCGTGTAATTGAACGTCTATTTACCGTGGAATAGAACTTCTAGTTTTGCGGTGCAGCCGCGCCGTGGGCTGGGACGAACAGTTCAATTACACGTGATCAACGACCCACCAATCAGATGACGGGGATTTATTCCGAGATTGCATATAATATTGTTTTCCGGTTGCTTTGCCAAGAGAGCCCAAAATAGAATTTGCTTCGAATTCAAAAGCCTCCCGACACGGTGTGGTTTTTACGACACTATATAAGGACCCTTATTGTTCAACTCTTTCGTTCCTATTGTTTGGACTTGTACACGAAAATCGACCGAGGACTTTGCCTCAGGTCCTCGGAGTTACCTTATATTATTGTACATATTTTTCCCCGGTTGCTTTGCCAAAGAGAGCCAACAAAAATAGACTTATGCTTCGAATTCGAAGGCCTCCGGCAAGGACCCTTAATTCTTTCGTTCCTATATTTTTTTTTTCCTGAACATGTCTCACCTTATTTGTACACGAAAAACTACCGAGGACTTTACCTCAGGTCCTCGGAGTTATCTCGGATGTTCCTTTTGTCCTAAGTCCTCAGTCGTAAAAAAAACAAAAAAACATGTATAATGTCACTTCAACCCACACACTTCCCAAATAGTCCGAATCCCACCGCGGATTTTGTTTCCAGGCTTGTCTCTGGATGATACCCGAGCCGTCCTTATCATCGCAGCATTGCCCCGGTATCCTGTGACCCGTCACCAGGAGGATTCCCAATCTATCCCCCCTCAATTGGACACAAATCGCCGGTTAAGCCCCCCATCGCACAGCCGAAAGATTAAGGGGTGAGATTGAAACGCGAACGGTGCAGCTCAAATCGGTCCACGGCAGGGAACGGAAACCTCCCTCGCGTAATCTGACTCCACTGCTGGTTTGCCGATTGTTTCTCTTAAAGGTGAATAGGTAAAGTCATTTACCTCAGTCCGACTTTCATTACATTAGGGTTGACACAGTTGGTTTGTAATCTTTCGAAATGAACTCTAAAACAACGACCTTTTTGCTTATGAGTACATGTCTATATCCCACTTTTTGGTACTAATTATTTAATCCCAAATAAATCGTCTGGATTGGAAGGCAAGGACATTTTTAATTTCAGACCGTAGTTGTTGTCAACGTTATGCTACTAATATCCAGCAGGTATACTGATTTACACTCAAGGAAAACTTTCGATAGCAACCTGGTTACCATTCATATCTATTCATATTTATAATTTAGCCAACTAGCGAACCTTTGACATGATTTACCTAACCTGTGCGACACAGCTTGAGAGCAAGATGTTGGTTGAGAGAGTAGATTCGAAACCCTGTGACACAATACACTCTAAAACATATAACGTATCAATCAATTTGCCGTTCGAAAATAATCCGTGTTTTGAGTGTTACGAAGTACCACGGTGAAAATGAAAATCCCTGTACAGCAGAAAGCTGTCACATTGAAATTCGAAAGCTTGTACTTAGAAAAAAGTGAAAATGCAATTGAGATGTTTGGGCACATGGTTTTCCTTGTGTATGAAAGAGGCTATTAAAGCGAATAAGTCTTTCAAGGTTTCGCATCCGCTATCCGTATATAACCGGTATCCATCATACCGTTGTTTCGCATCGTGTACGCGTACGCGTACGCATATACATGTAGTTATCGGAACCAAATCAGTAATCCAAAATGGCAGCCTCCGATGAAAGCCTGCTTTGAAACACAGACCAATGGCATATAATATATGTTCCGCAGTCCATTCCCTTTCGATCAGATCCTACACGATTAAATGACTTATTAGAAAATAGGGTAAAAATGGCAATTTACTATGCGTTTAACACTGACGCGTAGCGGATGGTGAGTTGCGTATGACGTCACTAGACCACACAAATTGATGACCTCTCTAATGACGTAGCGAGTAAAAAAAAATCGCCGATAACTGAAAGAGCAACCCGTCACAAACCTGACATCATACATGCAATAACATCAGCACATCTGCACAAATACAGATTAACACCTAATGAGCATTACCTAATGATCAATTTTCGTATTAACATTGGGTAGTAACCGTATTAATGAGGACCGATGTTTGCGAGTAATATGTGTGATTCGTGGCATTTTGTTGCCCAAACAAATGGCTTAATTGGGTGCGTTACCATCACAATAGACAGATGCGTCGGCGATACAGGTAATAATAAGATTGGTATTAAGCATCATTAAAGAAAAAACCTATTAATGAAAGCCTTGTGCTGTCCATTCTAACCTCGACAGGAAACTTCAAAAGAGCATGTGAAAGAAGCACGTGCATAACATCCGATGATACAACAGTGTACAGTATTAATTGTTTTTTATTATCATCTGATGTTTTTTGTAACCGGAGCGCTAGCGGGGGCGAACTTTTTTCCGTAGGCAGGTGAAGCAATATCATGAATAATTCAGTAGTTTCGATGGAAAAATATCACATTTAGGCCTATTCATGAAAAAAAAGGCATATCCACGGTAGCCTAGTGATAGTGAGATGAGCTATTATCGAAACATCCCTGTCGAATCCACCGATCACGTTTATGTTTCATTGACTTTTTTTTTAATGGGATCACCTACCGACGGAACAAAAAAAACTGTATGCTACAATATGGTATGATATTTGATCAGAATATCTTTGTCGTTATACTTGTGTTCAGCACTAATAGCGCCCTCTAGGGTCTCGCATGTTAATCTTTTACTCGACAAACAATTAATCGAGTAGTTTTCAATTAAACAACGTTAGAAAGGACGATTCATTACCAATAATTACATAAACCACTTGTTGATGGATTTAACGAGGTCACTAAAGATAACGGGATATTTACCTAATCCTTGTTACCTAATACCTTGTTTGATTTGTAACACCTTTTTAAGCTCTGGCAGGAGCTTCTACATGTCACTTGGTGATCTGTCTGTCAATGGAAAAATTGACCAATAGTATGGTGTTCCATATGTGCCATCGGCGTCGCATTTTTTTCAGCTCTGGCAGGGATCGTTTTGATCGAATTCATGCAAGACTTTCGTGCAAGACTTCTTACAACACGGCCAGAGCTTATTGTGCACTAGCACTTGTTTTTTTACTTTACTAAACTTTCTCAGTAATTATTTCTGTACATTCTTGTTTTAATACAACACCATGTGAGTGAGATGAACTGTAGCTGGCAGTCCTCAACGTTCATATTCTTGACCTGCCAGCACTGACGCAGTACAATTTGGTTGAACCAATATTTTTGTACCAAGACTGTGCCCTTTCAGGTGCAAGTAATCGTTGAGCGGACGAGTTAGCTTCGTAAAGACGAGGCTGAGTCGTACGCGCATCCGTCAACCACACTTTTTTTTTCAAATTGACTCCAAGGTGAGAAACAAATAATAAATTGCCATCAAATATAGGTAAATAAAGAACAAAATTATCTCGATTTGTTACCCAATTTTGACGGCTTGCTCACTTCGCGTGTATGTAATGGAAAGCGAGGTTAATTCTTCATTTTTTGGAAATTGCTAGTAGAAAAGGAAGCAATGTAATAAAAGTTCTTACACGTCTGATCTAATGAATAATTTGAGATATTTGATTAATCATTTCCTAATGCTTTAAGCTACATTAAAAAAAAAGTGAGGCTTGGAACGCACTCCAATCATAAATAGTCTGGCACCATCCCATTCAACATTTTACAATTTATATAATACACGCAGGGAACACGATCGAAAACGGATTCCTCCTGAATTAGTCTGCTTCCCTGTCCCCATTGTTATTCGGACTTCCAATATGGGGACAGGTAGCTAGCAGTGAACCTGACTACATCAGGAGGCATTCCTCCTGATCTATGCAAATTATATGCATGACGTGTGTAGGTCTGAATTCCGCCTCGTGAATTCAAAAATCACAACGGTAATGGTTGCGCGCAACCAGCATATTGCAAAATGGCATTAGGTCGCGCCACAAATGTGCGGTTTTTGGCCGAGGTGATGAGCTTCAATTTCTACTGAATTCGAAAGTGTCTCTGTTACAAATATCAATAAACAGACGGAAATTACTGTTCAGTATTTAAAACCTATGCAGTTGAAATGCTTGAAAGTTGCCCACATGGAGACATTGCCGATTTTGCGTACTTTTTTGTGGTAAGACAAGTGTGAGTTTTGACAATCATTGTGTTCAATCACCGTCCATGCACAAAGCTAAGCAGCGATTCAAAAATTGACAATCATGATACGCGTGCGCAGAGGTGACCCAATAAATTGCTTTAAATGGGAACTAGCTACTGGTCCCTACATTTTAGGGGAGGGGAACAGTCTACCTCGAAAATAAGGTTTATTAGCCAAATTTCATCAAAGGCCAACTCTACCTCATTAGTGTAATTCCTCTTTTGCCAAGCAGTCTTCCCACTTAAAATAATGTCCTCACCGCAAGTATTACTCAAGTTACAGTGGCTTTAAGAAGACACTGCCAAAAGGTCTTTTAGCGCTGGGAGTGAAGGAAAATCCACCCACGAAGTTACCGCTTATTGTCCCTGAAATCATGCCGAAAATAACACGATATTCTCACTGTCCCCAGGCCAATACCGCGTGAAAGATTATTCAAGGCAATATTGGACGTTGAAATTAACCGATAAAAACGATAGGGATAACAAAAAATTTACATTTTCAATATATGATACCTCGACGTCACCATATCCGCTTACGTTCATTCCCTCCCAAAAAACACAGGTCTTAGATTGGCCTAAATAGGTTGCTACTGTATTCACTTCAATTTTTAAAACGATTTTCTTAAGCCACGTTTACAAGATTCCGTTTTTTTAGTGTACAAAGCATTGTTGTACTCTGCACGCATCGACGTTTTCATAAGAAATGACCGAGTTTTAATTAAGTCACCAACAATAAGAACAATAAGGCCCATCAATATGCTCTTTATTCCTGTGCCTAAGAAAAATGCCCGCCAATTGTATTGACTTTTGTTTCTGTTGAAATAAATCAATAAACGCTTTTTTTATCATTTCGAGCTAAAAGCGTGCGCGACTTGCTGGCTCTGTGCGGTAGACGCAGTCATTTGGAATAACACACAAAGAAAAGTGTACGCTAAGTGCTTGCTTACTGCGTAGTTGAATAACACGGTCTCCATCTCACTATAAACCAGCGTAGAGGCAAGACATTGGCTTTACTTGTTTTCTGTGCCATTTATGCAATTACATTTTTTTCGTCATAAGCTATACCTTAAGCCCGCCGCACACGAGCGCTACATGTACGTGCTGAGCAGAAAGTCATTCCAGGCCGTTTTCTCAGCACGGCTCACCGTGTGCGGTGAATTTTTGTTCACCGTGTGCGTTGAGTTTTCTGCCTCGCGAGGCCGTTAGGCAAATACCTATCCTGTTTGATTTCTTTGGCACAACTCGTATTTAGAGGCAAACTTTTAGTCTCGCAAATAGGCTAGATCGATTGCTCGTGGTCCAAAACATAAATGTACCAAAATTCCTGGGGGTATGGGAGAAGGTAAAATGAAAGTTTGGGAATGTTTCCCTAAGGTTCTCGGTAATTTATTATTCTCCTAATAATTAAATAATCATAATAATAAAAATAATACGTGTGAAGGTACCATTAAGGAGACACGTTATCGTAATTTCTTCGAACGGCGGGAGACATCGGTCATTAGGGAGACATTTTCATGTCTCCCTAATGTCACAGCCCCCTTTAGGGGCAAAATTTTGATGTCGCAATTAGATTTTATTTGTTGCTCGTGGTCTAATTAGTAAACACACTGAAATTCGTGAAAAAAGGACAAGGGAATATTGGGTTAGGGCACAATGAAGTTTGAAAAATTGTGTGCACAAGTCTACGGGAATGTCTTCTAAATGACCCGTTTCTTGTAATTATAATGGGTACGTATAAAGCGCACACATCCACCTATTAAGGCGCTCATGGCGCTACAGTAGAAAAGACAATACACACGATAAAACAAACAAGAACAAAAACAATGTATACTATGTAGTCTGACAAGCAGAAGAGCTTCTTATCCGGTTCGTAAGCGTGACGTCATCTCAACTTACTGTACATGGTGTAGCATGGCACCAATGGAACCGGAAGTTAACGCAACTTGAGTGTTTATCCAATGGGCGCTCGTAATCAGTGGTGCGTGCGCGTGTATGACGAAGTCACTTACGAACCGGATAAACCATACCTCTAGTTGTTGGCTAGATTAAAGGAGTGTGTTTTTAGAGCCGTTTTGAATGAGCTGAGAGATGTGCTAGATCGGATGTTAATGGGGAGACTATTCTAAAGACGTACAATAAATCTAAACGGGTGTTGAATAAGTACGTCACCGAGTATAGCTGTTTCTATCATTACTTTGAAATATTCGAGAACTCATTTAATTATACATTTTAGGTACATTTACCTATTTCTAGGTATATTGTACCTAGTCAAATTTGGAGAATTATCGTTTTAAATTCGATATAAGGCAATGAGATTTTTTCCTTACGGAACAAAATTGTTCAGATAGAACCCATCGATTTAATGACAGAAACCCTGCTCAAATTGAAGACAGGACTAGTGTCAAATACCCTGTGAAAATATTCTGCCTGAAATAGTATATTTTGGACGTAAACTAAAACTTGAAGGTGGTTTTAAAATAGGGTGCCTGCGGGTGCACTGTTTTCGTGCGTGAGCAACGGACGAGACCGAAAAAATGTGCATACTTTTTTTGTTTTCTCAAAATGCATAGTATTCACTGAGCTGAAACTACAACAGGTTATTTGTTATGCACCAGTTTAAAGACTTTGAGCAACATAGTTGCTGCAAAAGAAAAAAAATGCACAAAAATGCACATTCTGAAGTATGTTGTGTACATGGGTTTGTCATAGCTAAACTCGTATGGTGCGCAGCGTGACATGACGTATAATAATGTGCGGCAGGATGTCATTTTATTAGGTGTTAATTCATCATCAACGATAGCAGTTTACGACACATGTACACAAGTTACACAAACGACATCGTAAGTACCAGATGAACTAAAGCTCAGCGAATGTAGATAATGATACTACATAAAGAAGTTGAAGTTGGAAGAAAGCCACAAAGGTTGCTCACTATGAGTGAATAGGGGTGAGTGAATGAAGGCTTGGGAGATACGCCAGCAGAACACCTGCTGGAGAATAGACAGCGTATACACTCTGAAATTCGAGAGCCACAGTGCGAACAGATCATTCAGTCATTTTGGCCGTAACAATTAATGACATTTCTGACATTTCTGACATTTCTGGGTTCACAGTGATAATGAAATTGGTGTCTGGCAAAGGAAGAAAGAGATGGGACAAGGATATCAACTCGGGGTGACCACAAAGGATTGCAAGTGTCAAAATGAGACTTTACAAAACTGGTAAAGTTCAATGGATGCTGTTCCTGTTGATGATGTTATCTCTTCGAAGAAATTAATGTAATTTAATCTGGTTTAAGAATTGTATACACTGCCACCCGTGATGTGCACAAAAAGTCTCTTGCTGTTAGTTTGTAGAGTGAAATTGATACTGCCTTTTGTGTATTCAAAGTATAATTATTGTACAGTATTTCAACTACCGTATGAGTTCATATTTATAAAAAAAATTAAAAAATCAAAAAAAAATCAAGTGTTTATCACCATCGTTAAAAGATTGTAGGCAGGCAGAAGACAGGAACACCTCCCGAACATAGAAACGCAAATAGGGAGATGTCTGTCTGTCTGTTTGTTTGTTTTGTGTTTGTTTGTTTGTGTGTGTTTGTGGGATTTTTTTGTGGGTTGTTTGTGAGGGTTTTTTTTGGGGGGGAGGGGTGGGTGGTTGGGTGGGTGGGGGGAGGGGTTTTACCTTTTTGTCCTTTTCCCCCCCAAAAATGGCTTTTTTTATGTTCCAGCGGGGCTAAAGCTAAGCATAGCGTGACGTTTAAGATAACAGTGGAATACTCTTCACATATTATAGCTGTATAGTTGTCCCCGTAAGGAATAAAGAAGCTTTTATGGCAGAAAATTCGGAATTCTTTAAACTCAAAATCATGCATTTCGGAAGGTAGAGTCATGCTGTATTATCTGTAATACCTCCATGACTGGGTTCACATGCTGTATTATCTGTTTCTCACATTGATATAATGCAACGTTTATCGAAAAGTGCACTGGAAAATGCTTACATTTCATCACATTTCAATTTTTCAGGAACTCTCGTACGAAATGCAATTAAAGTCGGTGCGCAAATAACCAAAAGGAACTTGACTTCCAACGATTGTGACCCCTGGACACCGACACTACTACGAGCAAAATCACAAAATCCTTCTAATGCACTCGTCTTTTTTTATCGCAAGCTCCTAAAAAGGAACTTGGACAATTCACTTTAAGGAGAATTACAGGTAAGATCAAGCCTCGCCAGGGAAACCGAATGAAAGGACTAATACGTTAATGGCGTCGGGGTTAGTTGCAAGGTGGGCCGGGGAGAAACGCCCGCAGAATGACGGCAGTCCGCTGCGCGTCCCTCGGGCTTTCGGATTGAAACGGCCAACAGCACGACACACGCGGACGCCTTTAGTTTAACAAAGACGCAACGGATTTCTGGCTTTACTTTGAAGTCACAGGAGTGAGTCCTTAAATTGTACTATTTTTATTACGCGGGGTTTTTTTGTCTCAAATCCTACTGAAATTACCCGTTGTTGTGCACAATATCTTTGACGTCAAACCTAATAGATAATGGGGAAAAGAAGACTCTAACTTGAGTGGAGTTAAGAGGGTGTTATGGGAAGATTTAAGGGTACAATGTACAGAGTTGTGCGATTGTGTGTATCGTGCGAATGCAATAGACATTATGTGCGTATAATTCTCTTATTGGCATCCAAGTGACACACTAGGTGAATTCATAAAAGTGAGAAAAAAATGCTTCAGTAAAAATAATTACAAAACAATAGTGTTGACGATTACAACAACTTTAACTAACTCTCCGGCTTGTGCAGTTGCTGTATATGCATAATTTACTCACACACCGAGCGTCATTTTTAATCGCTTCGGTAGAGCAGTCGCAGTTCTATACACCCTCTTGTGTGAAATGTTCAGATTTTGAACGCATTTTTTTAGCTTAGGAGACGTAGTCCTAGCTGCAATTAATGTTTATTTATAAGAAAATAAAATGACGTCATACCATTGCTATCAGTCAGTCATGCATGTACAATAAAGCATTTCAAAGAACCACGTCCAGCTGCCACAGTGGCTCAGTGGATAGTGGAGTGAACTATGGAGCGCAAGATCTGTGGTTCGAACCTGTGTCCGTCTTCATCAAATATTTTTGTTTGTTGGGATAAGTTTAATTGAAGGGGAAAACACTTCTAGAATATAAGTGTCTTCCATCCACACAGCGTAATAAATATTCATGTTAGGGTGCGTGATGTGATTGCATTGGTTCAAAGACGGTGTATGCTACAGACAAAAAAAAACCGCCGGCCGGTCTAGTTTTGAAATCGACCTTTGTGCCTATCTATCAATCTGTAACCGCTTGATCAATGCGATGTTCCCGAAAGAAAAAAAAACGCGCGAAATCTGTTCGTGTTTACCTATGGCGGCTTGTTAATGGGCGGATATGCCGTACTCGCAATAAGAACGGAGGACGGTAAGGAGTCCCCGTAGTACGTGTTAATGAGTTCACTGCACAGTAACACTGAACTACCTGTCACCGCACACCATGGTAAATCATATCTTCAGGCATGATTTCCCCGAACTTGTGAGAGGGGTAAACAAAAATGGGGACAATGAGGCCAGATGGCAGCGTGTTTGAACCGGCCCTCCATGACCGGGCTCACAGCTCGCCGCAGCCGGCCCGGTGTCACGCTGTCGCGCCGGGGACGGCTCCACCGGGACATTAATGTCAGTAGTCTGGTGTCAAAATCACTCCACCTCTAGAATAAATCGCAAGGAAGTGTGGTTTCGGTGCGGAGGCTTTTAATGTAAAGACAACAATCTCTGTAACTGTCCACTCTGATTTCTTTGGGGCGCTCGGAACAACTTCGACACATCCGCCGTGGCACCCATGTGCGTGTCTGCGCTTGGTACGTTGAATAAATATGACGTTGCCCGTAATGATTCATAGCGCCGGTCGCGTGATATTTCTGTTCTTTTAATATCACTGATAACAGGCCTTCCAGACTTGGACAAGATTGAAAAAAAATTAATCTCGAAAAATGAGTACGTCTGAATATTTAGAGCATTACAGTGATACAGTCTGTTTTGATCAAATGTACATGTATACTCATCACTTAGTCAATTTAAATCAATGAACTAAAATCCCGTATAGTATGGTTATTTTTTAGTGTAATGAAATTGTCTACATTGTTTGGGCCATAGAAATGCATCATCCTCTTTGACGCAGTCTTGATATATATTACCTGGTATTGAAACATGACGACGGCAGCATTTTGAAATCAGTTGAATGAAAAGCCATTTATAAATAGTAGAATGTTTTCATGTCTTTAGAATTGTTGACATTGTGGGCCACTAAAACATGCATTCCTGTCTTTGATTTACGATAATAAGACATACCGAATGTTGTAGGGCTACAATACGACCAGGGTTGTCTTCCGAGGTTTTCAGTCCAATTTAGTATGTGAAGGGTGCTTTGATAGCATTGGATTATATTTCGCCACCTCCGGAGAGACTCACTCTGTAGATTGTTTCTCGTATTGCATTTTACTATACCTCATACATATTCATGATCGAGAGCCGAACGTTCACTGGTCAATTCACCATCACGTGCCAGATGTTATTCTTGCTGTTTACCAAACGCGCACGCGAGGATTCACGCACATTGTAAATACGCATGCGTAGTAGTAGACTGTCGCATGGGTTACCCGTGCGACAGTCTACTACGCATGCGCTTTACAGAGCAATCGAGGGACTGTCGCACGGGGTGCAGTACGCGAACATCGCACAGGCACAGAGAGATGTGGCAGTTGCACGGTTCGTGTTAATTTTTCAGAGCAGATTTCAATGATGCCGTAGAAAAAAATGAGACGACGTAAAGATGTCTCCTGTACTGAAGAAAAGAAAGTTGTACACAGCTGCAAACAAACTGAACTGAACTAGAAAGAAAAATGAAATTTGGTGGCTTTGGTATCGTTTCCCGAATTTTGTTTTTGGTTTATAATAATAATAATAAAAAACAAAATGAGGTGAGCAATATGTATGTAAAACAAATATAACATATAACAGGAGGGTGTATTTTATTTGGGACATCGGTATTTGGATCCCTCAGTCTGGTTAGTTCTAGTTTCCTCGGGGAACTAGTCGGTCAAATTCCGGGGATCGGGGAGCGAATATCGAGCGTCCATCTCAAACCATTATCTGATCCACCCTTAGAAGCTAATAGAACATACCTAATTAGCATAACAAAAGGTCCTTCCCAAACGCGGTGGTGAAGCTGCGTTCTCGCAGGGTATCTGTGTCTTTGGTTTTTGTGTCGCATTGTTGACCATGATTTGTGGCTACTGAAATATGTACTCTCCTCTTCAAAAGCGGATCGAAGGGAAGGGGAAACGGGGCCCATGACCCTCCGTCATCTTTAGAGGAGTGGCGACGACTTTTGTTAAATCGATGGCACTCGTCCTCTTTCCATCTATATACAGACCTGTTTAATGTAAAGAAAAGGGGAGATACGAAAAAAGGAAAGAGCGCCCTCTAGCGTCAAACAAGGTACAGCCTTTGTTTGGTCGGTTGCTCCCCCCCCCCCCCGATCCACCCTTGCTCCTCTTTTATGAATATCGCACTTGCTATAGAGCCTGAAAGTTGACACCTGGCGGCGCGCTTCCGGACCCCTCGAATATGAAAATTAGCGTGAAAACGTCGGAGTTTTTAAAATTGTTTTTGGTACATTTATTTCATAAGAAAATCACCCTCAGAAGAGGCCTTTGTTAATTGTTACTAGCATCCCTATTTATGGAAACGTTCAAACCGCACTACGTGAAAGACAAATATCGTGCTAAAAAAATGACCTCTCACTTCCAAAAATCACCCTCAGAAGAGGCCTTTGTTAATTGTTACTAGCATCCCTATTTATGGAAACGTTCAAACCGCACTACGTGAAAGACAAATATCGTGCTAAAAAAATGACCTCTCACTTCCAAAAATCTAAAATACATGTGGACTAGTGGAACTCGGAGCACTCGTACAAAGATGAAAATTTATGAAATGATTTTGTGGCGGTCATTGGGTGAAACTGAAAGTTATAGGAAACTAAAGTGTCTTTTGGTACGCACAATTTCTGTAAATAAACTTGAAGGACTAATTCTCATTTACAAACAAATCTAAACTGACCATTGATAAGAATTGTATTCAAACAAGCCCGACTAAATCTAGAATCCATCGGATGTAGGTAGGTAAATATTTGCGTCGTTATCGTTTTCGTTCTCACGCAAGTACGCGATGTGAAAACAAACGTGATCGAACAAGAAGACCTAGGTACGAAAATCCGGATGTGAGAGGTCGTAAGTAAAATTCGTTTTTACCCTCCTCCAACTGATTTCTCATCATTTATGTTGTGGAATGCCAAGATAAAATTCCAACATGAATATTTCTTGGGGTGATTACGGCTAGAAATCATTCCGTCAAGAATTATAGAGGGAGAACGGGCAACGTGTAATATGCCCATAGAAGGGCCACGGAGGGGTCCGTAAGCTCAGAGACAAAATGGCATACTTTGAGGCTCTATTGGAGGCCTACACGCAATAATCCTTATTCTAACCTTTTAACCGACGTGCGATATTACGACCGGCTTTGCCGAGGCCTAATTTCGTCTGACCCAAGATAAATGGTCGACACGAACCCACCAGTCAATTGCACTACGCGGCTAATTGCATTCCGGTCCATAGACCTCATCCTTTTAATACCCTAAATATATACCGTGGGCTGGGGAAATAGTTCGGTATCGACCAAAGGTAGAAATCACGGTGCTGTGTAGTCATTATCATCACACATGATGAGGCACCGCCGGTGTGTTGACGGAAGCTATCGAGATGAATATCTGGCAGCCTTGCGGAAGACACTCAAGGACCTTGCGTGCTATTATACCTGCCTACTCGTGAACACAAAAAAATGAACGATTGTAAACGCAAGAGGGTCTGACATCCCGATCTTGGCAGGTTCTTTCACAGAAGCTCAACAAAAATGAGATTTTATACAGACGTGCACACTTTAATCATATACTACATGATAACACCACATCCCGAGAAACACGTGGGAAAATGCAACAGTGACGACTCTTTTTGGAGAATTTCCCTTCAACCTGTTTAAGAGCGTCTAAAACTAAGATTTCTGATAGATTAAATTTAAAGATTATATCAACGATAAATCATAGTACCTGAAAGCTTTGTTATGCACGATTTCCTATTACCGAACCTTTCATTTTAAACCCAACAACATATACTACTCGGCTGAAGTTTGCATTAGTTTGCAATCATTATTGAATAAACCAGAGAGCGACTTAATGTGGTATAGACCAAGTCACTTTTTGTTTTACAAAATTAGATGTTGTGGCCATGTGGTGCCTCTTCAGGAAACTGTTCTTTTCTGCATATCTCTTAAAATATGAATGTTTTAAAAGTGTTGTTGTAAACTGTTTAAATGTGGGGAAAATAACATGCAAAATATGCTTAAATGTGTGGGATGCCGGTCGATTGCCTGTCAGTATGACGTCACAGGTAACATGGTCTGTACCTCCCACGATATGAAAATATACTTTACTCACGAGTCGGCCATATTAAATTGAAGGCGAGGTAAACTCTATCATTTTGGGGGAACTTGCAAGTAGAAATGAAAGCAATGAAATAAAAGTTCATTACACATTAATGCCAGTCTGCTCTGATGAATAATTTTAAAATTCGTATTAAACATGTTCTATTGTTTTAAGCCACATTACACACACAAAAATGAATGTGAGGCCTTACACGCACTCCAATCATAAAATAGTCTGGCACCATCCCATTCAACAGTTTATAATTTATAAAATAGATTCAGGGAACACGATCGAAAATGCCTTCCTGGTGAATCAGGTCTATATTGCCTCGACGGCAGGTCGATATGCATACAACTGGTGTCATGTAATGCGATGCCTGATTATCACGAGAGAGGTCTGAAATCTGTGTGTAATAAGCCTCGATATTGCCATTAGTGAACAGAGGTCAATCAATACAAAGGAATAAGCGTTAAAATCGTGGACGCAAATTACTTGGACAAACATCAATTAACATTGTCGTCGACGCTGGACAAGGACAAACGTCGATGAAAAGTGGTCTTGCTCTCCAGACGCCGATCAAATTTCCACCGATGTGCGCTGTCCCTACAGATTGAGACTACCATTTTGAACAAGAATACAGGGTGTGTCAAAAAAAAAAAAGTGACCTGGATTAATGGATTATTTTCTTTTAAAAGCAATCGAATTTTATACACGAATGAAGTATGTCTTAAAAGAGCATAGTCTCGAGTATCACCCGTTTTCCACGGAGCCCATCTCCGGTATAGAACGTCTGATATATCTAAGCATGCGTGACGTCATTTCATTCCGAAATTGGACTAAGAGTTTGATTGGTCAATTTCGATGCCACGTTTTTGTAATGCAACAACCTGTACAAAAATGCTACTCTTCGTGGGCGTGATGTTAACGCACGCGGGGAGGTCGAATTACGCGCGTGTAGAAGGCGCCCGCGGATTGGTCAGAATCTGCTTACATATCATAGACCATGGCCGGCTTCGCCATGGCCAGGGTCTATTACATGGACAAATTCTTCCACTCGTCTCAATAAAAAATACTGAAATTGATCCATGCTATCAGAAGTAATGCATGTCTTAATAAAAGAACCTATGTTTATAGCTGTCCATGCCATTGAGCTGAGCGAGAATTACAGATTACACATAATGTCTTCAAATATCAGTGGGTTTTTTTTAGTCACGACTGAAAAGATATTTTTACTGTCAGATTTTGTGTTTTGAATGTGACGAACAAGTCCACTCTTTTTTTTCTGAAATATTGATGGCGATTTTTTGTCTGTTTTTCTTTGCAAGTTTTCGTGCATTGATGGAGGTGGGAAAACGTTTATGTTTCATGGGATTCAATGGATATTCATCATTTCATCGAACGATAAATGATCATAGTGGACAGCTGAATTTTGTAATCTTTTTTATTAGAATAGTCATAATTTGGCAATAAAGTATGCAAATTAAGTGACATTTTCACAGTTACTAGTCAATAACATGTACTTTATCCCTATGTTATTTCAATGAAATAGAGCGAGCCACATATTTTTGTATTTTTTTTCTTCTAATTCGGTCACTTTCTTATTTACTCACCCTATACAGGCCCTATTTTACGATCTTGCACAATTTTTGCGAGTTAACTCTCTAATTTCAGAAGATTGAAACCATAGGGACCGCACGATTTAGAGAGAAACTCACTCTAATTTTAGATTGAAATACCTTGGGAGTAAATCGATTCATTTGAAACTTGGATGAAATTTCTATCCATTCAATTGAATGAATCTCACTCGCTTGGCCTTTGTTTCAGCCGGACAAAGTGAGTTTCCACTCTATATTCATACGAGACAGTAAAGCGATCAAAAGACATACATTGTATATTCATCCGAAAATCTTCAAATGTTTAGGGCTTTTTTAGCGTATTCACGAGCCATTTTTCAGATGGCTGGGTCACTATCCGCATTATGTCATACAATTACGGGGGGGGGGAGATATTGAAAACCTTTAGCCTGTTTGTTATGCATCTGGCAAGGTAGCTATTTTGTCCTTGCTTATTATACGCATTTTCTAGAAGCGGATTAAGTCATCGAATTATGAGACAAAGCTGACCTCGACCGACTGTATGGAATAGCGCAGTATTGTATGCACTTCCAGCGAGTGACGATATTCCTTACTCACGAGGAAGCCAATTTCAATCGTGTTCCCCGAGTCTATTTTGTAAATTGTAAACTGTTGAATGGGGTGGTGCCAGACTATTTTGTGATTGGAAGGTTTTTTTTTTAATGTGGCTTAAAAACATTATAGTTCAATCACAAATTGAATTATTCATCACAGCAGATAGAAGACTGGTATTTATTTGCAATAAACTTTCATTTCATTGTTCCCTGGACCTATTTTGTAAATTGTAAACTATTGAATGGGATGGTGCCAGACTGTTTTGTGATGGAAGTTTTAAGCGAACAAGCCATCAAAATTGGGTAAAACATCGAGAGACCAGTGATTTTGTAGTATATGCACCTGTTTTATTGCAACGTTATTCTTTTTTTCTACCCGTTTGGTGAGTTTCAAAATTCAAAAGAGTGTCCCTGAAAAAAGTATGGTTGGCGGATGCGCGTATGACGCGTGCGACCACACGCCTCATCATTAGAAAGTCTATTCAATGTGAGAAATCGGGTCCCACAATAATCAACGCACTTGTATTTTGAAACGAAGTTTTCGAAAGTAAATTGTTTTACTTTAAATCGAGACTATAGCCTAAAAACGGCTTCAATTTAGTGGACCTAAATTTTGTGCCATGCAGTTTCTTCGCGCGATAATTACGCGAAACTTGCACATTTTCAAGGTATTTTCAAGTTGTTTGGACGGTAACATTCTACTTTTTATTGATCTTTCCAACTAACATCATTTCGCAAGAAACACGATAGAGGTTTGAGGAGACGTGTTGGTGAGATACTAACCCGCAATTTCAGTTACTTCCACGTGTTATGACCATCCTTTAATGTTAACTAAGAATAACATTTTGAATAAATGAAAATGGAAACCAAACGTCTAGTACCTACACACGAGGTGCCCCCAGCTCTCAATTTGGTGGGGGAAAATCGCGCCATATCTTGAAGATGTTCGACTTGGTCAGATGCTGTGAATAGGGCATTTCAAGAAAATTGCATAAGTTAAAACATAGCGTTGTTCTATGGATTAAAATCGTCATTTTTTTTCAGGAGACGGAAATATCTATTGGAGAATGTGAATTTTCGACACTTTTAAATCTCAAATTTTTGCCCGTTTTTTTCTAATGACAGAATTCTAATAACATAGTATAGCCCATCATGTAGCTTACTTTAAAGTGGCGGATTGGACGGATTTTGGGGATGTGTGGATATGAAGGTTGGATTGGGCGGCCGAACCCCCTCAGGTTTGGATAGAATTGCGTCTAGACAAGCCATACTTCAACCAATATCAAAATGCTGGTAAAAGTAACGCAGCACCGTGGAACACCTGATAGCAGCCCCTTACCTTCCTGCACCCTTGACGCGTTCATTAGTCTCACCGTTCCAAGCAAATGGGTCAAGCTGTTGACTAGAAATCACTGGTGAACAAGATTAAAGAATTCCAACAATTTCTTGTTAACTCGTAAAAAGCGACGACGATTGGAGAGAAATAACAAGTTTGGAAGTTTTTTGATTCGTTGGCCAAACTTGGCAGTTGACGCGTGAAGTCCAGGCGCGTGAAAACTAACTGACACGTTTCCTATTATTTGACAAGAAGGGAACAGACAAACTGCGATATAAATCCGTCCACAACCATCAATAGCATCTCGTTGGTTTTTTCTTTATCGCCCAGACATTTAGAGCATTTCTGCCAATTGCTTTGATGGACCTGCTTACAATCTGTTTTGGCATGCCGAGCTACCGCTACTCGGGCTATCTGCGAAGTAATTGAAAAATGCCACAGTTTTTCAGGGTAATTTATATATTTGTTTTCCGAAAATACGGTAACGCGAGAAGGGCAATTTTGCCATTATTATAGTTGTTCGGCGCTTCCAAAAAAATGTTGCCCGAGCCCCTATGTTGTCGATTCTCGACCATGTTCAATAAATTCCTTTCCATCGGAAACGCCGCGGGCCACATTTCACACATTAATGTTTGTAATAAAGACCTACTGCAAAAGTAAACTTTAGAATGTTCTCCGGTGTATCGTATACCACGATCAACTTGAGTCGGGAAATGTTGTCGGCGTGTATACAAGCATTATATTCGCCGTGTGGACTTCCGAACAAAAACGGTCCCCATAAACCAGGTAACAGTGACGTTGTGTGGACCTGCCCACGTCCACACAAGGTTTTCTCCTCTGGAAAACAGGTTTAGAGGCATTCAGGGGTTGGTTTATCCGTGGCAAAATGAAGAGAAACACTAAAGGGAATCACAGGGGGGGGGGGAAATGGGTTGAAAGAGTTTTCACAGTGTGAGTAAAATGAGGTTTTTTTCACAGTTTTTTTTTTACTACACAAAAACAAAGGAACGTCCACACATATGCACGTGTAACGTAAACGTGTGTGTACTTGTTCTACATAACCCCAGAGGACAAACACACAAAGGGAGAACAACAGATCCTTTCAGTCCTCGGGAAATGGGTCTTTTGTTCAAAACGGTCCTCTGTGGTAGGTTTGTGTGCTTAGTCTATGGGAGAGTGCTATATTACAGGGACAAAGCAAAACTCCTCGGGAGTATAGTAAAACAAGAGCGCTTGAATGTACATTTCTTCAATGTGTTTACTCCTTGATGATCCATAAAAACCAAAGAGAACCGGGGCGGTTTGGGGCGGTATAAGAAGTACAGGAATGGTTCAAACTTAAAAGTCTAGTGAACTGTGATTGCCTGAAGACACATCTAGCAATATCTTGCGGAAAATCATATAATAAATGAACCGACTGATATCGGAAATACTGTACATTTTTGACATATTGTTGTGTATGTTTTTAAAGGGCTGTAGTTTAAAAATCATTGCGTCAGTTAGGTTGATGCAACCTTATCCTTATGTTTTTACTTGATAATAAAGTTAACAGGCAATTGCAGTAGAATAGTATTGTGCGGATTAAATATGCACACTCTAAAAGAAAACCTAGTTAAATTTAACTACAGAAAACAGTCAAACTCGAACCAGGCTGACCACAGTCAGCCGGGTGCAAGTTAGTTTGGTTTCTAGTCAAATCTACAACTAGGTCATTTTTACAGTTTGCCATTCCGCCCAACATATAAAGGCCCCATAAATCACTTACATACAGTCAAAGTAATGGTCATTATGTGTCTTTTCAGTTAATTTCTAAAGAAGCTTTTTTCAAAGGATTTGTGGTCCCGTCAGTATCTGCTGTTCAGTGAATATGGAACCTGACAAAACAGTATTCGTGGTCACGTAGTTGTTAGGATGGTATTATTTTCATATTGTCGTATCTATTCGAGACTTTTTTCTTTAAGATTTACCTTCAGAAGAAAAAAAACACCTAGCGCTAATGAGTGACGGTGGTCAATGACGTCAGTTAGTCACGTGACCCACCACATGCACTACTTGTGTTGAAGGTGACGTCACCGCAGTTCGCTTTGAAATGCTGGGCAGTGTGACTGCACAATTAATTGTGGGTGGCACGAAGGCAGTGGGCAATATTTCTGCGCGCCAAAACCTTGGACTTCAGTGTGCGAATGAGGTCTGATACAACATAATCAGAAAGCGCCAACCGTCAACCAATCAGAAGCGTCCTTACATTGATACACTGTGCTACAAGGGAGTTATAAAGCTTCACGCTTGCAGCATTAGCGACGCATAGACCTAGCCAACGCTCGGACCATATCTGTTACTTGTTATATTACCTAATGATATTTCGAGATATGAGACCGCAGTTGTAACTGCAGTACCCGTTTCATTTGCAGTCGCGTGAGTGGACACCATTTGATACAAGACGGTGTGGAGAAGAGCCAGTGGACCTCGATAACGCCACTTCTACAGAGATTGATACCGCACGCGCAGCTCGACCAACTTAGCGGGGGAATCGCTGCGATCTGCACGGGGTGGGAAGGCTGCCCAGCACCGCATCACAATCATGACAGCTGTACGGTACCACCGAGGTTTACTGGTGACACTTCTCCTGACAGTCGCATGGGCGTCTGGGCGAGCAGACTTGGCAAACATTGTGGAGAATGCTGAAGTAGCCAAAGAGGTCTCCAACGAGTTAGGTAAGTAAAGCTGTGCTGAGTGCAGATCCCACTGCAATTTATATTTGTGTACACTTGTTAAACTGATTGCAGTAAGGCACAGGTGTCAAATGTTTTGCTTGCAATCAGTAGGCCTACACGCAGAGCAAATGTTTGGTTTATTAGATTGGCAAACATTTCCAAGCTACTTTCCAAGAGTCACATTTCGATTTAACTACGTCATGCATTGATTCAGGCGTGTAGGGCCAGGCCACAGACTTCAGCCATTTGAGTTCATTGACATCGCTCGTATCTGATCAAGTCTACAGAATTATTCTCTCGATTGGTAATCCTTGAAAAAGCCTAAACAAATACAACACAAATTCCCCTTTGGGTATGGCCTTTTAAAATTCATAACCTTTTCGATCGGTTGTTTTATCTAGAGATGTACCACTTATTTAGTTATTTCAAAGATATATATTCAGGGTAGCATTATTCCCTAAAAGTGGTTTTTCAACATGGCCCTGTAAATAAAAACATAAAGACATTAAAATAAAGACATTATTCAAACACCATTAAGTGTCAAGAAACGGAACTCGAGGCCTAATCCCTGTGAATACGTTTAGTTCGCAAAAAAAATCCAAGGAATTCCGTTTTTTCCGTAAACACGAACAGAAAGACTCAAAATTCACTGATTTCCGAAGTATTCACAGGTTAATGCAGTCTAGTACGTTTTCCTCAGGGATATCTTCGCTAGATCGTTCGGCTCTTTTCGCATAATGACGCGGTTTTGTTCGATTAAGTGATGCTAAATATTTATGAAGAACGTTCGCAATCGTGCCTGACATGTTTAATTTAACGTCTCACTGTGCTATGCTGTCATTTAAAAAGTTTTAGTTGGAGTTTTAATGATCAAATTAGGATTACCTTCTTTTTTTTTGAAAAAAAAATTAAAGAGTAGAAAGATTGTACCAATTTGAAGGCAGCGTTAAAAGGGCCCTGTCATACTTCTGCGTATCCTAATTCCTTATGAGTTGCGCATTGACATTTTTTTCATACGCAGTCGTACGCACAATACGCACCTCATATGCATCTCTATCGTTTTGTGTAGGTTTTATGTACGCAGATATACGCATGGTACGGCCCAGTACGCAGGATAGTTTTGGGCATGCACAAAACTACGCTGCGTACGCTGTTACGCAGGTCATAAGTTATAAATACGCAGCGCATCGGTCCCGCATCGGTCGAGTGCGTTACGAGTACGCTATGTGTTCGTGACGCACCCCGTCAGCATATGAGCCGCCTGTATTGGACGTATACATAGCGTACTTGCAGCGCAGATGCAACGCACGCTGGACGGCGAGCGGCGGAAATGCGGCGGGAATACGCTCAGAAGTGCGTCAAGCATGTGGTCGGCATAAGTCGGGTGCGTCCGGAATACGCTCGGCATGCGCACTGCATACTGACCTATTCGCAGCCCGAAAAATAATGTTGTGCACTGCATACGGAACTCATACGTATCTCATACGCAATGGATGCGCTGAATTCGTTACTTGTACGCTAGATGTGCGTCGCACATAAGTCAAAGTGATCAAAACATTTCGACGTTAATTGAGCGTACGGCTGCGTATTGATAATTTTTGATAAGGAACTCATAAGGAATTAGGATACGCAAAGGTGTGACAGGGGCTTAAGATGGTACATGCGATTTTGAAATTGTGTTACCCATGGCAAAGGGATGTATGTGAATTGTTTTCGTTTTGCTGAAAGAACACTCACTTTTTTGTGATCCGTGGACAGAACTTTAAAAAGGTGTTTGTGTTTAAAATTTCGTAACTTGAAAAGTACAGGAGTGATTTGAATGATTCTTGCACTAATAGAAATAATATGGATGGGCTACGCAGAAAAAAAGCCACAAACAACATACTGTTTTTTAGCCTTGGGATGGGCAAATATGAATAAAAACAGTGCACAAAGCTCGATTAGATACTTTTGGTCAATAATGCGCCTAGACTATGAATATTTTACATTCGGTTGATTATTGAAGTTAACAGGTTTCATTCGAATTCGTTACCGTTGGGCCAACATGTGCAAATTATCCCCTTTTTTAACAAACAAAGTAATGTTTTGTTGTTGCTGATTAATATTTAAATATCTCAATTAATATTTGAATGTCCAGCATGAAGGTGTGACGTCATGTGACGTCATAGGCATCTTTACATTTTCCTTGATGAAGTGAACTGCCTAAAAGCTGCTAATGGAAAGGCTTTAAACTACGTCACCACGCTGTTTTATTTATTTTTTAAAAGTTATATCTTTCTGGTAATGAAACCAAGGATTCCTCAAAAGCGCCCTAGGTACTGTAGCTTGAATGCCAGAAGAAACCAGTAGAGAGAAGACAGTGAGACGAAATTACAGTTTTAGAGGTGGGAGGAAAACCACAGAAGAATATTCTTAGGGAAACCCACGGAATCAAGTAGGAGCTGAAAACCCAATACTAATGAGGACCAGGGCAGAAATCAAACCCGCACCTCAAAAGGATTCCTCAAAATTGCCCTAGAGCACTGTGGCTCGAACGCCAGAAGAAACCTGTAAGAATAAGACGGTGAGAAGAAATTGTAGTCTTAGAGGTGGGAGGAACTGAACCCCAGAAGAATTTTCAGGGGGAAACCCACGGAATCAGACCTAGGGGCTGAAAACAAATCCACATGTGGACCAGGGCAGGAATCGAACCCGGGCCACAGCGGTAGAAGGTGAGGAAAAGTAACCACTGCGCCAACGTGACTCTGCATATCGCAGAAGCAAAGCTGTTCAAGCGAATGAAGAATTGGGACACCAAAACGTGCCAACGTAATTACCTCCGCCAAAGAGGTTATGTTTACATTGGACTTGGTTAGTTTGTTTGTTTGTTGGTTGGTTTGTCTGTTAACAAGATAACTCCAAAAGTTATGGACGGATTTGCAGGAAAAGAATTTTTTGGTGGGAGGGGGTTCCTTGGTACAAAGTACAAATCGATAATGTTTTGAGAGTGATCCGGATCTGGGTCTAGATCCGGGATATTTCTTATGGATTCTTCACCATTTATGCGAGTATTTCTTTTGGGTGTACTGACAATATGGCGGGGAAGTGTTTAGGCTTGGCGGAGGTTTGCGCTCTCTGACTGCTTCCTAGTTTATTGCTCGATATGACTATACTTGAAGAAAAAACGTTTAAATCTTAGGCCTTGGGCCTACCCTCTTGCTCAAAGCTAATGAAATTCCCTCCACCTGAAAATTCGTCATGCCCTGTTTACATGCTCAAAAAGCTTACTTGGAGTAAATATGGTAAACGTACTGGTACTAAACGCCCCTTCGAGTTATTTCCAACTGCTTACTGTCATTAATAAAAAAAAAATCAAGATTTTTTTCCAACGATCAGTCAATTGACTGATTTGGGTTTTTTTTTTTTTAACTTAACCCTAAAGGGGCCGGGGGGCGGACCCCCCCTCAACATTTTCCGCGATAGCCTCTAAAAAAAAATTTTTCGCGACCCGAGCTGTTATGACTTTTTAGCCTCGAGCTTTGCGCATCTTTTGATACCAAAAACATAAAAATCGGACCACGGGTTGCCGCGTAGCGAAAAATTTTCCGGCGCTACGTGCCGTGAAAACTGAATTTTCGCATATACGTCGTGTACACAGAGCAGAATTGCCATTCGTACATATGAATAATTAATTAGCCATAATTCCAAAACCCTTTGACCTATAGTCTTGAAATTTCTTGGGTATGTTTAGGAAGAGTTGCTCTATGCATGTGCAGAGTTTCAAAATTTTTCGTCACTCGATGGCCGAGATCTTAGGGGGGCGCCCCCCCCCCGGCTGAGAGATGGTCAAAATAACCCGGCCCCTTTAGGGTTAAGAGTGCTGTTGACGAAATCGTGTTTCGTGATCAAAAGGTTGTGTATAGTTTTTGACTGTTTTCTCATCCATTAGGCTGAAAATTTCAACGGGTTAAGTTTTGGAAATTCGTCTTTGGATTTTAAGGGATGGTCTTATTATTGGAATCCAACAAAATGCACCAGAAATAAAATGAACACATATGCCTTTAAGAAGACTAAGGCCTAGTAAAAACACCAGGCGATGTTTCTGTTGATATTTAAAAACAAATTATTCGCAATATCGATATTTCTTACAACTTTTCCTCAGAGTATAAAGGAAGTCAAAATTATGAGCATTTTTAGTCATGATTTATTGATGCACAAAATGATCTTGTGTGACGCAAAAATGTCTATCTTTAGTTTCAAATAGATAATACATGTCATACCACGATATATGACGTCGGTGAGGGATGTCAACCGAAAGCCGAGTATACTTCTTATACCTGAAGATACCTTCCCAGTCAAATCCCATGGTGGTTCCTTAGACGAGACGCAACGTCTAGAAAGATTACCAGAGCATCAAGCCATGGCTCAGATTGTAATGGATTCATAACTCAACCATAATGACCACAATCCCCTATCATCTAGACCCCATCCCGCAGCGTAATCTCGTCTCTAATCTTCATAACGCAGGACCGCTGCCGTACTGCAATATCCCCTGACAAAAACTCCCTCTGTCCTATATTGGAGAAACATGCCACTACGATTAAATCCCATCGAATAGGAGGAGGCTCTCTCGCCGCCAGCTCGATAGGCCAAACTCTCGCCGGCTTTGCAACGCACGAAAGCCTCACCCAACACGCAATCAACGTCCATCCACGCGGGAATTCAGATTTTGCCAACATTAAGTCTTGTTATGGCGTAGATGATTCGTAATGGCGTTTAGGGTTCCACGTCAGAGTTGTCAGCAAGCAATTTAAGCGACGTGATATCCTACAGTCAAGCGCGTTGAGTTTGCATAATATACCCCAATTGCTAGCATTGTTTGACCCGAAGGAGCAAGCTCGCTTAATTATAACTTCGCCTAAGAAGACCTCTTGGATTTTTGTTATGCCGATGACAACTCCATAGAATTAAAGAATGCAATATCTCTTTTGTATAACTTCGGGCTATAGTATCTGAGACATTGTATCGGCAGCAATAATTTGATATCTCGCCCTTAAACCACTGTAAACACACATACTTTCAATACAGAGATATCAGTTTTCGATTTCGGCAAATGACAAAGGGAGGAAAAGGTCGAACGCAAGCATGACCAAGGGTGGAGAGCTTACGAAAAACAAGATTGTATTTCTTCCTCTGAATCAGAGGAAAGAAAGACAAACAGTCTGCAACTTTGTAGGACTGCACAGAGCCTTGTAAAGTTCTTTAGTGGGAATACACATGGGACTATCCTATCGCCCCCCCCCCCCACCTTGTGGAAAAAAACACCGTAAGACTCTGTACAAATTATAGAAACCCCACAAAAAAACAACACATTTTCATATTTTAGTTAAGTGCGGTACTTGCACTGCCCTCTTATCCCCTTTCTTAAGTAAAGTTTTCTCCTGTTTGGTAAATCGAAATTGTGGAGTACCGAACACAAAAACCATTCACAATTAAAAAAAACAACTCAAATTCTAACGTATACAATTTTTTTGCGCTGGCGTGTTCATTATAGTATGGTTAGTACACAGGAGTCAACGGCTTTCAACATTGATTGGTTTCTGCATCAGTACTGTCAGCACCAAATTGCTTGTCATTTTGATAATTACGGACCAACCTTGGATTTGTGTCGTGACTTGTGACATCGACATCTTTCAAGGCAGTTGGTGTAATGGCAGTTGTTGCTAACGAGATCGTAAGACCGACGTCAATTGTGATCATTCTCAGCCTGTGGAAAATGTGGTCGAGTTACAAAACGCAAGACAGGGTTGGAAACTGCGCGGTTCGCTGCTTGATTCGAGCTTTCATACATTAAACACACATTTATGTCAGGCCTTGAAATTTCGATCCGGAAAATTGATCGCCCTCTCCGCGACATTGTTCGACTAGTTAGTGCCTGTGTTTTGAACGTATGCGCGCGCCGACGTTGCCTGACGCTCATGCAAAGCCGCTGCTGCTAATAGCCACATTCTGGCACATTCTGGAAGTGGTGTGGAACCTTGCGCGCGAACCAGTACAGTACAGTACGCACATGCTGTGTCCCGTCCATTGATCTCCATACGGGGATCAATGGTCCCCCACACCATGGGGGCTCTCAAAAAAGTGGTAAACGCGCTCGTGTGTCGCAGCACGGAGCCCATATGGAGGTCAAATGTCGGAGAGAAAAGAAAATTGTCCACATTTTCGGCGCGGATGTGCGAGTGCAGTTACCCCCTTGACAAAGCTGGATGCGCCACTAGCCCCCTGGAAGTAAGCGTCTCTCCACCACAACCACTCTCCTCTCCCCAAATAAAAAAAAAAAAAATCTTTAATGAAACTTTCGAGTGGGGGGACTTATCAGTAAAGGCACTTATTAGACTTTTAGATAATAAATAATTTGCAATATTTTTTTTTTTCCACTGATACATTATTATCGGTTGATTTATACATTATCGGTTGTTAGTATCCGTTCCGTTCCGTGATTGATACATACAGATATACAGTAGTTTTACATTACATTATCCGTCGACACACATTATCGGATACAAATACTACTACTACAGTCACTTTTGGTTTTTGGTACATTATCGGTTAGTGATACAATAATTTGTGATACATTATTATTTGGTGGTTGGTGATTTATTTGTTTATACTACATTATCAGTTGTAACAGCCTGCATGGTATCTGCAATCGCGGGGCGTTAATTTCGGAGAATCTTACACCAAATTTGTTTACTACTCCCCGTAGAGCTAAATGTATTGTCCAAATGTTTCACTGCTAGATCTGCGTTTGATTTTTATTGAGGATTCTGATATTCCTTGACATATCTGCACAGTCATTTGGGGGAATTGTTTATCGATCTCAATGATAATAGATCTCAACTGTCCAAAGCTCTGTAGTATACGTCCCAAGTATCTGCTAGAAAGAGATATAAAAACTGATCATCAAGAACGATCAGAGGCTATACGATCCAATCAACTTATCCCGTTGAAACAACCCGATGCAAAGAGTCCTCATGGTATCACCCTGGGCCGAGTATTTGATAACCTGGGCAGGTGCTGCTCAAGCGGCTGAGCGTAATCAGAAGAAGGTAGGACTGTATGTACCTCTCATCACATCGGGTTAGATTGGAGGCTACTGTTGCTCCGACCTGCAGGGCACCTGCTCTTGGTACAACTAGGTCTGAAGTGGAAATTGAAGCGTGTCGGGCATCAGTGCTGAGTATGACATCCATTGCTGGCCTAGTAATCACGGCTGCTTGCAAAGCACGCGCATGCAAGCTCATCAATGGGTCTATTTTTCGCGCCATTGGTGTGGTTGTCACGGCCCAATAATTGCAGCGTACGATACAGCTGCGTCCACGATCAAGCAATGAATCGACCTCCATCTTTTTGCTCGCCCCGAAATTGAAATGGCATAGAAAATCAGAGCATGGCGTGAGAAAAACCCGTTGATTGGATCTGCTCACTTGCTTTTTCATGGGACATTTCACGAAAATTGTGTTTACCAGCGATTTTTTCTCCTTATTTGGCCCGTGGCGACATGGAAAATGATTTGTAGTCATTGTTGCTATCGGAATGAGTTTCAGCCAATGCGGAAACGCCGTAGGCAGCGCCAAGGAAACGACGCGGGAAATTTTACCGGCCAAAATTGCAAGATTGAAACTTAATCCACAGGAAAGGGGCATTTTGCGTCTTTATTACGCGCGCTTGATGCGATTTTTTGTCCATCAAATCTCCACAGTCTGAGGCATATACCGTATGACATTCAAAGTGAAACGCAATACCCAAAGTAGAACTATTGAAAGAGACATGTTTCGAATGATTGACTTTGTGAGTGGCTGTGGTTATTTATTTTTTTACATTGGTAGGCCTACATCTTTCATTTTCACAATGCAATTGGGATGAACAATGAAAACTTAAAACGTTGTTTTTTTTTCTAAAAACGGCCGCCTTTTACACAAATTGGACTGATTACATCTAACTACGCGCAACCATTCAATGATGTTTTTGCTTTAAAAAAGAAGAAGAGTAGTTTCCCTGATTTCATTTATAGAATGGTGTCCTTGGCATCATGAAGATCAGCAAATACACCAAGAAGGTTCAACTGATGCTTATTAGTGCGAGCATAATACGAACCTTTTACTTGTCGGTATATGGGATGGTTTATAATGTCGGCACGGCATAGCTGACAATTAAGACGGCTATTATGGACGAAAGCACACGATGCGGCATTCAGACTGATAGTTGAGCAAAGAATCTTGGAATCAAACCCCAAGGGTAAAAGGCGGCTTTTTTTGGTTACTGAATGCTCTGTGGTGGTTCAGTCTGAGCAATTACTATAGTCGTTTCATTGTGAGAAAATTTTCTGTAGTAGTAGCCGTATTATAGAGACGACGTATACATATATATGTCACTTCGCGTATACATGTAGCTTCACGATGGAGAGATTCGAACACTACTTACTTGTGTCTCCACAGTGGATTATGGTCGTACAAAAAAGTGAGCTCAATGTAAGCTTTTGAGAGAAAAACGTGAATAAAGAATTCCATGTCGATTTTCAGGATCTTCCAAACTTATTCCATCCCAACAAACTGAAAAAAAATGTTCTGCTTTACAATGTACTGTGTTGTTCTTCATGTCATACATTATCAGCGAAACGATTTACAGTTATTTAAAAACAGCTTTAAAACAACTTTAAAACTTTAAAGACAGCTCCAGCCATTAAATATCTTTTTGAAACATTTTATAGAATATGTCACTGCCCTTGGGATTTCGTTTACATAAGGAATAAATCGCTAGAGCGGTATCGATCTATCATCCTTAAAATATGCAGACGTAGTGATCAATATCACGACCAAGCAAATTTGCAAGTTAACTCGCTTCTAACTTAGATAATACTTAACGCCGCAGTCGCATTTTCAGCGCATTTTCAGCGCATTTTCAGCGCTCAGATAGCCAACCTTATAATGACATTAAAATGTCCAACAGCTGTGAATGGTAAAAGAGGGTTACTGTACGCTTTTTGACTACCCTGTATTAAGCTATATCCGTATTTTTTTCATCATTTGACAATGCGAGCGTATGACGCGTGACACATGCCGAGAAGTGTACTCATCTGTACTGATTGCCATCAACAATAATGTACCGCATTTTACAATGCTTCGGGCATAAGTCCTAATTTGT
The DNA here is from genome assembly GCA_029964075.1 of Patiria pectinifera. Taxonomy (NCBI): domain Eukaryota; kingdom Metazoa; phylum Echinodermata; class Asteroidea; order Valvatida; family Asterinidae; genus Patiria; species Patiria pectinifera. The sequence continues at coordinate 28,534,913 of CM057149.1, read as the reverse complement.
CATCAAACATTTTGAGAACAAAATAAAAGGTAACCCAACCAAAAAAAAACAGGTGGTGTTGAAAAGCATGTTGCAAAGAGAAAAAAGGGGGAAGCCCTCGCGGCAATAATATGCCCCGTTCGCAAGTGACGAAATTACAAGCCGCATTGGCGTCAGTGGTCATGAACCGCTGAGTCAATTCAATGATGGCCCAATCTTTAATTACCAAAGACCATAAGCTGACCTGCTGAAAGACCTAGCTGACAAGAATCATTACATCAGACGATGGGGATTGAAGTTTTGCGTTAGACAAGAGCCCTCTGAAAAAAGGCGCCAAAACACTAGAAGAGGTTGTCTGCAACACTCAACGCGCGGTGCCAGGTGCCACCGTTATGTAGGCCAGGCGCTATCAGAGAAACCTGTGGTATTCGTTTTCTTCTAATCTGGAGGGGTTGATTGTATTCGCGGATTTACTTGGTGCCATGCTTTTGTGCTGGTCCCCGAGGGCCAGTATATAGTACCCTCCGACTGACTGTCACTCGTGAGCCGGGCAGTTCGTTTGAATAGGATTACCTCGTAACGCCAATAAAATGGCGACAAACCCGGCCCATTGTGTAGACCAGATGCTCTAACTAAAGTCAACCCATCAAACCCCAACGGCATGTTTTGTTGGAATCTGTCAGGATGGGTACAGCAGTACCCCTACACTGACAGTCTTTTGCATTGGGTTGGCACACCTCCAGAATCAATGTCAGAAATATTGTGTGTGCAGTTTCCCATTATGGTATTGGAATCTACCTGGATGGGTATGGTTCCTAGTAAATCATGCACGGGAGTTGGGGTTAAGACTTCTAGCGAAAAGCCCTTCTAAATCAACAGAACAACATTTTGAACGCCCCGGGGCCAATTTTACTAAGGTTGCCTACTTTCACATCGTATCACTTCAACTCGGACGAGGCCTGCGCTAATAGATCTGGCATAGCGTGAATACGCACACAGTGCGGTATACTTTCACAACCACTTGTCTAGAATCATCACTGGTGCATTCCGTTGAATCAACGGATGAGCGCGCAACGAGAGTGCTTACCATTCCGTGCGCGTCTCTCTTAGCTGAGCGGAGTGAAATTCCGCACCAAGACCCTAGCCCGACCGGGAAAGTGCAGTGATTAATTGGCCGTTGAATCGAATATAAGACGGCGCAATCGCGAGCCTGTGAAACTATTAGACTTTAACCTGTATTTTTTATGAGGACACACACACACAGCCAACTCAAATATTGACGGCTGAGCCCTCGCAATACAAATATGGAGTCAACACGAATAAGGCATGCTCCATTAAGTATTTGAAATGTGCCATACCAAAAAAAACCACACAAGATGGGTTAATACTTACTTGTGACGTAAGATCTCAAATCGAAGACCTCTTTCTGTCATAATGAATTGCGATCATGTACACTGTGACAGTAGTCGAGGAAAGCTGTCATGGAAAATGTTTTCTGCTTCAATTTGAATTCGATCATACCTAGCCCCGGTAAAAAAAATCCTATCTCTTTGACTCACTGTGGAATCGTTTCCGGGTTTTTTTTCCCTAGATGTCTTTCAAACAACATACGCCCCCAGGTTATACAATATGTCTTTTTTGTAGGTTGGACTTCGGGCTAATTCATTGAATTGTGATACATAGCTCCCCAAAAAAGGAACAAAAGCTGAAGGTGTCCGTTTCAGGGCTCGGATTCGGTATTAATTAAAGCAAGACTCCCTGAAAAAGGCGACAGGGGTTGCGATGAAAAATGATCACTTTTGCCCCCGAAGTGCCTCACAAATGGCGCGCTTTTGAAGAAAGTAAGATGACCAGATTGATTACATGCTTTGTGTTTGCGATTAATACAGGCTTCCCTGCATTATACAGCATACTCATAAGATTCATCTTTTCATGTTTTTTTTTTTTTTTTTGCCTTCCTATAACATCGAGTCCTTTAGACGCGCGCGTTGGAGGCTTTTGAGCGATATCATGTTCCCCAAAACCACAATTTAATCAATCTTTGTCACTTCTGAGATAAGAGATATAAATGTCGACATGGTATCCATTGTAACGATTGTTTATTTATTATATTTACGTTGAATTCGGAGAGTTCTGAATGAAACTTGTTAATGGTAGCTGCGACCGTCAAAAATAAGCAAGGCACGGCTTTAACGTTAAAATCTGAAAGCACAAACAAAACTTCTTTCAACTATAATTTCTCTGACATCAATCTAGGCCAGTTGGATATAAGCACACTTCTCATGCAACTCTGTGGTCCGTATTCCACTCACAATGTTACACCAAATCGAATGACGTTAAAATGGGTTTTCTTCAGACTACGTCTGTGCATGAACAGTGCCAATCAGATGCTCCCCACTATCCTGATTGCACGTCGTTGCTATAGATGCCAGAGTCATGTTATCTAATTGGATTCCGTTCATGTGACTGGGCTGTTAATACCATTTGGATGCTATTCGATTTGTCTGCTGGCAGTGACAGCACAGTAACTGATTACAAAAGTCTGGAAATGGAATCTGCATGGGGTGATGTTAATTCAGTATTAGGTTTTGCCCTTCAAAAACGCAAACGATATATAACACACGTGAACAATAACGCTCTCATTAATACTGTTGGCGGAATGATATTTTGCACGCGTATGGCATTGTGGAATATTGTAAGCAACTCATTATGTTATCCAAATAAAGTTGTTTACCCCTCCTTTTTCACAAAGAAGACTCAAAACAGGAAACAGAACAGGCGATCTTTGCGAACAACAAAATCAAACAAGATTTCCTTTGTTTGTGTACAAACATACGGCTGTTTCGGTAATTTGTTATTGTATGTTAATGTCATGCGGGCTGAGGAGAACATGTGCGGTAGAGTGATCAGGACCAATACAATGTAGATATTGGCCTTCAAAATATGCACTTTTAATATGCCGTCACGTCACGTGACGTCATCGTGACGTCAGTTCAATTTTCATCTATAAACACATCCCGGTCTAGGTACATATCAACTTTCAACTCAATCGGACATGTTGTTCTGTATATATGGGCCTGAATAACTTACTTTTAATGTATGTCACATGTCACGTGATGACGTCATCGTGACGTGACTTGAATTTGTATCTATAACACATCCCGTTTTAGGTACATATCAAGTTTAACAGACAACACAAAATAGATCTCGGTACGGGAGATGGTCAAATATGGATTGCACATGCAGTAGTAGGCCTACAAAGGACATCTTGAAGTTGAGTTGCATGAATTATCCGTCCGTGGGTTTTTGTATGTCTTCGAGTGCAAGATTCCGATCGCTTGCGTTCGTATTCCTTGGGAAACACTTCAACCTGTGTTTGAAGGAGTGTTTCAATACTTTGATGGTTGGGTCTAGTTCAAACACAGAATCAATGAAGCCTGATGAAAAGAAGGGGGGAAACCTGTCACGCTGACAAAAAAAAATTCATAAGGCGTCTTCAATTACAACTGCATAGAACGTCTAAAGGTAGAAGGTTTTGCTTGTCATGATGTCTTTTGATAAGCTTCAACTCAGGTATCCTGCCAACATTGTCAATCAAAGAAAAAAGACACACTGGTTTGAGCGATAACATTAAATTCGCACCTTTTTGCTCCAGGGCGCGTAGCCTTGTTATTTCTTCTTCGAGCACCGCTAACAGCGCCGGGACACTTCCCGAAAGGGACTTGTGAAGTATAGCGCTCAAAACGTCAATATCTCTCCAAAAGCTTACATCTTGTGAAGGCATCTTTGCTGATTATTCCGAGTTTTGTTTTTTACCATGTATGAGGGTCGTTCCCCTCCCATCCCAATACAGGTTTTTTTTTCAATGTACATGATTCTACTCAATGCAAATATTCTGTCCTTTAGGGTTGTTCGATCAGACCAACACTTCTTATCCTTTGAAGACATTCACACTAATGCAGCACATTGACTCCTGTTCTTACTTTTTTTACAATAATAACACTCACCCTCACGTTTTGGGTAAATGTATCATCAACCAATTTGAAGGTTTTGGAGGGGCCGGATCGATGCGTGTTTTATTAAGACGGTATCCGGTGTATGGGCTTGGGAGGAAGGAAGTACGGAGGCAGGGAAATCAAGGTAATGGCGATCGACTATAGGATGACAAATCGATAACTTACAAAGCCAGAAATCACCGGTCAGAGAAGAAACAAGAAATCGACTGAAGCGTGGTCGGTCCTGTTCAGGGATTCTGTCCCTGGGTTCGGTGTCCATGGCTTTTGTTGTGTGATGTCCATTCGATACTGCGGAGGCGCGCAGGGCCATAGGCGGAAATGGTAGGTGCAAATTGAGGGAGTGGGCTCAGCTACAGGGCGAAAGAACTCGACCCTTCTTTCGGGACCTGCCGTTTTCATAGGTCACTCGTTCATCAAGATGTCATTGGCGTGGCTGATTTGGCCACACATCGTTAATCACATTACTTTCAACAAAAACTCAAATCCTAAAGCACATCAAAAGTCAATACATCTGATAATTCTTTGCTGATAAATGATTGAAATAAATTAAAGCGAACAGAAAAAAACTTAAATCATTCAATCTATCTCTACTTTGAAAAAAAATACCCGTCTTTTTTATTACTTCAAAATTTCAACAATTTTTTTTCTGGTGTACGGTGATAAACATATACATATGTTTTCTGTAAATTGAATGATTGAAAATATAATTATACTATTTTTAAATTATTTTCCTAAGTGTACTGTGACTTGGCCTAGTTCCCTATGGGCTCACATGCAATAAGCACCTGGCTTGTGTTTACACAATACAGAATCAGCGAGCTCCGGGCTATAACACAGAACAAATAATTTAGTAACAATTTGGGCAAAATCATCCTGGGATTTGTAATGCGAAAGTCCCGTTACTAGTCCCATTGTTGTCAATCAAAGAGCCGACGGTTTGCGTAGGTATAGGTTCGATGCCCCGAAGTAACCCGTCCAGTTGTGATTTCACTTCTTCTTTTTTTCCAGAATTGATGTGATTCGTTTCGCCCTTGGCGTTTTATTTCAGGTCTGATTGGAGTGGTCTATTATGACGTGTTACTTTTATAACCGAGATAATTATGCTGTCAGCGATTTTCCCTCTTGGAAAAAAAATTAATGATTTTTGACAACCTTATACAAGCGCTACCAGTTGATGCTGTTCACAATAACTTTTGGATATGAATGTGTAGTCAATGTCAGTTTAAGGTAATAATACAGCTTTCGCTTTTGCTGTAATTTTCAGACATGGATGGATTTTGGGGTTAGTATTTCATAACAAATATAATTACACTGACCTGTTGAATGGATACTGGAAAAACCAAGAAAGAAATGCTGTTCTTGTAGTCTGGTCCCCCGGCCCTACTTCAAGCGAATCAGAGCAATTTATAGACGTTAACAAAATGTCTGGCCAGGGAACAAGACTAGCTGACTTGCACCCCTTCACGGATGTGTAACCGATTGCAAACAAAATGAGGTCTGAGTAAATTTGGTGAACCGGGGGTAGTATTTGGAAATAGTCAGTGTTTAGGGCCGATTTTCTTTGGAAATTGATACAAAAATGTCACTGTTTTTCTTGAAAATGACACAATACCGGCTGCCATAATTTCACAGGATGCTTGAGACTATTATTCACTTACAGTCAAGTAAGGTATTTCATAATAATTGGTATTATAATTTTACTAACAAACACAATAAGTCGACACTTTCATAGACTTGTGCACCAAAAAATACCCCAGCCCTAGCCCTAGCCCTAACCCTACTAACCTCAACCCTAACCCTAACCCGATCCCTGGCCCTAGCCCTCGTCAAAATGGCGGTTTAAAGAATAGGGCGACAGTAAGACTGTCGCCCTATTGAGTTGTGTCGCCCTATTACAGCAATAATAACCCCCCAAAATGTCGCCCCAACCTAGAAAATGTCAATATAAAGTTTAAATTGTTGTTTTAATAATTGCAGATGTTGTACACTATTATACCTTTAGCATAAATTGCTCCTAAAGATTCGCAAAATCCTGCGATAAAAAAAACAGTATAACTGACGAAGCCCGCCCTGTCAAGGAAATTATGCGAGTCTAAAAAAAACCCAAATCTCGAAAAAGTATAAAAAATTCAGGACCCCGAACTATCGAGAAAAAAACCCTGAAAATTTGGTTCACAAATACGTTTTCCTCGATGCCCCCATTTTATAGGTATATCGATTGACATTTCCGTGGGTACAATTTGTACATTGCAGGGATCTGTTTGAGGAAGTGTCCAATCAATGTTAAGAGAACCCGAAGCACTCTGTTTGTGACTGATCTGAGTAGCTGTCAAACGGGAAAGGTGTTGCCTTAAACCTCATTCGTGATTCTTGCGAGAAAAAAGAAAGAAAAATAGCGGCCAAAATTTTGAGTGATGTCGCAAGTCCAAATGCTTTCCTGCAAATCGCAGACCATGGTACTGTGTCTTGTAAAAGTCAATCCATAGGAGTTTTTGATGTTTTGTCGTAGTTATCCCCCCCCCCCAAAAAAAAAACATGACTTGAAAGATAGAGTGAAGGAATAGATATATAAAATTGTAGAACTTGATTTTCCAGACATTTTTTTGCGGATCAACTTGAATGTGCGCACGTGGAATAAAATATCACAATTATGCCGATTGTCAAAAATAATTGCCCAGTGTCATAGTCAAATGTCATGAGAAAATGTCGTGGATTGCTTGAGATCTGTTCTTGTTGCATGAGTCTAGGGTTCGATTCCCCGGCCGAGCTGTTTAGTTCTGACGTTGTTTAATAGTTCCACGTGCGTTCTTATTTTTATGGCTATAACTACGTCAATCGCAGAGTGAACACACTCCTGTGATTTAGGCTAATAGACTTTATTCACGAGTCGGCCATATTGAATTGAAAGCGAGGGAAACTTGTAATTTTTGGAACTTGCGAGTAGAAATGAAAGTAATGAAATAAATGTTCATTACAACTTAATACCAGTCTGCTCTGATGACTAATTAAAAAATGTGGTATTCAGCATACCCCAATGTTTTATGCCACATTGAGAAGAAACAAGAACAATGAAAGTGAGGCTTGGAACCTTACGCTCTCCAATCATAAAATAGTCTGGCACCATCCCATTCAACAGTTTGCAATTTGTAAAATAGATTCAAGGAACAGGATCTAAAATGGCTTCCTCGTAAAAAAGGGCTCGACTATGCCAAATTGTTACAATTCCAGGCATTAATACGATATAATGGTTAAAAACTGTCCATCTAGCTTTGTTTTCTTACTGGATGCTGACTCTAGTTAGTTAAAATCTCGCAGGGATCTTGGCACATTGATTGAACATTTGACCAAATTTCGTGCGAATGGAATTTTTTGGCCGAAACTTGTTTTCCGTATTTTGAAAGCAGTATCATATATCATCACAGGTAATCTCCAGTAACATCGCAGTCATCCGTCATTTTGTTCATCCCGGTTTTATATAAGTGACCTCACCTTTGAACGACTTGTGCTTTGACTTGATTGACTCATTTCCAGGTCATGCACCTGTTTCATCGAGTATCAACTTTTGATTGGGCTTTTTTTTGTTCTTTTTTGTCTTTGTTTACAGAAGGTGTAAAAGCTGTCGACTGGGAAGAAGAAGACAAAAGGCAATACCCAGCAGGCGCCCCCATCGGGCTTGACGGCAAGCGGCAATGGTACACCGGCAAACGACAATGGTACACGGGCAAACGGGACGCGAGCGATCTACACGACGCCGCGGCGTTATTAGCAGACAGCGGGGACGAGGTTAAACGACAGTTTTACACTGGCAAACGCCAGTGGTACACCGGCAAACGCAGCGGGGAAGGGGAACCAGCGACGGACGACGAGATCAAGAGACAGTGGTACTCCGGCAAAAGGCAGTGGTACACGGGCAAGCGGGACGATAGCGAAGACGAGAAGCGCCAGTGGTATACCGGTAAACGGCAGTGGTACACCGGCAAGCGCTCCGGGGAATTCGCGCCAGAAATCGACGCTGCTGACGAAGCCAAGCGACAGTGGTACTCGGGCAAACGCCAGTGGTACACCGGCAAACGAGAGGACGACGACCAGAAACGTCAATGGTATACCGGCAAAAGGCAATGGTATACCGGTAGACGTTAGTGACACTCGTTGTATACCATGAAATCTCAACACGGACATTATAGCGGAGTCTTAAAGGAAATACACTGGTCCCAAAGTTTAAAACATACAACAGTCTGTCTTAATGAGTTCAAAACAGTTTTTGAGATATCAAGCATAAAGATGCTTGTGTTTTTGTACACCTGGAAAAAAATACGTGTGCTTAAAGTAATGGGTTTTTGTTGTCGTTGTTGACTGTAGGATTTGGTAAACATGTTGACAAAAATAACAATGTTTGTAGAATTCTTGCCAAGAACAAAATGCCATTGACTCCTAAAAATAAAAGTGCAACACCGTAGTTGTAAAAAACTAAGTTCAGGCTACAAATGAAATGGGGGAAAACAAGATACACTTATGACGTATAATTTGTTATTTGTGAAAGTAATTAATGAATAAAATGTTGATTTTTAAAGACAGTACAGATATATGATTGAAAAATCGCAGACACTTTATGCCAAAACTGCCGGCAACGCTTAAATATACGAAAACGTAACTTTTAACACTGATGTTTTGCTGAGAACGAATAGCACTTTTGAAGTTTAGAAACATTAGATTACAGTTCCATCTCACTGAAATGTCATAAGAAATAGTGAGTCGAAACTTATGTAAATTATTAGTATTTTAATTAAGATGAATTCAAGATCATGAGCTGAGAGAGGACATTGGTAATAATTGCCAAACATCCTCCTGTTTTGTTGTGTTAGGCCTATACATGGGGAGTCAGGTTCGGCGCAGTGGTTACTGTCCTCGCCTTCTGCCGCTGTGGCCCGGGTTCGATTCCTGCCCTAGACCACATGCGGATTGGGTTTTCAGTCCCTGCCTGATTCCGTGAGTTTTCCGCAGAATATTCTTCTGGGGTTTTCCTCCCACCTCTAAAATCTGTATTTTGTTCGCATTGTCTCCTCTCTACAGGTTTCTTCGGGCTTTCGAGCTACAGTGCCTAGGGCACTTTTGAGGAATCCTTGATTTTATTACCAGAAATAAACGAATAAATAAATAAATGATTCAGTGTCAGGGGTCCCACTGACCTCATGAGAAAAGCAGCCGGAATAATTGAATTGAATTACTTGTAAAATTGAATTGAATAATGTATTAATTTGTCTTGTGATACACAAACAGTTTTCAGGAGAAATAAACAAGAAAAACTGTTTGAAGGAATAAATCTGATCATTTTTTATCCGATCCCAAAATTTATCTGAAATTTGGCGGTGTCTATAATAACCCAGCAGTTTTAATTGCAAGGTGTGGCGTTACTACATGAGGGTGTTCACTTGGTTCAGAAATTGCGAGATCTAACTTAAATGGGACCGAGTTTTTTGTACCAGGTTCTTAATTGAGTAACCCTAACTTCCGGGAAGATTTGGGGTTTTCGCAAGCGTCTTTTGGAAGAGTTGCCATGGTCTGACAACTTTCGGTAACGCCGTACCTTTCAGCAACGTTGCTTATAGTACATACAATTTCGCTTGGTGTATAAGTTTATGAGGGAAAATAGCGACTACTGCTCTCATTTTTTTTCTAAGCACAAGAGTTAGAACTGTGCAATAAACTATAACCCACGGACAAAGTAAAAATGTAAATAATTTGTAGGTAGTCCTATAAACAATAATTGCGAGGTGGCAAAAATTTACTAAAAGAACGACAGTGTATTAAAATGGACCAGCTTTTTTTCGTAGAAATCGAGTCATAAATGGAATATTTTAATGTTAACATAGATTTTAAGTTTAACAAATTTAAGCTTTTTAGTCATTAAGCCTAAATTATTCGTTTTCGTCGGAATCAGGAAAAAAATGTATATTTTCTTTATCGTAGATATCCGTTGTCAACTTTCCCCCCATAAATCAATAATGAATGTACATGTATTTTAGTTTTAAAATAATGTATTATTATTGCCCAAATTAATACTCTTTTTTGGCTCGAGTTAAACGCTATTATGCTGAAAGTATATATTTTACAACAAACTGTTTATCGACGATGACAATACATTGCTTTGTATGCATGTAAAAAAGCGAACATTGAATAGGTTTAGCGTAACATGCTTCAGCAGTGTAAATTGATATTTTTTGTTGGTAAGCAAATAATAAAATAAATGAAGCAAAAACGAAATGCTTACTGACGTATAGCTATAGTATTTGGTGTTGGTGACAGAGATTAAGTCAGCCTCACTGGCCCATAGCAGGGGCGGATCTAGAGTTCAGACGGCAGGGGCGACCTTTCAGCCATGGCGTATAATATCAAACATGCGGAAGTCAGTATTCATTATGAATTAAAATTTCACAGCTGTTTAAGGCGGGCTAGTCGAGATAAATGTGGGGAGGGAATTCAGCCGGAGTCAAATTTGTGGAGTTGTTAAGCACAGAAATTTGCTGCACAGGAAGTATTTGCTAAGCGAAGACAGGTTACAAAATCAGCCTTAATGTCGTTCAATTATCGCCAGTGATTGGCTTCCGACATCACTCTGAAAAGTCCCGGGTCAGATAATTTGACCCGGAATCCGGGTCCCATGGTGCCTGATCCTTTTTCCGGGTCAAAAACAATACGTTTCCGGGTCAAACTGACCCGGATATTCAGAGTCAAAGAAGTGTAAATTTCACCCGAAGAAAGTGTAATTTTGACCTGGAAAAGAGTCAGGCACCATAGGACCCTGATTCCAGGTCAAATCTGACTTAAATATGACTTTATAAGTGACTTTATAAGCGAACCATTATCATATGATAAAACCACTCCATGAATTTGTCACCCGTTCCGATCTTCACGTTTTGTAAAGTTCCACGCGACATTGCATTCTTCCCGTTATCATGCTAATTACCCTCGCCTGCAGACAACAATAACAATATCATTCTCCATTAACATTAACTGTTGAAGGGTTTTTAATCAAAAGGTCCCCCCCATTTTGTGGACAACTGTTAGCTGATATCCCTGTTATAAAAATGACAATTGTAAATGTACGTGAGCTTTGATTTATCCAACGTACAGAAAATTAATTTTAAAGTGGGAAACAGTGGAATTTAAAAGTGTTCTTTTTGTTTGTGAAATAGAGTGTAAAGAAAGGGATCTCAAAGAAATATATAAATAAAGTGTCTTTAATTTTGTCCAAGTCGGCAACTTTTATATTCTTCGATATTTTTCTTATATTTTTGTCTGTCTTTGTTTATCCTCCATATGCTCTTCCTTCATTTTAATTTCTCTTGTTCTCGCTGTCGTTCATTGTCTCTTGGTGCGATGCATGAAAGGAAGATTAACTGTGTACTTCTACAGGGTTTCAAAAAGAAAGTGACCTGGATTAATGATTTGTTTTTGTCTTAAAATGCAATCAAATTTGATACACCATGCAATATGTCGATAAAGAACATGCATGTTCTTCCAATGATCTGGGGGAAAATACTGAAATTGATCCATGCTATCAAACGTTATGCATGACTGTTTTACTAAAAGAATCAATTTTTTTTTTGCTGTCCATGTAATGCCATTGGAAGCCATCGAGCTGAGTGAGAATTACAGATTACACACAGGCATTCAAATACAAATGAGATTGTAATCATTTCAGTCCTTTTGTGTTTTGAACATGAGGAACAAGTCACCTCTTTTATTCTGAAATATTGATATTTGTGTCTGTTTTCCTTTGCAAGTTTTCGTTCATTCGTAAAGGTGGGAAAACGTCGTGTTTCACTGTTTTCAATGGGTATTCATCAGCTCGTAGAACGGGAAACGATCAGTGGGGGACAGCTGAATTTTGCGATCTTTTTATTAAAATATATGGGCCCAATCATATTACACAGTTACTAGTCACTAACATGTACTTTATTCCTATGTGATTTTAATGAAATGGAGCAAGCCACATATTTTTTTCATAAACATTGGCTTTTTTAATTCGGTCACTTTCTTTTTGACTCGCCGTGCCCTGTATTGTTTCAAATGTGCAGTTATGGAAAGAGATGGAAAGTCCTGCATTTGAACATTTTCTCGGTTTGTGGTGTTTTTTTTAAAAGAAATCGATGATCATTTTTTTGTTAAATGAATGCTGAACTACAAATGTTTGTTTGTGTTCAAACCTTACAACGGTTATGCTGGCAGTTACCTGTACCGGTCCCCTTTTGCAATTCTTTCATCACATTTTTTCTTTTTTCCAGTGATGTTTGCCAGAACATGTCTGTTCCCCACTCTATCTTTGCTCTCTGGGTTTTTTTCCATCAACCTCTCCTTCATAGTTGTCTTCTAATTTTTGCAGAGAATATATCCAAAATGTCCCTTTCAAATTAATGCCATTATTATATGTCACACTGTATGTGTTTTACGTTATATCTGGTCCTGTATTTGAACACTTTGAGCAAATTTATTCATTGGCGTGGGATGAAATGTTACCATTGGAAAAAAAAAACCTTTAAAAGCCGAGTTCTGATTTTACGACCTGTATAAAGTTAAATTGCTTTGCCTTAAAAAAATGTACAAATTAACTGCAGCTGTGTAAACCTTAGAAACTGTTGAAGAAACAAAAACCTTTTCACCCGAGTTTGAATTTTTTGGACTCCTACCGAAGGGTTTTATGTTTATCGTTAAATAAGTGGATCATTAGATAATTATATTGATTTAAAAGAATGTCAAGTTGTGCACGTGCAGAAATCGTAATTAAAAAACGACGAAACAACGCGGTTTGCAAACATTCCTTGTCGCTTGTTTCGCTGTTTCTGTTCCCTTTTAAAGTCTGTTTTGGACGGGGATAGTACAGTGTAATGATAATAATAATGCTTAGTGTCATGACCGTTTTAGGGGTCATTTTGATCAATATCTAAAATATATTGATGTACCCCCTAACACTTTCTCCTTCAGCGTATTGCCAAACAATTAGTTTAACCCCACTGTTTAATACGAAAATATATTCGGGCAAGTTCAAAATTTCCCTCCTTTTTTTTTTTTTCTGACCCCATACCCTTTCGAGGGGAGGGGGGGGGGCACAAACCAGTAGCATCTCGAGAATGAACAATTTCAAATAGCTTTTCCGTAGGAAGAGGGAGTATAACCCCCCTTCTACGCAGGCCCATTGACCCTTTTACCTGTATAACCGCCACATCCATGGGAAAGAAAGAAGGGGGGGGGAGAAAGAAAAAGAAAATGAATGAAATAAGAAGACAAGAGGGCCGATGCCAATATTAAGCTGTTAATTTAATGTACACTTAATGACATGGGTGTCGGTGGAGGGGGGGGGGGGGTTCTAAGGGGAAGGTGGGCAAATGTCAACCCCCCCCCCCCCAAAAGGCCCATGGCCACACCAGAAATATGCAGTAGCTTGGGTGTGCTTTTCGGTGCATTGTGAGACAGTTTACGCTGCCTACAATCCCCATTCGTGGCGCAATATTCCCCAGAAACAACGCAACATTATACCTTCAACACACACACTTCCTATAATATACCTATCCGTAAAAAGGCTGTAATAATAGTGATTCAGCTAATGTCTTTTATTATGATGATGACGTGCAGTATACGAGAGGGCCGGCTAAGGAGGGGCGTTATAGGTGGATTCAGAAATCAGACGGAGGGGCAGACAAACCTTTAAAGAAGCCCATCCATGCATCATGCATAATGCACAGTTATATTCGTGAGTCGGGATTCTGGATCACACTTTATATCACATGTAAGGGAGGGTAGGTGGCTAAGAGGGGTCAGCGGCGGCAGAACGCTTTTCAAACTGGGGGGCATCACCAAAAAGGGGCACTCGCTCAGAAAAAAGGCACCTTCCGTCGGTGTGAAAGAGGAGACAATTGTGAAATTATTTTCATTCACATTGCAAGGAATGCACGTTACCCGGAACAAAATTTACTATCAACATTAATATATAGGCTCTACACTTTTAAAAAATGTTTGCGTTAAAAATTAAAAAAAAAATCTTAATTCGCTTACTCAGCCTCCGGCCTCCGGTACACCCAGACAGTAACCTCTCTGGGTCCGCCCTTGATCTTGAATTTGACTAGTTAGGCGAATATGCAAAGGGACCTTTTTTTTTTATCGTGAGAGGGCATTGTTGCTTTGATGGCCAGTTTAGTGACCATTTTATTCGCGTGAGGAGCACTATTTTTTTTTTTTACAGGCCAGTTTTCCATCTTGAGAGGGGCACAGTTTTAATGTTGCGAGCGGGGCACTAATTATTGTGCTTTCGAGGGAGCAGTTTTCCATCTCGATAAGTTATTGCGAGAGGAGCACTATTTTTGATGGCCAATTTCCAATCTCGAGAGGGGCATAATTGTATTATTGCGAGAGGGGTGTTTGTGCTTCGGGGGAAATTTTTCCATCTCAAGAAGGTTCACAATCTTGTTAATGCGCGAGGTGTATTTGTGTTTTTGAGGGGCACTTTTGCACTAGAGAGAAGACAATTTTCAAGCGCGATCATAATGCTTTCATGTGTGCGTTTGAGGGGCAGTATTGTTTTCATATCGAAGGGGCACATTATGACCGCGACAGGGGCGGGCGCTTTTGTTGGCCAGCGAAAACAGGGGAGGGGGGGAGACAAGTACCCCCTTCCCCCTGGTTCCGCCGCCCCTGAGAGGGCTTATTCGAGCAAAAAAATGTGCACGTGTCTAGGCTGGCTTGCAATGGTCTAAAGTACTTTACTATTTAATACACGTCAGGGAACCTCAAATTGAAGCTTTTTCAAAACTAATCAGCTATATCTTTCAAATCTGCAAGAGCGTTTAGTTCTGTCAGATCACCAATTTTGCAGAATTCTGCTAGAAATCTGCTTAAAAAAAATCATTCTGCTAAACTCCCTGTCAACCTTTTTTTTCCCCGAAATATTCTGTCAAATTTAGACGAAATTGGGCTAAAACCGTCATCCTGACACAATTTCGTTAAAATATGTATATTAATAATACTAGAAAGCACGGTTATATTTTACATAATTAATTTCTATTTAAAAAAAAAAAATATATATTTGAGGGGGAAGAGGAGGAGTGGGGGGGGGGATTGGGGTGTATAGACTTTTACGTACGTGAGGTCCGCAGTACGCTGAATCAAAACCCTAGCCTTAACACGAAAGGCGTAGAAGTGGTGCATTACATGGCCGTTTACGTTTTTCTATATAGCTACTGGTTCGGATGACTGGGGGTGGGGGTGGGGTGGGTTTAATATAACTACTTTAAGAGTGAGGCTAAGGCACTTTGTGGATCCAGGAGGGACTAATGGGAACTCCAGCCCAAAAGCCGGGGTTGGAGGGTTTGTCTCCAAATCACACGCCCTACGAAATATCCCAGGGGTGTACAATAGTGCCTACTCCCCCACCCCACCCCCAGCCGGCGACACGTACCTGCGGACCTATATATTATGCCATGAAATTGCCACGTGGCCTCCAGTTCACTCCCAATGTCAGTTATCAAATGATATCGAACTTTCGACCAATAAAATACGTCGAGACTTTGACATTTGTGGAGGAATGCACTCGCAACAAACGACTGAATCCAAGATGGCGGCCTCCACTAGCAAAGAGTTGAATTTTAACATCGGAGTTTTGGGCCACGTTGACAGCGGTAAAACATCATTAGGTGAGGATTCAAACACTGTAAATTCATTTTGTATTTCACAGGGGATAGGGAACAAACATTTTTACTTAATCAAGCACTGCTGTATCATTACAAAAGCGGTCAGAATGAGTGCCCAGTTCCCGGACAATCATGTGTGTATAGACATGGAGTGCAGTCCCCGGCTAGTATAGTCGGACTCCCTATTATCGCGGCATCCCTATTATCGCGGCATGGGAAATTTCTCTTTTTACAGTGTCAAAACTCCTTCAAGTGGCGATTTTTATCCAGTTCACCAGTCATCAAAACCACTTCCAGCATACCGCGATAAATACGAGTCCCACTCCCGCGCACACACGCGCGCATGTCTTTTTTCACAGGCATCGCACACAGAATAAACCACACCACCCGCAGATTTTTTTTATATTAATTTTACTAATAAATAATAGTCCAAGTAACTTGGACCAAACTTATCGCCTTTTTAACATTCGGACATGGTCTGGCGATAGTAAGGTCCAAGCTAATAGTGCGAGCTGGACAACATCATCCTGTCACTGTCCCCAAAACCAACATTTTCCAACAAAAAACATCAGATTTCACCCTCCAAACGGCCTCCAAATTACTAGATACGCCACCTGAGGTATAAGTAGACATCGATGATTAAGATGGTTGTACTGAAGTTTACTTACGATCCGGAAGAAAAGTGAAATTTCCCGTTCAATTCTGAGAGCTCCCCTCGCGATCTTGAAAACCTTAAATTTCCGACTCTGTTAATGTTTGAACGACGCGATTTCTTCTTCATGCCTGCGTACATTCGGTGGTCCCCGTACAAATGCCGTATCCCGAGTGCGATTCCGTTACCGAGCGCGCGCGATGCATCGATTATGATAATGAGTCACGTTTGTAAACACAAGTGCATTTCGAACTGTAAAAGGGAATCGGGAACCAGCTTGAACTGGTATCCGCCATAAAAGCAGCGCTAGTTCCCGACTCCCTATTATCGTTCGAAATGCACATGTGTTTACAAACGTGATCCAGTCTACTCATTATCATAATCGATGCATCGCGCGCGCTCAATAACGGAATCACACTCGGGATACGGGGACCATCGAATGTACGCTGGGCATGAAGAAGAAATCGCGTTGTTCAAACATTAACACGAGTCGGAAATTTAACGTGTTAAAGATCGCGAGGGGAGCTCTCAGAATTGAACGGGAAATTTCACTTTTCTTTCGGATCGTAAGTAAACTTCAGTACAACCATCTTAATCATCGATGTCTACTTATACCTCAGGTGGCATATCTAGTAATTGGAGGCCGTTTTGAGGGTGAAATCTGATGTTTTTTGTTGGAAAATGTTGGTTTTGGGACAGTGACAGGATGATGTTGTCCAGCTCGCACTATTACAATGTAGCTTGGACCTTACTATCGCCAGACCATGTCCGAATGTTAAAAAGGCGATAAGTTTGGTCCAAGTTACTCGGACTAGGCTAGTAATACGTGGCGTACGGGCCCCTCTAGTCCCACTAATGTGGCAACGGTATTGCTGCGCTGTACCAATGCCACACATCCATGAGTATGATGTCTCAGCTTTTGCCCTCCGGGTTGATTAGGTTATTTTATATCCAATTTTTCGAGAATTTCAAACATGTATATTGTTAACTAAAGGCATCTTGGAAAATATGTTGCAACCTGACGCCACTTCCGCGATTGTGTACAAAGTCTATGGAGTCTTGGAGAGTCAAGAAAATTGTCCTAACTAAATTGGAAATGTTTCTCAGTCCCAGATTCATGTCTTATGTTTTATAATCATTTTTGCAGTGAATGACCTTCATTCAATCATTGAGATGATAATGAAGAAAAAAGTGGCGTCAGGTTGCAACATTTTTTCCGGCTTGTATCTGGAGTCCATATGCGTACGTAAAACGTCTGTTAATGGCAGCCATTTTGAATGTAAGAAGCGATGACCCAACCCAAAGCTGTGACGTCGTGTTATGCAAATCAATCTTTTTGCTCCACGCAGCCTGCGAGATGCAATATGGCATTCGTTTCTTGTACAATTTCTCAACCAATAGTACGGTAGCGCGCAACCATGGGCGAATCCATTGTACAAGAAACAGCTGTCACATTGCATCTTTAGCGCCGTAGTGACAATATCGATTTGCACAACACGACGTCACAGCTTTGGGGTCATCGCTTCTTACAATGTACATTCAAAATGGCTGCCAGTAGCAGACGTTTTACGTGTGGACTCCAGAAAGATGCCTAAATTTCTTGAAAAATAAATCTCTCGTTTGTGCGTTTACTTTGTATTTAACGTTTGCTGTATAATAAAATAAAACTCGGCGGCAACTTGTGCTTGTGCGGGTGGGAAACAACAAGACGTGGCTGACGTATTCTGCTTGAGGTAATTGGTCATGATACTACTATTTGCCAAAGTACATTGACAGCTGTTACCTGTTATTCAGTAATCATCAGTCTGAAGTGTGCCTGCATGTACGTGCTGCAACGCACGTGTTTATCCAGATCGCACGTATGTGGGCTGCAGTTTGTCGTCTTTGTTGTTGATTTACATGTACCCTAACATGTCTCCCCAAAAAATATCAAACCTCTGCTTTCTGTCAATGACACTCATATTTGCTTTATATCGCTTACTAGTTGGGTGGATTTTTCGTTCTTTTTACAGGGACAAGGCCCATAACTACTCAATCTACTTTGACATTTTCCCCGCAGCGTTAACTTTCCTCATGCAGTATTGCAAAACGTCTTTGTTGACAAACGTTAAATTCATTCAGTTAAATATTGGTACTAAATGTAAACACCTTAAAAAGGTGTCATTTTTTTGGTTTTAATAAAAACCAGAAGACTGATTTTAATTGAAGCCGCTCATGCCCTTTCCTTCTATGGAAAAGAAAGAAACAGACAAAAAAAGAAAGAGTGCTCCCTCCCCCCCCCCTTTTAATTCCAATGGCTGGGTGAATTTGATTGAGAATTGAGGGTTGAACTTATTTCATTGCAGCTAAAGCTTTGAGTACTGTCGCCTCAACAGCAGCATTTGACAAGAATCCTCAGAGCAAAGAGAGAGGCATAACACTAGACCTCGGTAAGTTAGTCTTAATATTCAGTGTTCTTGACAGAGTAACAAGCTCAAAATGATCTTGGAAGCTGTGGCCCAACTGTAGACCTGCTGCAGTCCATATAAGTCATGGACATGATGTAAAAGACTGTTCACAATGCACAAGTACTCACATGGTCGTGACTGTCAATTGAGAAGGATTCCCATCGTTGAACGTCAGTTGGTGCATGGAGCATTTTATAGCAAGTGGAACACCCAATTTGTGTGCAATACAGTGCCAGTTCAAATGCGATATGAGTGACCTCGTGACCCAATTTTCCACGACTGCAATAAATTGGTAGCTGGTCAGTGGAGACCTGAAGCACGTGTTGTTGCGAGGGCCTAAGGGACAAGGTGATTGATTGCCATAAAAGGTATTTGCCGACATTTGTTACTAACCAACGGAGAGACACAATCATTTCAAGAGCTGCTGTCTGCAGCTAAAAATATAGCAGGGTGGCACAGCGAGCGAAATCCGTGATTGTCAAAGGTCAGTAGGCAGGGCCTACAACTTACAAGCTCTCACTCGTATGCCCTCAACAGTTACATGTAGATTGGGAGAGTTTGGGGAGACCACTAGGAGTGGAAGAGACATTTGGATGCATTGCCGATGACACCTGACACTCATGTGAAGACACTTGCTTTTTGCACATTCAGACTAAAATAAGTCATGTGTACAGTGTACATATATGTACTTCGCATTATATGCACGAGCGCCAATACACACACGCAGTGTGTCCCTCCCACTTGGCTCTCGAAAGTGGTAAAGAAGCTCCCACTTTTGATTGTTTACCATTCATAAATACCTAAGAAAATTTACCCATTCCTATTGGTCGAGAGCATGTCACGTGGCCAATCTAATAACGGAATGATAAAGACCTGCTGGTTGGTCTTAAACACTTTTCCAGTGTCACGTGAAATTTAAATTCCTGTGAAATCTATTGCCTTTTGCCATTTTATTGGTTGAGTGTTCACAATCCTCACCTAGGCATGCGCAATACTACCAGTAGATCAGTATTTCATAGTCTTTACATTCACAACACACCGCCACAGCTGCATTCTGCGCGACATCGCATATCGACATCGACATCGCACAGTACGCGCGATGCGTGCGCCAATCTCCACAAAAGGAGTTGCTTACGATGTATTCGCAAGCTGGACACTCCATTAGGCCTCTATTTACATTGTAGCTAGAATTACTTAAATTAATCCATACTATCAGAAGTTATGCATGTCACTTGAGACTAAAACATTACATGTAGATTTTGTGTTTGTGTATATGAGGAATAAATGAAGTCTTTTTTCTGAAATTTCATGGTGATTTTTGTCTGTTTTGCTTTTGGAAGTTTTCATTCCTTCATGGAGGTAGAAAAACCTCTGGGGTTCATTGTATGTAAAGGGTATTCATCAATGCATAGGCCTATCGGTAAATGATCGGAGTTGGACAGTTGAATTTTGTGGTATTTCTATTAAAATAGAAATAATTTGTGAATAGAGTATGCAAATTGCGTGAAATGTTCACACTTGGACTTAGTCAATAACTTGCGTATCTACTTTTTAAAATATTTTTTTCTAACTCCGTCACTTTCTTTTTGACTCACGCTGTACCAAGTGGTTTTTGCTTTATCGAATAAAAAAAAGACATTGACAAATGTCTGACTCATCGATTGTTTAAACCAGATAATCATTGCGGCCCTAACGTAAGGCAATCAATTCTGCACACAGAGTTAAGCCAGAGTAATCTTCATTGATTTATAGCGTGCAGTTGATGTACATCTAAACTTATTGTACAATTCTTTAACATTATTCTTAGTTTCCTTTTTTTTTAAAAGTTGGAACATAGTATGCAACACCAAGGAAAAACCCATGCAGTCAAATTGTTTGTACTTTTGAAATTATGCATATTTATCTACATGTACATTTGAAAGTTTGCTTTAATAAAAATCAACATTTGCAAACATCAAAAAACAAAACTACCAAATTATTATGAACTACCTTACTTGACTGTTAGTGAATAATAGTCTCAAGCATTGTGTGAAATCATTGCACCTGGTGTGCTGTCATTTTCCAACGATGGTCAGCCGACCATCATTGGGAAAAAAAACAGACTTTTTTTCAAATACTGCCCCTAAGTTAGTTACCAAATTTAGTCAGTCTACATTTTGTTTGCAGTCAGTTACACATCCGTCAGCTAGTCTGGTTCCCTGACCGGACAATTCCCCGATGTCTATAAGTTGCTCTGTTTCATCTGAAGTAGGGTCAGGGAACCAGACTACAAGAACAGCATTTGTTTTCTTGGTTTTTACAGCATCTTTGAATGCAAAACTTTAAAGAGGTCAGTGAGACAATATTTGCTATAAAATACTCAATCCCAAATTCATCCATTTTTGAAAATTACAGCAAAAGACAGTGTTGCACAGGCTGGTGCAAAAAGAAGGAAACCCACTATTGACAGCAATTTTCACCTTCTTGTTGATTTCAAAAATTCAATTTAATGGTATTAAAATATTGATCTTTAAAGTTTAAAAATAAGTGATCAAAAACTGATTGCAAATTATGCACACATATTTTGTCTCTAGGAGTGTATGGTAGTTTAAAAAGTTCATGTGCCAAACCTGTTTGTCCACGGACGGCTTTATTTCATCCACTTGACTGAGCTCCGGAGCTTGATTTGAAGACAAAAAACATTACAGTAGACTTACACGTGAACAACAGTGATGTTGGTGACTTGTATATTTAAATTAGCATAATAATAACACTATTCTTCCGATTTTTTTAAAGATTTTTTCACCACGTACGGTTGAAAAGCTATATTTCACTACATTACAAAAACAAACACTTCAAAAAGTAAGTGCCAGGTTAAAATTCCTGTCAAAAGTGAGTTTCCTTCTTTTTGCACCACCCTGATAGGCCTATTGTTTCTGATAAAAAGAAAAGGTTAGAAAAAAGACGCTTCATTTATTTTCCATCCATGGTTTTACATGTAGCAGCCCAAAAAATACACATCTGTATGAAACCAAACTGATACTGCATCCACTCTACTTAATTCAGTGTGATCGGGGCCTACATAAGTAGAAAATGTGGGATTCTATGTTTTTTTTGTCTTGCGGGAAAGACCCAATAAGGCACCGGTAAGTTGTTGCGGTAGCACCATGTGGCAAAATCTCTTTTGTGAGTCTGTGTGGTTCTGAAAAGAACCGGAGGGTACTCAACGTTACGGACAGTATACTCTGCCGGTCATCGTCAGGAGACTGCAGTGAAGACCCACAGTGAAGCACCGTCCTTGTGAGGAGAATATTGCTCCGCTTTGTTGGAATGCCATTTCAATTGCTTTCTCTTCAATTTACCTCTCCGGATACATGCATGCCGTCCCTTGTGTGGAGCATGCAGGAGCATGAGGGATTAAGCTGGATTAATCACAGAGTGCTTTGCCGACGGACATAACACACAGCCGCCGGCCAGCCCTCCTACCGGTACCATCCTACCTGCCCGGTCTCTTGATGAATAACCAGGGGGAATCAGTGAGCTTTCTCTCAGGGGACAGTGATTCAAGGATTCGGGGGCGTTCATGGCTTCAGATTGTCATTTTGTGAATGTTTTTCTTGCAAATGGGAAAGCTGTTTTGATTATGTAAGTGCCAAGGTCTGGGGACTCTTTCTGCCCCATAATATTAATATTATAAGAGCTTTAAAAAGTATTAAAAATGCTCTCTGGATTGAATCTGTTGATAATTGGGAGTAATTATTACTGTTATCTAATTTTGTAGATTTATAGGAAATGACAAATTTAAAATTTGGGGAGGGGGGAATATATTCCTCCCCCACTTTGTTTGTGGGGAGAAATAAAAATGCGGATTTTGGGGTTATTTTTCGAACTTTCCAACATCCCAATTGTATTAAATAGCACCGAAAAATGGATAACAAACAGTACAAACAGTTTAAAATGCGCCATTTTGGTGTAAGGCGCAAAAGCACGCAAGTATGTAAATATTTGATCAGGAACAGAGCCCCTTAGTGTAATGTGGTGTCCAGCCCCCACCCTCTTCCCTCCCCCTTCCCCACTTTTGGAATTTCAAAAGCCTGGGAATTTTAGGATTTTGGTCAACCCCCCCCCCCCCCCACTCGCCGACACGGAATAACGCCACTGCTTGGATTAAAAATTGCACTGGTAATAAACATCTCATGAAATTATTCCAGTCTGGGTTGCTGTCATTTGGAAGTAATCAAGAAATTGAGGTGACTTCACAACAATCAGTCTAATTTTTGGAATGTATGGAGTGCTACCTGTACACTGTACATGGACAAAATCGTGTTTCATGATCAAAAGGTTGTGCATGGTTTTTAGCTTTACTGTTTTCTCAAAAAGCGTAATATTCTATCAAGCTGAAATTTCCAACAGGTTAGGTTTTGAACATTCTTCTTTGGTGTTATTCTTGGAAACGAACAACATGCATGAAAAACCAAATGATCCTATCCCTTTTACTGGAGCGCAGGAGATTTAGGCCTACTTATTACGTGTTACTACTTGTTGTTTCTTGTGTAAATGGTCTTATAATTTAGAGTATTAAAGGTACATTTTCTTGTCTACCAACTTCTGTTCTGGAACTTAGATCTGGAATGGACTGCAATTATCAGTTAGTAAAAATGAATTCATGGTGTATTCACTTTGCAATTCAATTCAGTAGAAATGGGATAATATACAGTACAATTTACAGTAGTAAAAAGTGTAGGTAATTACCACAACTAACAAAATAATTCTTCGATGTTAATCTATTAAAATTTAGGTTAATAAATAAGGAAAAATACAAGAGTAATTAGGAGGTTACAAGGCTGTTCACATATAAACCAAGGCTTGGAATTGAAACGACCTGGACAAGCACTGTACACAAGTAAACACAAAAAGGACAAAAACAAGAAAAGACAGGCAAACAAACAAAAGACAAACAAATCTAACCGTAGTAGAGTCATATCATAAACCGAGCTGATGCAAGATGAAACCAAAAAACGTACAAAGATAATACAAAGGAAAAACAAAATATTGAATATTGAAAGATGAAAACATTTATATAGTAAAGGAGGGAAGGCTATGCTACATACATACTGGGACGGAAGGAGTCTTTTACATGTTTTATATTTAAGATTTGAATCGACCCACGGGCGGCATTTCCCTGATGTCATCGGGAATGGAGTTCCATAAACGCCATCGAACTTAAGGGTGGGGCTACATGTACCCCAGTACAACTGTCTAGTGTCTCCCCCAACTTCCTCATATTTTATTCAAGCATTTTTCCAAAAGAAAAAAGGAAAAAGAAAAAGAAAACAAGAAAAAACCAGGTAATGATCATTGATGATGATCGAACCACTCAAATGTGTGTTGATGTATTGCATTCAGGATAAAGCGTTAATGTTCCCCTCAATTACTTTTCCATTAACCGTCCATATATAACATGTCATTTATCTGCCTGCCTCAAGTTCAGTGTTTAGGAGCGTCTTCTCTGTGCAACCGCCGGATCAATGATAAATGGACATCTCACTGCCGAGAACCAATATTCGCCCCCGGCAATTAAATGGTCTATTACCGGTACTCGTTCAGACATCCATCCTCAACAAAACCACACACTGTCACTGTGTAATGGCTGATAACACTTGAGAAGGCCAGGGACGACCCCTGAGCGTAAACTAGGAGAAATTCTTTTGGGAAAAAAAATAATATTCACTTTCAGGAACTGCAGAGATTGAAAAGGTTTGCTACAGGCAGTTGGAACAAAAAAAGAATCTCCATCTTTTTCAAGAAACACTTAAATAAACCTAACCCTCCTAACATACATTCTGTGCAAAGTTGTCCTTTCGGTCAAAATCAATCGAGTGACTGTTTTCAACAGTTAAAAGCTCCCAGCCTACATAAAGCAGGATTGACTGGCTGTGACTATTTATGTAGCTTGATACAGCTGTGCTTTGACTGTGGGTGATTGATAAGCAACCTGTGCCTATCGCTTGCCAGCTTTTGTCTGTTGACTGAATTTGACTAGTCGCAGTGCTTGCTGGAAATATGATCCGACTGTTGGTGACTAGCCTGTGTAAAAGGCATGGCAGGGGAAGAGGTTTGATTTTTTGACTGTCTGTGACTGTTCAGATAGCAGGAGGTTTAATCCAATTAACAGGATGTGTTTGTACGGCATACACGACCTTTACAACTCTGAGTCTTGTTGGAAATCCAATTTCTCTGCTCCCACTAAAAGTGTATCCATGTACATGTATGATGTGCACATTATGTACTTGCCAAAATAACCGTGATAACCAAGGGAATTTACACACGTTAATCTTAAACTAAATACATGTAGAACTTTCAGACCTTGAGTATTAACTTGAGGTTGAACCCTGATGGGGTTCCTCATAAAACCCCATTAAAAAGCCTTGAGGTAAACATACAGTTACCGCCTGCTTAATGTCACATTCTCACCAACATTGCACGTGTAATTCGTTTTATTTCATGGAAAAATTCTGAAGAGTAATCGCTTTCTGTTTCTCTTTGAAGGTTTTTCCTCTTTTTCTGTGGACCTCCCTGAGCACCTAGCCGGTGAGAAGTATGACCGCCTACTCATTACCCTCGTGGATTGCCCGGGCCACGCTTCCCTCATCAAGACCATCATCGGAGGTAAGAATGAGACATCTTGGATCTATAGACCAGTACATTAATTCCCTCCCCATAATCTTTTGACCAGTCACAGCCCTTGGGCCGATTTCACGAAACTCCTCTTATCTTGCGACTTGTCTTAGAACTTACATGTAGGACCGGTCCCCGCTCTAAGATCAATGTTGTAATTGTTCCATTGTTATTTTTCATTTTTGAGAAAGATCCCCTAGCTAATCAGGAGCCCTAACTTACACTTTGTAAAGAAAATTATAATGAATGAATCAATAAATATATATCTATAAAAACTACTACTGCTGATTATTATTACGGGAAATGGGTCATTTATGAGACATTCCCGCAGACTTGTGCAGACTTTAGACTTTTTCCATCTTTAATATCACCTTACCCAATTTCACCTTATCCTGCCCCCGCAAATTTCGGTACATTTATGTTTTGGACCACACGAGCAGTTGATCTAGCCTATTTGCAATGGTAAAATATTGCCTCTAAAGGAGCTGTGACATGAGGGAGACACTGAAATGTCTCCCCAATAATCCGGTGTCTCCCTGTATAATTAATGACGACAAAATGTATCCCAAAGGCACCACTAACAGGTATTATCTTCTTCTGTATCCATAATCACCCCGAAACCCTCAAATCCATTTTCCCAAAAAATATTTTGGAAATCCTGATTTTCCTAATCCAGATTGACTAGAAAAATGTTCTATAATTTGGCTGCAGCTTTTTTTTATCCAGTCATCGTGATTGGTTTAATTCCAGCTATTACACCACAGAGGAGTCCCATCGTCTGCAGGATTTGTCTGCACCTCCACATTCATAATTTTCTCAGGCGTACATGTAGACTACAGTGCATCTTGATCAGTGATTTGAACACTAGCAGCACATATGCATTTGTTTCACAGTAGGCCAACATTTGTTCAGTTGTTCAGTCTGTCGACGCCAGTCTATCATGTTTTCTTTTGTTGAGTGCATAGTGCAGCTGAACCCAGGTAATTGTGTTTCCACAAAGACAGCATCTGTAAACTTTGGAAACAAATTCAGCCTGGGTGCTTTGAAACTCAATTCAGCTCGAAACGCCGTGGTCCAAATTGATGGTGTTTGACCCATGTGCCATGGTACACACGGGTTCAGAAACCCGCCGGAGCACATGGTGCTTGTGTTCTTGGGCAAGGCATTTTACTACAATTGCCTCTCTCCACCCAGGAGTATGAATGCGTGCTTGTGAAGGTACATGTTGACACCTCAAATGGTTGCATGGCCTGATGAACAGGGGTAATAATTGTGAAGCTCTTTGAGAATAGGAATAGAGCACTACATGTACATGTAAACACTGCATTACAACCACAAATAGGACTTTCGGGAGACGCTTAAGTGTCATAAGTTATTGGGAGACATGTGGAATTGGGTTCAATGTCTCCCTAATGCCTCAGCCCCTATTTAGAGGCAAAATGTTACTGTAGCAAATAGGCTAGATTGATTGCTCGTGGTCCAATTAGTAAAAATATCATTATCATTAAAGTTGGAGAAACAAAATTGTGCACAAGTGTATGGGAATGTCTCCCGAATGACCAATTATCGGTAATATTCTTTAATAATATTATTATTAATGATATGCTTCCAATTAGAATGCCTTGACTACACAGGACTATCATTTAGATTCTTTTCAATGTGGTAATATGACACTCCTGGAAACATTTGCTTCGTTTCCCTGCTACTTGTATGCACAGTGTAGCTACTTGTAGCTGCTTACTTTTTTTGTTGTGTACAATGTACATGTACATGTATACAGTGCCAACTTTTGACAGCATGTTCAGGAACAGTGGATTTAACCTTCAGCCACACAAAGAGAAATGTTTTGGGCACAAAATTTGTTTCACTTCTTCCTCGAGTGTTTTGTTCTTGTGTAGAATGCCATGGTCCAGGGGTTACGGTGTTTGACTCATGTACAATGTTGCGTGGGTTCGAACCCTGCCAGGAACATGGTGTTTGTGCCCTTGGGCAAGATACTTAACTACAATTGCCTCTCTCCAGTATACATGGTTACCTGTGCGGGTAGAGGACCATGTGAGCAGAAATCGGCTGCCGTGTGGTCTCGTGGCTTGATGAAAGGGGGAATTATTATAAAGCGCTTTGAGATTGTTGATACGGTGGAAAGCGCTATATAAGATTACAATTTTAATTTTTTTTTTTAATCAAACCATGTCCTTGCCTCATTCTTGTACTCCAAGTGCCCTTAACAAAATAATACATGCATACCGGTATGTACTTTGTTGGCACCAGAGCTGTTATACCCAGGATTGAATTCCCAATGCCTAATGCAGCCTGTTCAGGACATACAACATTGTACAATGTAGGGCCAACAACCTTTTGATTGCACATAAATGAATTTCAGCTGACGCAAGCTTCACTAATCGTATCACTCGCACAAACTTCACAAATTAAGACTATGAATTGAATATGAGCAAAATTACCCTCTGTGTTGGACACAAATATGCACACACAATGGATAATTATTTTGAAAGACCTCCACAACACACATATCGTGCACACTAGAGATTACAAATATCACGCATCTGTCACTTCAATCTCTTCAATCTTTTTTTTTTCCTCGACACAGTTAGACTTATTACCCCTTTTATTTTTTTTAAAATTTCTTCTTTATATTTATTTATTTTTTTTTTTTTTTTTAAATAAGGGCTAAATCTTTCTTCTTTTGGCAGTTAAAAAGGCTATTATTTTGCTGTTGTTTTGCTGTTTAAAGGCTGTTATTTGAAACAGATTGGCCGTTTGAGTAGACTGGTTCCCATCAGTCTCTACATTATCGATGCTGGCCAGGGAGGCAGGAACCATTCTGAATTGCGAGAACTGATTTATCGTTGGACCACAATTAATTATTTCATAACTAATCATTGGCAGTTTTTTTTCCTTTTGATATCTCATTCAAAAGTGAAAAACTTGCGTTTTGGTGAAGCAAAAAGGTGTTCCCCCAAAAAAGGGTAACCCCAGAACAAAGTATAAGTAAAGTCTGTCACGAGCCAATTTGCCCCATCAGGCTGGCAATTATCTCTGGTTT
The DNA here is from genome assembly GCA_029964075.1 of Patiria pectinifera. Taxonomy (NCBI): domain Eukaryota; kingdom Metazoa; phylum Echinodermata; class Asteroidea; order Valvatida; family Asterinidae; genus Patiria; species Patiria pectinifera. Next base: position 28,506,417 of record CM057149.1, on the reverse strand, counting down.
CAGTAGTATGAAACAACTGGGAATAATTCTGTTCCCCTGGACGGGATGCTAGTCCATCGCAGGTTACTCCCCAGCTAATGCCGGTACCCGTTTATACTCCTGGGTGGAGAGATGCAAGTGGGGGTGAAGCGGCTTGCCCAAATGCGGAAAATATGACCAGCAGCTCAGGATTCGAACCCCTGACCCTATAATCATGAGTCAAGGGATATCATAATCATAATCAAGGGATATTCAAGAAAACGTGAACAAACAGAATATCCATCAATTGAGGATCTTTGCTGCAGCACCATTTGAATTTTGAACATCAAGGAAATGATGTAGGTCTACAGGATGAGTAAAAAAAAAAGAAGGAAACCCAAATGGCAGTACCAATTATTTAATGAGGTTCTGCATGTGGCACTTTCAAAATCTAGGATATGAAAGCCCAATTAATAAGCTTTCTTTTAGTACAAGAATCATTCAAATCACTCATGTACTTTTCAAGTTAATACATCCCTATGTGAATTGTTTTTGTTTTGCTGAAAGAGCACTTTTTTGTGATCTGTGGAGACAACTTTAAAACGGTGTTTGTGTGAAAAGTACATTCATGATTTTAATGCTTCTTTTAAGTACTAAAGGAACGCTTTATTAATTGGGCTTTCATATCCTAGATTTTGAAATGGTCCTGACATTTGGGTTTCCTGTTTTTTTGACTCACCGTGTACATGTACATGTATCTTCCAGCATCATTTGTAGGCACAAGACGGTGCCCCAGCCCACATGTTCACTGTCACATATCACTTTTCAAGGAACACTTGGGGACAGAGTTTTGGCACTGAAACATCAGGTAGAAAGACCGGGTCAATGGATTTGACTCCTTGTGCTTTTTTTGGGGGGGGGGGGTATTTAAAGCCAGAGTCCATCATTTGCAGCTATCCAAAAAGTAGGCCTAAGTGACGTAATTATTGTTGAAAAACATACTTGGTTGAAAGATAGTAAGGGGACTAAACTCCCTGTGAAATTATTCTTGCTGGTAAGCTGTCATTTTGAAGAAATCAACGAAAGAAGGCCTTTCCAACGGTGCGTCTTAAGAAGCACCGTAGGAAATTCAAATTAGTAGTTTGTTTTGTTATTCTGCGAAGCGTGTGCAAGCATTGGCACGACGCACACGTGCGCGCGGTTGCTATAATTCGTCGGATCAGTGCACGACATCGCATATAGCTGCAATCGGCTCAGTGAGAACGTGACTCGGATGCAGGATTCAGGCCCAATTCAAAACATGATTCAGCAACTTTTGATTTGAAATAGAGATCCCAGAATGTTGTTTTTCTTGAAAAATGCAGCTGAAGCTGAGCTGAAACTTTATCAGATTGGTTGTTCAGCATCCTTCTTCAGATATTGAGCACTTTTGTTGCTTCAAACGGACAAAATGCACAAATTACAAATGATGGACTATACCTTTAAAGAACAAGGTTTTCAGCAGTCCACCTCACAACCTACAAGATTTGCAGATATCTGCTTTTAGCATGAGGTGGACAATTTACGTGATCAGTGTGCAACATTGGTAAGATACGCCATGGAGGATATGTGCTCCCGCTGAGAGCTTTGAGAACCCCGTTGAGAAATTTGAGAGTTTGCTTTGGAACTAAATGTACTGTAATTTTGTTTAATTGCGCGCTGCATATATTAGGCCAAACAGGCACACACATTACACAACCAATACGAGTTTCTCTAGACGGTGTTCTGACAAGTCCGTGGGCGATATTGGCTGGTCGTGATAGTACCCTGCTGCAGCGGCAGGTTATCGCGGCCGCGGGTTATCGCGTATCAAACCATAACAGCGTCTAGCCCCCCTAGACTAAGGTGAACCATGCATTGTGTTGAATTCTGCATGATTATGATTATCAATTGATGTGTATTATGTTATGTTTATGTTTTCATAATGTAACATATCCCTTTTTTATTGCCTATGTCTGGAACTCAGTGATGCATGGCCAGAGGAATGCATCCAAGTTTAAATGGAAAGCTTACTGCCTCTAGTTTATGATAAAACCATAATATACCATGTATACTGGTACATTGCGTAATGCATGTTCATAGCTTGTTTTGGGGGATGCTTTTATGGGAAAGTTTGGGAGTATCTGATGAGGAGGTTTAGAGCTAGAATCTTTTCTGGGCACAACCCTTTTTTCCCCAGAAAGCATATATTTATTGCACTGAAGAACTATTCAATATTACACACATTTCCAGGAAAAAAATACTCCATGGCAATTTTCATGATCCTCTGTTAATGTCAATCAACGATCCCTGACATTTGAAGCCTTTTGTGTATTAACAAATAAAATGCATTCATCAGCCAATATTAGCAGTCAAGACAATATGCATGTCTTGCCTCAATAAGGCATAGGCAAGACCATCTCAGCTTTCTGGGAAGTCAATCACATGCATTTAAGTGCAAACCACTTAGTCAAAGACAGTATCGGGATTAATTCTGCCTCTCCTCCCCCCCCCCCCCCCACTACCGGTAGTTTTACCTAATGTGAAGAAATGCCTTGTAGTATACACGTACATGTATCAACACTCACTTGTTCAAACCTTCAATCGTGTCAATATGCAGAATTTGAAGAAGAGCTAGTAAGATAAGACAATTGCGCACTGTACAAACACATGAAAGAGCTGGTGCATGTAACAAAACAATAGGCCTATTCAATAGGCCTATCTGATTCATTCTAGATAAATTTAGGGTCCAAAGTGTTGACATTTTTCCTGTCCCTGTTACCGTATTTGCCATTCGAGTATCATTAGGAATTATTTCAAATGATTTCTTACTTCCTGTACATTTTACTTGTTGTGTGTACGCACATAGTCCACTATCACTCTTGGGAGATGACCAGATGACTGCATCAAAGGCACATACATTGTACATGTAGGATCATTTGCATTTGTCTAAAAAGTAACCTAGTACCGAATTACATGTATTATCAAAACGCTTACCGGTACTTGGATTAAAGATTGTACTGGTACCAAATACTCAGTCCTGTCTGTGAAATTATTCCATCCGGCTTCCTGTCATTTTGGAGGAATATAACAAATGTAGGTGATTTCCAGTGATTAGGATGTTGACTGATCGTTTGAAAAAAAAAAATGTTTTCTATTGTCAAAATTGTGTCTTGTGATCAAAAGGTGCCTAGTTTTCACTGCTTTCTTGTAAAGTAAAATATCCACTGAGCCGAAACTTCAACAGGTTAGGTTTTGAACACTCTTCTTTGGATTCAGCGTGGTGTAATGATGGGAAACAAACAAAGTACATGACTAAAAGATAAGGGTCCTACACCTTTAAAAGACGGTTGCAGATAGTGCACATTTTGTGCACCTTTTATTCAATACAATTTTAACTTCCTTGAATGAAAGGGATCTTAAATTTCTTTGAATGAAAGGGATCTTTCTTTTTATTCTCCTTTTGTGAAAATTTGATGATTACAGGCGGTCGGTTTGTTCTTGACTGATCTGCACAATGGGTATTGATTAGTGAAATGAGAAATTTTCAACATTTTGTAAAGGAATCTTTGCATGTACACCCACGGATGATTAGGAAAAAAATAAGAAAATATGATGTTTAGCATTTGAGTGGTCAGTTTTGTCCTTGATTGATTTTTCTAGGAGCTCAGATTATCGATCTGATGATGCTGGTGATTGACGTTACCAAGGGAATGCAGACCCAGTCAGCTGAGGTAAGCCTTCAAGGCTTTGATGGAAAAAACCCACCAAAATTGTGACATATAGAATAATTATATTCAATATTGGGTTTTGCCATCAAAATAAAGGTGTTTTTTTTTAAATAAAGCAATTTTATTTGTCAAGGAACTTGCTATAACTTGAATAGTCGCTGGTAATTCCCCAAACATTAAAAAAAAATTCTGAAGGCTGTATTTAGAGATTATATTTGGGCGAGTTTTCTTGATTATATTCAATATTGGGTTTTGCCATCAAAATACAGGTTTTTTTTCTTCAAATAAAGCAATTTTACTTGTCAATGAACTTGCTATAACTTGAATAGTCGCTGGTAATTCCCCAAACATTAAAAACAAATTCTGAAGGCTGTATTTAGAGAATATATTTGGGCGAGTTTTCTTGATATTGTTCATGTTTTACATGCCTTTCATCAATCACAGAGCTTGAGCCTGCCCCATCTCAATTGCTTCCCTCCCCCAAAAAGGGAGGGGCGGAGTGAAAATATGAGTAAAAATGTTGAGTGAAAAATGTAGTGAAAATAGGAATCAAATAAATTAAATGAAACAAACAAAGAATAATTTGAAGTACTGCTTTTTGAATTTTCCACGGAAGGCTGAAAATAACTGAGCCCGTCCATAGGACGAGTTCTGGGTGCTCCACTGCCTTGAGTCAAAGTACCGGTAATGCTTTTAGTAATTCAAGAAGCCATTCTTTAATGTAAGAAATAAATTTGTTCTTTAAATTCACGAGTTGTTGGTGTATGGAGAAAAGTCACAGGAAACAAAATCTTTCCTCAAAATATCTTCCTTACCTCTTCATTTATTTTGATTTTGTATTGCTTGTCAGTGCCTTGTCATAGGAGAAATAACCTGCTCTAAGATGGTGGTTGTCTTAAATAAGATAGACTTACTCCCTGCCCAGAAGAAAACGCAAATGATTGAAAAGGTGAGGATCCTATTTTATTGATTTTTTGTGTTTCTGTGATTTGTTCTGTCTTACTAAGAAAAACTGAGTGAGAAAGTAATGAACAAGCGATAACTTTCAGTCAGCATCCATCAGAGTTGTAGTCAAGTTCATCACAAATCCTCATATCTTCACAAGTGCTCACAAGTCCCCACTGTCCTCACAAGTCCTCACAGGTCCTCATTAGTCCATACAAGTCCCCACAAGTCCTCACATGTCCCCACAAGTGTGCCAAGTCCTAACAAGTCCATCACATGTCGCAACAAGGCCTCACAATGTCCACAAGTCCTCACAAGTCTAGTACAAGTCCCCACAAGTCCTCACAAGTCCTCACAAGTCCTCACAAGTCCTCACAAGTCCTCACAAGTCCTCACAAGTCCTCACAAGTCCTCAGTTGAATCTCAAACTTTTCAGAGAAACTGTTGCAAAGGCAGGTGTTACCGGTACTTCTGACTGGACTTGTGAGTTGATTTGTGACTTACTTGCGACCGGATATGTCATGGACGTTTGATGGAGTCGAATACAAGATGGCATGCACGCAGTCAGGCATGCACAGATGAATAAAATCACTGCCTATGCTGTTACAGTTCTAGATGCTTCTTTCTGAAAACAGAACTCAAGTTGATGGCACTCCTGGCAGGAAATTTCATCAAAGATGATGTCATTAGTGTATCCTCAAGGATTTGAGATATGTAGACCAGAACCGATTGCTCAGTCAGTAACCTGGCTATTACTCACAATGGGATCGTTGTTGAACTTGTTTTTATTTGAAGGCACAGTGCTTCCAGTCCATTTAACAAATTTGCATCACAAATCACAAGGCTTTGGGGCTTCAGGCTTTTTTGACCCAAAAAAAATGCAGTTATTCATCACAAAGGCATTGCTGAGTTGAAATGAGTTCAAATGTTCAATATAAAGAAGCTACATAGACTAGAGTACATGTTTTTAGTTTATTAAATGTAAATCTAGACCACAGGCATGCAACTTTTCCTATTTCCTCTTTTTTTGTGATTTCCCAGTTGCATGCCTGAGACCACAGTTGGTTCTTGTGTTTCCCATTTGGTTTTTCTGTGACATCGCTAACATTAATAATAATAATAATAACACGATTTATAGCGCGCATTTTCGCAGATTAGGCCAAAAAAAAAAAAGTCTCCGGTTTCTGGTATGGAGCTTGCCCAAAAAGTGGTGCGGCGACGCGGCTTTTTTTTTTTTTACCTGTTTTTTTGGCTTCAAATGTCGGCTGATGACTGCAAATGGTGCCCGACTAAACTTAGTGCAAATATTATGGGAGACCAGAGAGGCCACATAAAGCTTATTCTCGATCATAACCCCATCTAAAAATCACATGTTCATTATAAATTGCTGAAGAGGACCCTTTATTTTATTGATAAAACTCAAGGATGACAAGTATATTTTTTACCATTTTTTAAATTTTAAAGCTAATACTTATATACATGTACAGGTAAAAAAATTATCCTAGACTATACATTTTTCTCTTTGTATAAAAGGGAAGTCTAACTTGGTGCCATACTTATAACTTTCATAGGTAATTAGTCATCTGCGAAAAAAATAGGGTAACTAGATTTTCTTAATTCCAGTGCTTCCAATATTTCTGGGATAAAAGGCAATGTTGAGTATTTAGACCTACATTGTATAACAGCTGTCATGTAATTTATCTCAATAACAAAATGATAGAGGTTGGGAGGGCATGATGTGGGCATTTTTTTCTGACCCCAAACTATTTTTTATTTGGCAAACTATACCGAACCAAACAAATAAAACATAGTTTGGGTTCAGTAAGAAAATACCTTTAGGAACTTCAAGAGTGAAGAAAAAGGCAATAATGAGTGCATCCTGAATTTTTAAAATCGTACGTAAGCAGACCCTACTTCATAGAACGATCCTTGTCTGTGAATATCTCCATTGATGTTGCATATTTGCTATACAGGGGGCATGTAAACCCATACCTCAAACCATTTAATATTAAACTCTGTCTGTCATTGCTATTTGGCATCCAGATGACCAAGAAGATGCTGAAGACGTTAGAGAACACCAAATTTGCCAACTGTCCCGTGGTTCCGGTAGCAGCCAAGCCTGGCGGGCCAGACAGCCCTGATACAGCGGCACACGGCGTGGATGCATTGATTGAAGTGAGTGTATGACTATTTTTTGATCATTCCCGTAGACCGCTTGCACAGGTTTCATCATTCAATGTCGTTAGTTCCCCGTGCTATTGTTGAGTTCATCCCCCAAAATAATAGATTCCTTTTTTAAATTGCTGTTTTTCTAGCAATACAAAAGTTATTCACTTTTCAATGAGACATCGACTGAAAAAATTGCCCATGTATAGTTATTGAAATGTTACTTTCTAATTTCAAATTATTGGCTGCCAGCCCATAGTTCCGTTCTCGCGGGGTAGGCTGGTTCCCGCCCCCACAATCAGTATCAATAATGTACGGACCGAGAGCCAGTCTGCTCACATAGCGGATCTGTTTGTGTTAAAAAAAAAAATTTCAGAGGGTTGCAAATGACCCCAAGAAATGAAAAATTGAGGTTTTCGGTTGGAATAATTTGAAAATCTATTAATAGCAAAAAAAAATTGAATTTGTCGAAGAGCACGGGGAACGCAGCTTCAAATTCATTGACAACAAAAGTACAAAGTGTATACTCATGCGTATCACAGGAACAAAAGCCTGTCCTCAGATTTGACGTCAGACACAAGGCTGGGGCGGATCTAGCTTTCAGGAAAATGGGGGGAGTTTTGAGTCTCAGGTGAGCCAAAGGCGTGCCCTGCTAGGGAGTTCAGGGCATGCCCCCCAGAAATTTTGAACTCTACAAAGCTACAAAGTCGTGAATATATTTAGGAACTTTAACATGCCATAAATTATTTTTAGCCCCACTTCATATCATCAGCCATTTTACTGGTATCATAACATTAGTCAGCGACTGAATGGGGAATCCTCCCTCCCCCCCCCCAAAAAAACCTCTAGATCTGCTACTGCAAAGGGTACATTATTGGTAATGGCATTACAAAAGGTTACGGTAACTTACAATGTATTGCCTGCATTGATTGGCAAACAAATAGGGGTGTGCATTTACGGGTGGTACAGGAACTGGGTACTCTGTTGAAAAAAAACACGTTAAAGAAACCAACACTAACCAACACCAAAAATGTGAAAATTCAAATCTTGGAAGTAGCTGTTGAGATAGTTTACAAAGGTCTGCATGATAATACTACTGCATCGGCGCATCAATACAGCAAGATACAAGTGCAGTGAGCTTTATAGCTTAACGGTGTAAACTGCAGCTTGTGGCCTGGTTTTCAGTTTGAAAATTCCCCACAAATGACTTCAAAACTTCTTTTTTTTTCATTGTCTGAGAAGTAACTAAGTACATTGTGTAATTTGTAAAGATGGTTACAAGTACCCGATCCCATAATCTAGAACCGGTTCCTGACATTAACGGTCGGGTACTGGGATACCCGGTTCCAATGCACAGTCCTACAAACAAATTATGCCAACAACTGAAGTTTCCATCTTACGGTATCTCTCTTCACACGCCCCCTCATAGTTTCTCTCTCACACATACACATGTAATGACCTTTACTTTCAGACACATTGACTTTTCACTGGCCGGCATCTTTTAGCTACTGTGCGCCTTTCAAATTGCTTTGTTGTATTATTAACTGATCTTTCTCACACCTCTTCTCAACACTGGTCTTAACATTATCTGCACCGAGTACGAGTACATCTGTCTTGTCGTGTATCGCACTTCCTTTGTGGAAGTTTGGTGTGTGGAACTTTGCACAGACTGATATTTGATTAATTATCAAACCGGAAACATCAATTCATCGCTCAATCGATGAAGCAATGAAATTAATAATGATTGCAGGCCTAGGACCAAGGGATAGGGAGAGGTGTGAAAAACCAGCATGATGGTGAGAGAAACGGAGTGCGATATATTGTGAATAATACAGTCATGTTGTGGGCATGTGTCTGGCGGTAGAGCATAGGATTCATGATCGTGAGATTGTGGGTTCGAGCCCCGCCGTGGCCGTGAGTGTTGTGCCCTTGAGTAAGGCACTTTACCTCAATTATTCCTGTCAACCCAGGTGTTAAATGGGTACCAGCATTATTCAATGCTGGGAAGGTAACGGACTCGCTGTGGAGGAGGTGTGGCCCAATGAGTCTGGCCCAATCGCTAAAGAAAGAGAGATCCGTTCCTGTAAACACAGGTTCCTACCCTTTACTTTTACCTTTACTTGTGTGGTTAGGTTTAAAGGTAGAATGGACCATTTGGAGCTATCCAAATTATTGTTAAAAAGCTTACTTGGTTTTAAGACAGCAATGACACTAAACTCCCTGTGAAGTGATTCCTTCTGGCATGCTGTCATTTTGAAGAAAACAATCAACGAAGGTCATCTCCAAAGTGTGTCAAGTGACACAGTTTTGGAAATTTTCCTTTGTAGATGGTTTGTAATTGGGCGAATCTGTGAATTGGCGCAAGCAGCTGCTTTTATTCATCGGTTCAGTGTGTGACTTCACATAGCTACAATCAGCTGAATGAGAATCTTGTCCCGAATCCTGATTTTGGGATTGTGTTACCACGAGAGGGTGCAATTCAAACCATGACATGGCAACTTTTTAACTGAAATCCGAATCCAGAATATTTTGTTTTCCCAAAACATACAGCATTCACAGAGCTCAAACTTCATCGGGTTAGTTCTTAAGCATCCGTCTTTAGAATTTGAGCACTTTTGTTTCTTCAAACGAAAAATGAAATGCATAAATGACAAATGGTCCATTATACAATTGTAGCCTTTTGTGATGGGGTCCATGGTGTTTTGTACACCCGAGGGTGCCATTTGCACCCGCGGGTGTACAAAACCCATGAGCTCCAATCACGGCAGGAAACAATTGTTTTGTTATACCGTGTAGTAATAGCGGAACTACTATTTTGAAAAGATCCGTGATTACTGCACCGCGAATATTCGCACATTTTTTTTTTCACTGCACAGAAACACAATTTAATTTATACTTTGTACTGAATAGACCAATCCATTACTCCCTACCCTGTTACGAGCCAATCACAGCTGCAACCATGTTCTATGCGCACCTCTATGCGACATGTGCACGCGCCTGTGCGCGCTGTCTGAAGCCTCTTACCTGGGCTATTTCTATTACACAAGGCGATAGAAACAACACGTTCAACAGTGGGGACGATCAAGGTAATGTACCCCGTGGGGTACATCAGTCATGTACCACGGGGTGTACCCTGACATGATACATGCGTGTTTGTGGCACATCACGTGCTCGATTCTCGACCAATAAAACATCACGATCTATTACCGAGGTATAACAATCTACATTGTTGTACCTTTAAGTCTTGTCTAGGACTCAATTTGAATTTTATTCACTTACATGTAGTACCGATACATACATGATGTCCCGGTCTATGGCAAGAGCAATCAAGCTGCTGCAATGGTGGATCATGATCCTACATGTAAATCTTTGACAAAAAGCAAAAAACAAACTCTGACAGTCTACAAGGCAGAAAAAAATGGGTCGGGATGGATGCGGCTACTCTTAGTTTTTGTGTGTGTGTGTTTGTACTTTTTTTATGCAATGCTAAAAATATGAATTGTTTTGACAAGATTTACTATATTTGCTGCAAGGCGACGTAATTGCAAACACTGACGTCTGTATAATAGACCGGAACCTGTTCGTGTTCATCGGTTCTGTACAAAGAATTATTTTGAGATGTATTCGCGTTTCGTCTCCGTAACATTTATCAAATTCCACGTTGGGATATTAATCACGGCGATTGTTGTTCCCGTGTCCGTATTTTGTCCCGTATTTGTGTGCGGATGCATAACTTCTTGTTGTGCATGCCTTGCTTTTGTGTTTGTACTTTTCAAAAAGTCTGAAACGGAGCGTAAATAGACCGTGAATGCCTCCCAGACATATTCCACATGTTCCCCAATTTAGCATCTCTTGTTAGTCTTTTCCAGCGTCCTTTTATCCGGAAGATCTGTGTGCGTCAGATCTTTACAGAGGGAGTTGGCTGAATAGGGAGGGAGGTTGCGCGAACTTGTTGCATTGTTGCGGTCGAAATAGTCCGGTGCCGTCGACAGGTGCTGCCTGTAATGCAATACAGAGGGCAATTTCAGTGTGTTCTGTATGTGTACACTATGTCACGCACGTCATCATAGATGAGCCAGTGGCCTGGGGGCAGGCATATTAGACAGTGTCTTTGTCACATATTGGGACAACTGATCCGTGGGTTCTCCAGGGAGCAAGATTTCAGAAGTGGTTATTGTCAGTCACGTCAGGGAGATGATCAGGGGAAATGTGTACAATCTCAGGAGAGTTGCACACTTGCGTTAATCTTGGCTGCTTCTGTAGTCTGCTCGTAGTGATTGTTTAATTTGTTTAATGCAGAAGGATCTCAATGGTACTGTTTCCCCAACCTTAATTACATTTTATAAAATGCTGCGGTGATGTTTAAAGGTTTTGTTCCAATTTAATTATTAATTACATGCCTGCCAACCGTCCTATTTGGGGCCATTCTTTGTCACGTGTGTGACATAAAATTGGGCTTGTGTGATTTTTTAAGCTTTACCCCTTGTTAACTACATTTGACATATTTCTGTCTGTGATTCGTCATGTTAGAACTTATTACTCCCTCAATCAATCAATCAATCAAGTCGAGGCCCTTTGGCCGCTCGAGCCTTCCCAATGATCTCGGTCCAGATGTTCCGGTCCAGCATGCAGGAGCGCAGCTCCTCAGCGGTGGTCAAGCCGGTGTCCCGTTTGAGCATGTCCACAAAGGAGAGATTTCTTCTCCCACGTGAAGCAGTGCCCCATGTGGGCTCCCAGAGAATGATCGGGCTAGCGGCTGTTACTCCCTACTTCAGCGTATAGTTTCTACTTTCACAAATTGGGTCAAACTATTAGGGATTGCTATAAAATCAAAGTTTGGTAATGTGTGTCACAACACACGTAAAAATGTTTATCGGGCCCATACCGGAAATTCACGCTTTACTTCAAAGTTCTAAGGACACACACACCCACACTTATTTTGGAGTAAGTTTAGTCTTTGGGATTTACAGCATGCATTTAACAATGTTCGACCTCTGCTTTAGTTTTACTAAATGGCATTTTGATAGGTCAAGTGTGTGAGATTTTGTAATTAAAATTATGCTAATTTATGCACGGAATAATCAACTTAATAATAATAATAATAATAATAATGGTGTCTTGTATAGTGCTCATGTCCATCACAAATTGACGCTCGTTGCCCTATTATTATCACCCTGGCTTTAGCACGGCTGCCATTATGGCGCTCAAGCATTGAAGGAATTTCTTCCTACCAGGTACCCATTTACTACACCTGGGTGGAGAGAGGCAATCGTAGTAAAGTGCCTTGCCCAAGCGCACAAGCACCATGTTCCCCATCAGGATTCGAACCCACGTACCACGGCACACGAATCGACCACACTGTAACCACTGGACCACAGCATCCCACTTGTCAAACATCTTAAGAAAATTGCATCTTTACTTGCTAGCAACACTTTAGTGAACATAAATCATATTTGAGTCCCTATTGCATCACATAAAAAACTTGTTTTCAATCATCTTTGCTATGTTAGGCACTACAGCATCCACTAGGAATTGTTCGTATGTCAGTGGAGGTTTTAGATTCTTCACACATTCATTGGGTACTTTGTTTCAAAGATGCGTTCCCCATGCTTATAGCTAGTTTCATCTCAAAACACAGAGGGTTTTTTTCAATTGCTGTTTTCATATAGCAAAGTAAAAATTTAAATGAGAGATCAAACGCAAAAATCCACCAACAGTTACCGGTAGTTAGTTTGAATTATTGGCTACCAGACAATTTTCGGACTCTCTTTTGTGTGCAAATGAATAGAAAGCCATTTTTATAGAGGGTTACAGATGCCAATATCCGGCATAAAATAGTTTTTTTTTTTAGTTAAACAAAATATTTTTAAAAAGTATGTTACGAGAAAAAAAAAATCCTTTTTTGAAGAGTGCATTCAAAGAAATATAAGTCAAAATCCCACACCTTATATTTTTTATTCATGTAATGAATTGGAATTTATGAATATATTGACAAGACATCATTTTTCGTCTTTCAGCGTTAAGTGTGTTATTTTGGTCCTTTTTGCTGAACCTCACATGAGCCTTGCATCAATGACAGGGTTGTGTAGTGATCCCTCAGGGAAGCATCCATTATTAACCCCCGGTTGAGGGATTGTATTTTCAGGTAATAAATTATAAGCCCATTCAGACGCCAGTACGTAGGAAGACCAATATCATGATCGTATCCAGGGGTTCCCGTTATGCACCTGCTGTATTCATAATTGATTGGATGGGAGAAAAACCTCTCACACCTTAGGCACAGTCAGATCAAAAACTATGAAATATTTACCTGTGTTCCACCTACAGAGTCCAGGCAGCCAAAAGACTGTTCACCTGCAGGTCTTTGAAAAGTTATAGCCCCCCAAAGACCCTGAATATTTGATTTTTATTGAATAATGCGCCGATCTTAACTTTATCCCGGTAGGAGTTGAAGCGACAGGCGTATCTACCGCAGCGTGACGCTAGTGGTCCGATGCTGTACGCCGTGGATCACTGCTTCTCAATACGGGGTCAGGGAACTGTCATGACCGGTACCATGCTAAGCGGCAAAGTCGCCGTCAATGACGTAAGTGTGTCAGCGCGAGCCGACAAATTGAAGTTGAGTGATTTGTAGGGCTTTTGGGATCATGGGGGGAAAGAAAGAGAGGAATGACATGAATGACTTGCGGTAATTGGCATGAAACATTTATTTCATGATTGCCGAGTCAGTGACGTCAACTAAAACATCTGGAACATGATTTTTTACAAAGATTATGAGAGTTACGTAAAAATGAAGTTGAAATGCTTCTGATCAAAGTATTATTATGAATTATCACTATTTCGGGTAATGAAGCCAAGGATTCCTCCAAAGTGCCCTAGGCACTGTAGCTCGCAAGCCTGAAGAAACCTGTAGAGAGAAGACATTGATAAGAAATTACAGTTGTCGAGGTGGGAGGAAAACCCCAGAAGAATTTTCTGGGGAAAACTGTGCACATAATTGGGCAGGGACTGAAACCTGGAATTCAGAAATTCTGAGCAAAGTTCACGCAATAAACAAATGTTATAGCTTATACGGCTGCCTACCACTTTTAGTGCATTATAGCTTGAGTGAGTACACATTATAGCTTAAGGACAGCGCATTTTAGGTATGCTCAGAAATGCTGGGGTCAAGTGCCAAAGTTCCTAAAGCTCAATTTCATTTAATCTTGTTGGAAGAGGCTTGTGGTGGCTTTGGGGGGAACAAAAATACAAATTCAGCCTTGGACCAAGTCTAGACTTTATGGATCTCACTGAAGCAAAAGTTCCGTCAGAAACAATTTTTCTTTCATACCGATACATATATTGATCCCATCGCAGACTGTTGAGATCCCTGCTCTCAAGATCACGCGCAAAGTGAAATCAATGCAGATGTTCAGACAACCCGTCCAGTCAGCTAGCCAGGGGGATCGCGTCGGGGTGTGTGTCACCCAGTTTGACCCCAAGCAGCTGGAGAGGGGATTGGTGTGCACACCCTCAACTCTGCCGACAGTTTGTGGTGAGGAAACGAACACCGTAATTGATCACAAATAAAAAATTGTCCCGTGTTTTATTTGTGTTTATAGTAGACTTGATATATTGTAATGACATTTTGTGCATCATTTTGTAATCTAGGGGTAATGGTTTTTGTTTGTGGAGTGCGGAGAGGCTTGGAGAATTTTAAGTAATCCCTTTAAAAAAATAGCAAAACAAAGCAAAACAAAGGTGCTTTGATATATTGTAATGACATTTTGTGCATCATTTTGTAATCTAGGGGTAATGTTTTTTGTTTGTGGGGGTGCGGAGAGGGATAGAGAATTTTAAGTAATCCCTTTAAAAAAATAGCAAAACAAAGCAAAACAAAGGTACTTTGATATATTGTAATGACATTTTGGGCATCGTTTTGTAATCTAGGGGTAATGTTTTTTGTTTGTGGGGTGTGGAGAGGCTTGGAGAATTTTAAGTAATCCATTTAAAAAAATAGCAAAACAAAGCAAAACAAAAGTACTTTGATATATTGTAATGACATTTTGCGCATCATTTTGTAATCTAGGGGTAATGTTTTTTGTTTGTGGGGGTGCGGAAAGGGTTAGAGGATTTTAAGTACTCACTTTAAAAAACAATAGGAAAACAAAGCAAAACAAAGGTACTTTGATATATTGTAATGACATTTTGTGCATCATTTTGTAATCTAGGGGTAATGTTTTTTGTTTGTGGGGGTGCGGAGAGGCTTAGAGAATTTTAAGTAATCCCTTTAAAAGCAAAGCAATACAAAGGTACTTTGTAAATAAAGCAAGAACATAACAACAACAACAAAACAAAGAAAAAAACTGTCATAGACGTAGCTTTTAAAGGCAGTGGCAGATCCAGAGGGTGCAGAGGGGGTGCTCGTCCCCCTGGCAGTGACCAAAATGTTCCCAAAAATGGCCTTTTTTCACTTGAGAGAGGAGCCCCCCCCCTCCTGCAGTAAGCTTTCTGGATCTCCCCCTTGTACAGTCCCGCAAAATTTGCTTTTCTTTCAGTGAACAAAATTTCCTAAAAATTCATGGAAAAATTCACCAAACTGTACAGAACAACGACCTTCAAAATATCCTTAATTTTTTTCAAAAACTTTCCAAACACTTACTCCGTGTTATTTAGCTACCCAAACTGTTTTGTCTAGAGCTGGGTCTGTAAAAGATTTTTTTCTCAAAATCAGTTTTGTAACGGTCAGGGATATAAAGTAGATTTTGTTTACTCATCCAATTTCATTTAAAAAATCCTACTTTTTTGGTTTCTTCTAATACTAGCTGGTATCATATCGGTGAAAAAGATTCCGTACTTCAAAGGAACGTGCTCTACAAAAGCTAAATTTCACGGTAAGATAAACAATACCTGAAAGTTATGTATTTTGGGGTTTTGATTTCTTTATATTACAAATACTCATGAAATGTCTGCACATTGTTTTCTATATTTAACTTTCTCTTTATTGTTTAAGATTAACAGGACCATTTTCTTTAACCCTAACTGCCCTGAATCCTTCAAACTCCTCTTTGCCAAAGTGGAGGAATTTGGAGGATTGAGGTTACATGGCAAAAGTGCGTTACTGATTTCGTAGGAAGCACTTTGTCAAGGTAAGGTCTTGGGCTGGACCTTGTGTTGTTTTTGCTCAGCCATGCATACATAGGCCTGGCTAGATTATGCTTGAAATCCTCCAGTACTGCTCCAGGATGTCACTGGCCAAGCCTCAACATATTGACAGTCACTGCCGCAGGATTTTGCAGGATTCAGGCAGTGGTCACCCCTCCACAGACCATATTCAAGAAAATAAAGGAGGAATTTGCAGGATTGAGGCTTTACTATATGAGGCCAATTGGAGGATTTTGCAGGATTGAGGCTACATCCTAACAAAAAGGCCTAGTGAGTTAGGGTTACAGTTGGTGTATGCATGCTTTTTGGTGTGGCACCTTGAAAAATAGTTTTTCAAATTGAATTGATAATTTTCTAGCATTACATTTAGCGTTCCAATGAGACATCGCACGAAAAACATCAGCACACGACGACTAAACAATTAGTCACTTTAAATTCTTGAATTATTGAGCAGGACGCTCCTAATTCGTTCTGAATGGTGTACGCAATTTAAAATCATTTTTTAAAACTGTATAAAGGCCTGCAAATATGAACAAGCAAATTTATTTGTTGCAGGACATTATTCCTCTAAATTTCGTTCGGAAAAAAAAAATTCAAAATTTTGAAAACGCACATATATACCAACTTCTCATTTCCTGACAACCCTATTTTGGGCTCCGACCCCCCCCCCCCATTACGGGCGAACCTGTGTGGACCCCCTTATAATAAAAAAAATAAAACTAATTATTGAAAAGAAAAAAAATAACATCACATTATCAGGCTTCGTGTTATTTGAAAAGCTATGAAAAATAATATTTCATTTCACTTGATGCACGACATATATAGCAACCAATGTTATCCCAAAAGATGCAAGGTGTTGCCTCTCATCATACCAGGGGGACTAGAGTTTACCTTTGCTGTTTATATCTCATGGCTGCCTCCACAGCTAAAACATTAGTAAGATGCGTTGTGCAGATATAATGCACATGTAAGTCAACTACATCTTGCAAAGATTGTGTTCAATGAATATCATTGCAGTAAACAAAACAAGAGACATAGTCCGTACTTGGCATCATTTAATTTAGCCATCTATATGCGAATGCAATTTTTTTCCCCTCAGATTTTGTAGTTTTTGCTGATCGACTGACTGACTGACCCTACTTCAGAGGCAAATAATAATGAGAACCATAGAAATATAATGGGATGCCCCAATGGAAGGATTTTGAATAATATACTCTAAAAATTCTGCCTGAGGATTGTGTGGCTAAAACCTGATCCATGATGAATTCATTAGTTGCTAGCTTAAAGGTAATATTCAACATTTGCAAATTTCAGAAAACAAAACTACCAAGTTATTATGGTATTCCTTACTTGAGTAAAGTGAATAATATAGTCTCAAGCATCCTGTGAAATCATGGCACCTTGTTTGCTGTTATTTTCAAAAAAAGTGTTATTTTGTATCAATTTCTAACGATGGTCAGCATACCATCGTTGGAAACAAACTGACTTTTTTTTCAAAGAATGTCTCCAGTTTATCCAATTTAGTCCACGTTTTGTTTGCAATCTGTTACGCACCTGTGAACGGCTGCAAGCCAGCTTGTCTGGTTCCCTGACCTGACAAATCCCCGACGTCTATAAATTGCTCTGTTTCATCTGAATCAGGGTCAGGGAACCAGACTACAAGAACATCATTTTTATTCTTGGTTTTCTAGCATCTATGAACACAATACATTAAACAGGTCAGTGTAACGATATTTGCTGTAAAATACTTTTTTTTTTTTTACAAATATAACATGTTTTTTTTTACAAATAAAACATTTGAGCTTCTTTTTCATCAAGAAATTAAATCACAATCAATTCTCATTTCTTTACCTACGCGTATTACTTCGTTTAAATATTTTAACTGACCGACTCTCCAAATTGATGTTGCAATTTAGGAAACGTTGCTTTCAGAAGCACGTACCCATTCCGTTGAACTTGTCCGATCGTTTATCATCCCTCCCCCTTTTGCACCTGGTCCCGCTATCTTCAGACGCCGTTCCTTTCTAATTTTTTCTTGACGAATCACGAGTACATTGACTTCCTGTAAGTCTAGACTCGCTCGCAGGCAGGATTACCGATAGAGCTGATTTTTATCTGTGGGAACGCGGCGACAAAAATATTGACATTATATATCCTATCCTTAGGAGGAAAAGGATTGGTTAACGACGACAAGGTGTTTGTGTTGGGGTTCTTGTTTCTTAACAAGGTGAAGAAAAAAAAATGCTTGTAACCTTGTTAGCTGAGGGCCAGGATGTTGAAACTCTTTAAGGAACATTAAAAGAAACAAAAAAGTGAAGTGATGATTCTCGTTTGCATGTGCCCCATCATCAGGAGGAATGGAACTTGGCAAGTGGGCGATAGAAAAGTGAATGCGTGCATTAACAGATTTTAAAAAAAATTTGGCTCTTATACCCGTAGTACTTTATAAAGAAAGTGCTTCAAGAAGTGCTTTCTTAATATTAGACTGAAATTGAGGATTTGAAACTGTGACCTGGGACAATGGCTTTTCTGTGAAAACAATAACCCAGAGGACCTGAGCCAATTAAAGCCTCAGGAGGTTTTTGTGAACAAACCTTTATTATGGGACATATTGAAAAATAGTTCAAAGTCCAAATAAAATGAACAAAAAAGGAACCAATAATAAGGGGTCCTCATATTAAATACATGTATACTGAAATTTGTATCCTTGTGGAGACATGTTCTCATGTAGTAAAGTTTTCTAATTTGAAAGTGAAGTTTCAAAATGCTCTTATTTTGACCAGAATTAATTTCCTTGGCTGAAATTTGGACTTAATATCCCTTTTCTAAAACTCTACCATTTGCGACAGATCAACACACCAATTCCTAGTTTTTGAGTAAAATCCATATATCTATTTCGTGAAAACTTTGTGGAGACGTATTCATCTGAAGAAATTGCCCTGTGGAGACATATAAAATCCCTATTGTGTGCATGTCTCCAGAGGGTACGGTGTATCAGATCATGTAAAACATGCGTGGGTGTGTGTGTGCTTGTACAATAGTGTTTGCTTATGGTGTAAAACAAGGACGCACGCATGAATCAAGGACAGGAGCCAATTCGAGGACAACCTCGATTAGAAAATGTTTACAAAACCAATGAAAGCTGTTCCGAAAAAGTACAAAGGGAGGAGAAACACAAGAAAATCCTCGGATTTACACCAAAAACAAACGTCACTGTACATGTACATGTAGGTGTAAATTGAGGATGCACATGAGAAATTCCATCGCCATGATGTCCTCAGTTGGAAAACGTGTATAAAGCCAATGGGAAATCAGGACTAAATGGTTTGATTGGTCAATTTGAATGCAGTGTTTTGTAATACACCAACAGTCGGGCGCATATCGCATAACATGATACAGAGCGCTTGACACAGTTGTTTGTATCCATTGTCTGTGACACACAATGGGTGAAAGACCCGATATAGAAAGCGCCCGCTGATTGGTCAAAATCTAGGGGTCAAGAGGCGGTTGTCTTGCCTATAATCAGCAAATCTGCTCACATATCATAGACCACGGTGATTACATAGACTACTGGGGGTCACTGTTACCACAATTCCTTAAATCCCTAAGCTTTTGCTTCTAATAGTATCCCCACTTACTAAAGAGGAATACTCAAGACCAGTAATAAAACTAGACTTTTGTTTGTGGACAAACACAGGGCTGTTTCGGCAACTTTTTTTGTGACGTGATGACATGTAAAGTTTCAAGTAAACGTTCCATCCAGGAAGGATGTGTAGTTCTGTTTATAATAAATGTTGGCATATCATGTGATTACATTCTCGTATGGCTTTGAATTATGACGTCACATGTCACGTGATGACGTCATAATGACGTCACAATGACGTCTCATCAATTTTCATCTATAAGTATAATTTTTTTTGGAAAGAACAACTTAGCCAGAGCATACATCGTTGAAAGCAAGTACCGGTACACATCTTTCACCAATTTTAAATTACAAGGCACTTCAGGTTTCAACCGGAAGGAAGTGTCACGTGATTTTGCATGTAATATCAAAAATGAAGACCCTGGATTATTCCATCAATTGCCGCCAAAATCATTTTCAGGTCTCTCACGGTTGATTTTATATTGATTGATTTATTAATCTTTAACGTGACGTCACGTGACCCATGATGACGTCATTGTGACGTGACTTTATTTTTCATCTATGACACATCCCGGTCTAGGTGCATACCAACTTTGAACCTTAGGCCTTCAAAATATGCACATTAAATGTGACGTCACGTGACACGTGATGACGTCATGATGACGTAAATGTTCAGGGCACAACTGCAGGTGCTGTTCTAAGACTGTGCCGAGTATAAAGGCAATCGGATTGATTTTAGTGGCCAAAGTGCCCTGTACTAAAAAAGGTGTACAAATGCTATGGGCAAAATGACTGACAAAGAAAGAAAGAAAGAAAAAAAAAATCTTAACGAAAACAAAGGCTGTTTCGGCAAGTTTTCCGAAATAGCCAATGAAGTTTTGTTACCAGCAGGCTTTTTTTCCATTGGTATACACATGTGTGTTCATACGTATATAATACAGCACTCGTGTTAGCCATGTCTCCAGACTCTCAAATCAGGCATAATCAGCGAAGACATTCGTGTTGCGTGGTTGAAAGCAATTGTCAAATTTGATGCATTGTTTCTCCCCCTGATTTGAAGCTCTTACATTGCTAGACATAGCATACCTGTGGATGTACATGTTAGTGTTCAATTAGTGGGCCCGCTCAAAACTGAGTATTGTAGGTGACGAACATTGTCACCTCTCTCTATATACTGCAATGACAAAAAAATAATTATGAAGATTGACATTGACATTCACACTGATTCCTCTAGAGGGAATATACAGGGCGTTCTGAAAAAAAATTGTGCACGTAAACCCCTCCTTTTTTGCTAATTTACAACCAAAATTTTCTGCGGATGTTTACACCATCTTCAAGGTAATAGATTAAGCTTGAGAATACCGTTTATTTCATTGAGATTGCTGTTGTAAATCCAAAGATATGTTTGAATAACGGCAAAGCCAAGAAACCCATTTTGTGCCACTTTCTGTGAAGCAGTTCAAATCAGTACAGTCCTAGTCTAAAACCAAATCACTTTCCTGTTAGTGATTTTAACATTTGTAAGTAGAGTGTGCAATATTTTTTTATATTTATATTTAATTGAACTCTTTCATTGAAGTTTTAAAGAAGTGAACCTGTCTGTACTTTTAAATTGTTTCAACATAGAACAAAACCCTATATTGTCATGTGAATGGAATGTTTGTCTTACACCCATGGGGATAATCTTATCAAAAGAGCCATACTGGCATTGTCTGATCTTTGAAGTGCTCGCTTCCTAAAAGTGGCACAAAATTGGGGGGGGGGGGGAGACATTAAATCGCAAATATTGTTAAACCTACTTGTTTGAAGTTGTGCATTCGTAGATGCTGGGGGAAAAAAAACAAGAGAAACAATCATATTCCTGTAGTCTGGTTCCCTGACCCAACTTAAGATGAAGCGGAGCAATTTTATAGCGTCTGGGAATTGTAAGGTCAGGGAACCAGTCTATCTGGCTTGTTCCCGTTCATAGGTGTGCAATCGATTGCAAACAAAACGCATTGTTGGAAAGGCCTTCTTTCATTGATTTCTTCAAAATGATACATCCCAGAAAGAATAACTTTACAGGGAGTTGTTCTCTTAACTTTCAACCAAGCATGTTTTTCAACAAATGTTACTTTTTATGATATCCTCAAATGATGGACTGTAGCTTTAAGGAATGCTAAGTTGCTGCTTATTTGTCAACGGAATTCACAAGTCATATTATTCTTATCAGCGTAACAAACGCCGTAATTGTAGTGCGTGCAAGGAAGGATCCATAACACAAATGAGATCCGATGAATATATCACTGCTAGCATTAAGGCTGGAGGGAGGGATACGACAGAGACTGATGCTAATATTACCGCATTGTCCTGCGGGATACAATGCTTCATTAGGTCTTATCAGACCATCCAATCAGTATTTTACAATCAAAAAGGAAATGCCTGGTTGGGCTACCCTCCCACTAATGACAATAATGATCATGTCTTGTTCTCGCCTCAGAGCACAATGTTAGATTTCTTGTAAGACTGGCAATTTTTGTGTGTGCGTGTGTTTGTGTTTGCATTTAGTAATGGATGTTTTTCAACAATAGAGGACAATAGAGTCCACAATTCCCGAAGGTCCACGATTGACGATCGTGTACAAAACATATGGGAGGTCTTTCTAAAAAGTTATGGTACAAACAAAATAAGTTAAAGTACAACAGAGGGACAATAGGGGTCCACGATTGAAGGTGTTTACACACTTGTGTGCTCTAAGCTTACATACTCTTTGTGGACCTGTGAACAAAAGAGGTCCACAGGATGCAGGAAGAGTGAACACTTTGTGGACTTCCACACGTCCACACTAGGTTTCCCCCTCTCTAGAAAATAGGTTTAGAGGCATTTTGGGTTAGGGTTATTTGTCGCAAAATGAAGAGGAACACTCTAGGAAATCATGACCAAAAAAATTGGGTTGAAAGAGTGTTCACAGTGCGAGTAAAGTGACTTTTGTTCTCAGGTTTTTCTTAACTACACGGAACGTCCACAGTAGGTACGTGTACGTAATGTAAGACTGTGTGTGTGTTTACATGTATGTTTATGGTACATTGTATTTATTGAAGACCCACATGTGAAAATCCTTTTCTAAACGAGGACATGAGTCTTATAGAGGACGTCCTAAAACCAATGGGAACTGTTGCAAAAAAATTAAAGTTTGAACAAAAGAGGAAACATAATAGGAAATCCTCGATTTACACCATACGTGTCTGTGTGTGTTTGAGCTGGGCATAATTGATAAGGATTTTTGAGATGATATATTAGAGATGGAGTTTGTTTGAAAAAAACATGAGCACTGTGAAATATTCATAACCTACACCGAGCTCTGAGACAAGTTCTCAAAATAGTTAGTGAATGATTGAAGACATCACAGCAGACCTTTTTTTAAAACAGGATGCCATTTTCTTCTCATCATATTCGAAACCATTTCAATGTATAATGGTTAAAATTTTGATTAATCAAGGAATCTCAAATACAGAGTTCATTGGTTGATTAAAAAAAAAATTTCTGTTGAGACTTTTGTTTTTAATTAATTAATTTATAATTATAGTTATAATAATTACCCTGGATTGGACATTTGGGAGACATCCCCATAGACTTGTGCACAACATTTTTCAAACTTAAATGTGCCCTAACCCAATATTCCCTTGTTTTTTTTTCCACGAATTTCGGTATGTTTACTAATTAGACCACGAGCAACAAAGATAACCTAATTGCAACAAAAAATTGTGCCTCCTAAAAGGGGGACATTAGGAAGGGGAAAATGTATCCCCTAATGACCTGACCCTCCGTCATCGAAAGAAGAAAAGAAATTACGATTACTAGTTTCACGTATATATAATATTTTTGCATCCGTTGACACACAGTGTTAAAAATTACAAAAGAAGAGGTCATTTAAATGAACATCAATTTCCCCAAACTACAAATAAATGTAAAGCTGCAACCCTCCCTAAGTTCTGAGAACAGTTTGTCCTGATAAACCTCATTCTTATTCTTCGTTATCCCAAAAAGTCTCTTCTTTCTACAAGTACATTTGTAGCCCCTTGCACATGATACATGTATATCTTGAGTGGAATGTACAGCCTTGAAACATGTAAACGGAGATAGTATCAAATGGGCAATTCTAAAGCATTATGAATTTCACTAAATTGATTCCACAAATTCCATCTTATGAATAGTTAATTGCGGTACCCACTGCTACATATACATCAGATTCGAACCAGCCAACAAAATCCGTAAACTCGGTGGTCAAGTGGTAAGATGTCTGCACTAGAAAGCAGGAGGTCATGGGTTCAAGTCCCACCCGAGTGATATTTATTCCAACTTTCACTCAGGAGGTAACACACTGAGTATACAGTGTTTATATTTACGTCAGTGAAGGGCAAAACCTGATATTGATTTACATCACCCCGATGCAAATTCCATCTTATTAGTACTCAATAAAACACATTTCCAACAATCCAAAATGCCACAAATGAAACATGTATATCAAGCTTATAGCTTATTATCTGCATTTTATTGAAATTTAGTTTGTTTCTAACAATGTTGAACAGTTTAGTTGTTACTTTTACGTGAATTTTTTTTAAAGAAATTTATAAAATACACAAAACATATATGTACAGGTACAATGTACGTCCGATACCATGTTGTTTCAGGCTGAATTCTACTACAGCAAAAAGTTGGATAAATAATTTCCTTTTTTTAACTCATTGTGGTGACAAACTGATAGGTGTTTATTAGAATTAAAATCCACTTAATGATTGTAACTTTTTAGTATGCACACTGTTGGATTATCCAAAATATATGTCTGACACCGCGGAACTGTCCCACTTCAAAACAGAAAATTTTAAATAAATAAAGGCTAACTCAAGACTCCAGAAAAAAAAGAAAAAAAAAGAGAACTGATTATCATGCATTGTTGGACGATATGACTCCCATGAGTTGTAAATCATCTAAATTGGAACCTTAGTTTCATATCTTGTTACCCTCACGAGGCAGATACCCAAACCTGAAAATTGAGTAGCAATACCAGCTAGATGACCTGAAAGTGGAAGTGTCATTACGTTTCTAAGCTCCTATCTCGGAGCATCCTTGGAGAGGTACATGTGCTCACATGTTGAACGCTAACAACCCTGGCTAGAAGCCGAGGTCTAATTAGTTTTCATTCAAGTAGACTAATTACCAGTGAGACCAGGTGCATCCCACCACGAGAAACTGTAATTACCCTCTATATTTAAAGCTCCTAGTAATGTCAGGATTTTATTTTTCTCCGCAGTTCATCATTAAATAAAATCCCTAAATTGTTAACGAGGTAACATTTATGTATATGGAAATCATCATCATCTGAGGTAGATTTGTGTCCGGCCTCTAGTTTTCTGGAAATAATTAATCAACTATTCCCACTTTTCCTACCTTTTCCATTTTTTTGTTGTCCAACAACTCTGAAAATGAAATCTCATCGAATATTTTTCACACTGTTACTGTTACACACTGTCATATGTAAATCAATGACCAAGGGCCTGGGCGCAGGAGTACTGCAAATATTTCCAAGAGCTATAATAGTTGAGGATGGAGCACAAGTGTTGTGAGTACAGAACATGCCAAATGAGGCTTACACGATGCAGTGGACATACGTGGGAATCAACCAAAAACACCCCTTTAAAGTCCACCAAAGTCCTGCTTTTATCCCTATTTTGTCATCCATGTAAAGTCCTACTTTTGTCCTTTTTTTTTTAATTTTAATCCTACTGTTCTCCTACCTTTTCACCTGGGTCTGCTTGAAAGCCTGTTTTCTTTTCACTTTGGTATTGTTGTTTCCAATTTTTAGGACTTTGACACTTTCAAGATCAGGGCTATATTTCCGAATTTGGACAATCTCATCACTTTTTGTACTAAAAACAGAAATGTTAGGAACTCTGGATTTATTGATATTTTGTAACCTTTGATATGTCTACTACACATATTCTCTGTCGGTATTTTACTTTTTGACAAGTCCATAAATGGGAACTTTAAACAGCCATAAGTTGTCAACGGAATGTCTGATTGAAGTGCAACAAACATTATTGTAAAGAGAACTCTGTTCCCTTTCCTAAAACTTGAAAACCCGTATTTCCAACTCTCCCCAGTACTGTCTCAGTTTGCCAGAACACCCCACAAATTTGATGAACACGGGAAACATTTTCTTACCCCCAAACCAGGTTACCAGGCAATTATGTCATACATCATTGCATTGCTAGTGGCTGGTAGTGCTCAGCTGATTTCTGCTTATAGCTGGACAATTCTACTGAAAGTGGACATGGCTGAAAAGTGGAAACTTAATGAAATCTGCAGAACTACAAGCATCACAACCTCACATGTGGTGTCAAATAAGAAGGGACAACAAGACCTTTTATTTCAGTGGTGTGCCAGTCAGATGGAATGTGGTTAAATGAATTTTTCTTGTAAAAAAAAACCACCCTGGTTTTGGGGCTAAAATTGTACAATTGCATGTTGTTTTCACATGCAGATACAAGTGTTATTGTGAGTTTTTGTTTTTAAGGCAGAGAGAAAGGTCATATTTTATAAAAAAATAACGCACAGAACTTAGAATGCCATGATTCTGTATGTTTGTTATCGCGTGTATGAAGTTGATCTACAGTGAACCTATACATTTGTATCTACCACAACATGTAGTTCTTTCATTACATTCTTGCAAGAAACTTCATAGACTCTTTTGATGCGTAGAACATAAAATAATCTATGTCTTAAAGCGTAACATCTGTAACGGTCATTTAATGCTTATATCTCATTAATTAATTCAGCTAACCCTACATTAAAACCATGTCATGTTGTACACTAAGGCCTAAGCTAGAGTTGTACTACATATATAAAATTTGCTTTCACTGCAAGTATTTTATTTTGTTGTTTCAAATTGGTCTTAGGCTCTGAATGTAACGTCTGTAACGATGGAATTGCCCAGCTCAGCAATACTTTCAGCTTAAAGTCTCCATGAAACTGAACCTAGTATTCAAATGACGATTTCCATCGCTAAGTTCAGAGTCCTGTGGCGTTACCCTCATCCTGCCGATACCATGTGACATTTTAATGCCAGCCGAATCCATTAACCCTCAATGCCGGAAACCATACACTGAATGAGGATGCCAGAGCTGGTCTAGCTTACACATGTACATCAAGGGAACAATTACTGGGATTGAATTGAGTTGCCAGTGAGGGGAATGTTCTGATAGAGCGTAGATGACAACGTTCTCGACAATTTTGACCAAAGCTTACAAAACAGTGATAAATGGTGGGATTTACGAAGCAGCTCCAGTGTTGCCTCTGGGTGTCTCTTTGCTTTGCTGCTAATTAACTGGCATGTGCGGTGAGATTGATGTCATGTGATATTGTTTCCGTGGAAACGTGATGTCCACTTTAATGAAAGTCCACAGCCTAGCAGCAAACATTATAAACAGAGTGAAAGTCAGACAGCATGTACGCGAAAAGCTTTTCCATCACAAGAAAACATTAATGTAGTTCTAAAGTTATTTTGAGATTGAGATGAGGACCCCACACTAGTAGGATTAGGGCAAATGTATTCATTTAAGGATGTATTATGTTCGTGTTCTAAACAAAAAAAAATTCTAAAAAAATTTCAATATGTATATTTTATTTTTTTAAAAATCAAGTTGTTTGTCTTTTTTGGCATCCGCATACCTCTTAAAAATATTTGCTTGCTTTTTGAACTATAGTCTACTTCACTCTTTAAGTAGACTGGTTTCTGGTCACCACATTATTGATTTTGATAGGGAGAGGCAACCAGTCTATCCTGTGAGAACTTTAATTGTTGTCAGGCTGCAAAAAGTAACTATCTTTAACTTAATGTTGGCTAATTCAAAAATAAAAAAATGATGTCCTGAACATGTACAAAGCTAATAACTATGGTATCGCTAGTCAAATATCATAAAAAAAGCAACACACTGATAGTTATCGGGGTGAAACTATGGAGGAAAAAAAACATGGACAGTACATTGTTAATCGTTAAAAGATGAAAATTAAAGCATTTGACAAAAAACAAGTTGCTGGACCATATCATATAAAAATGTGGAAAAAGATCCCAACTTGAGTTGGGTGCATGCAAATGGTTTCCCGGTTGTTATTCCTGACATCATGGTGTTTCTCATAGATCAGTTCATAGAACTTGTAAGAGAAACAAATAAGATTTGTACAGGTGAGGAGGCAGTCGAGTGTTGGCGTCCTCTCTGTGTGCAGGCTTCAGAAGATTTTTCTCATGGGCTATCCCACAGGTTTCCGTTACCATTTATAATGTGAAGAGTTTTTTTACAGGATCATATTAAGAAGTTATTCTTCTTGTTGAAGCTTGAATTTTAGATTTTGTAATAAGGATACAATGTAAGGTTGCTCAGAATGCAAGCAGTCTTGCCCCATGAGGTTGGTCGGATTTATTTTATGGTGACTGCTCTATGTTCCGACACCCCTATGTTCTGACAACCTAGATTGTGTTACTCCCGGTTAGGGTTAGGTTTAGGGTTAGGGTTAGGAATAGGAATATGTGCAGTCGGAACATAGGGGTGTCGGAACATAGAGGTGCAACCTATTTCATAATGAGATTTTTCAGATTTTCGTCTGAATTCAGACCTTTTGAATCTGGGAGAAAAACATGATCAGTATACATGTTGAAAGAAATGCATCTTTCAGACCTTTCATCCAATTTTCAGAATTTTTTTAAAATTCACCATTTCATCCCTACATCTAATTAAAAAGATCAGTTCCCACTAATAAGGCAAGCAAAACCTAAAAAGGAAAAAAGAATAGGACCGATTCAATTGACTAAAATAGACCCAAATCGATTTTAGGTTTATTCAGACAGACAAATGTATGCATTAATTTTCTCGCATTGACGTAGACCAACGACTAAAACTAACATGTTCTTGAGTTTTTCTGAATCACTATAACAATTGACCTTTTTGTCTTATTCATGTAGTCTTAAGTTTCAAATGTTGAATGTTTCATTTATACTTTGCTTCTGAAGACGCAGTTTTGGAAATTTCCGTCAGTAGTTATTTTTTAATTCAACGAAGCTGTGAATGACTGTGAGCAAGCATTGATGCGTTGCACATGCGTGCATGGTTGCTGTAATTTGTCGCTTCAGTGCGTGACATCGCGTAGCTGCAATCGGCTGAGTGAGAACGTGTCCCAGACGCTGATTTCGGGCGCAATACAAAACAAGACTCGGCAATTTTTAACTTGAAATAGAGATCCTAGAATATTGTTTTCTCAGCATTCACCGAGCTAAAAGTTCATCAGGTAATTAGTTGTTCAGCACCCTTCTTTAGATTTTGAGCACTTTTGTTGCTTAAAATGACAACAATGCACAAATGACAAGTGATATACTCGAGCTACTTTTGAATGGGGGAATGCCAACTGGGCATGTCTTAATTTATTCCGTAGTTTGCCTCCTCCCCATTTTCAAGTTTCAAGCATATTATCCTTGCAGTGTTCTTGTTTTTGATTGGCAGTAACCATGGGGCATGAAACGGTAATGGGACGAGTCTTCTTCTTCAGTTTACCTCCGAATGACCGAGTCACTGGAGCGACAGACCAAGGTGAGCCACCTCTGGCTAGGATTGGGAGGGGATTTGGGGGGTTTACAGCTGATGCATCAGGTGGAGATTTAGGATGACTGTGAAAGAGGGGGAAAATGAGACCACATGTCACTGAATGTAATAATTCGCAAGCCAAAAAAAGTTTCTTTGTACATGTACAGGCTTAATAAAAAAAAATGCAGAAAAGAAAATGCAAAACAAATTCAGGAATTAACTCACTCGTTAGCAGACAAAATTCTCCAAAATTTTCATGAGGCAAAGATGAGGTCCTCAGCATTTCTCCAGCCAAGTTTGAAGTTTCAATTCAATTTTTAAAGGAGACTTCTTTTCAACATTTTGCACCTGATTTGAAACCTCAGACTAGATTGGTGAATGTCCAACTGTTTGAAAAGATATCTTCAGTAGTCTGGTGGCATGACTATGGGGAGATGTGTAGAAATAAAGACTATTTATTTTGACACAGTTGACTGATGCAGTACTAAAGGGGTGTTGGACCGGTTAATTGTTCCGTGTGCCAGTCTATTTTCTTGTGCTGCATGTTTTCATTACCTAAGTTTTGGGACTCTCGTTACGCAGTATAGAGAGTCCCAAATTTTCGGACAAGGTCATACTTAACTTGAATGTAAAAGTGAAGTCACAGGTAGAACATTCACTGTGAATTTGCCATAGTTGTAATTTGTTGACTTCCGTGAATTTGCAGCAAAAATACTACCTTTGAGGCAACAAATTCACATTAGCATTCAGTTTCACGCTGCTGAGAGTAGCCTCTGTCTGTTTTGGAGTTGATTTGATTGAAACGGTAAAAACGACTGCTGTGCTTGGTATTTTTTTTTTTCCTTTCAGTGCTTGCTTGGATTTATTTCCACGATACCCCTTATTGTAATGTAGATTTAAGCCCAATTCATACTTCACGGGAAAGCAAGTGCGAAGTGAAATTCATGTCGTCAACAATGGTGGACGCACTTCGAACGTATTCTTGACATCACAAGTTTCGCTTTGCTTTCGCTTTTGTGTGATGTATGCACCGGGCTTCATTTTCATGGTTTAAACCGCTGCTTTGTTCTACATGTTCACCATTTTGTAAAGTACCATTGTGCACTGGACTCTTTTCTGTTGACATAGAAAATTTACGTTTTGTAAATGTTGAGACGACTTGAAAAGATTCATTTTCAAAATTAAATTATTTTACTAATGTGTATGATGACACATGACTTTGTACTCTGTGCTTAATTGATGCTTAATTTTGAATGTTGAAGAATTATAGTCAATTTTGGTTTTAGAGAAAAAGAAAGATACATGTAATTTTAAATTAGTTCCCTTTTTTCTTTTTCACTTTAGAATTTAGTTTTGAGGATGAATATATCTATCAAGAGGAATTGCTCAGCCCGCCATCCAAATCAGCCAATCAAACTTCGGAAGACACAGACAATCATCAGGTCAATTCCTCATCTTCCAATCAGCAGTGGGCTTTGATAGAGTTTGAGAAACCAGTCACATGCCCTGCAAGGTGCCTTGTGATTGGTTCCAGGTTGGACACAGATATTCATATCCTTTTTGTTATTCTTTTGTGCTCAACAGGATTGATGGATAGGTATAAAAATTTGATTTTGTAGTTTCTTATAAAAGCTTCGAGATAACCGGGTAGTTTCATTTTGATTTTAGTTATCATCAAAAATCTTCAAACAGAAAAACGAAATCACTCAGTTATGATTATCAAAGTACTTCAAGCAGAAAACTTAATCTAGAACTTAGACATTGACAATGTCACGCACAAAGTTTATGCAGCAACCGCTCCGTTCACTAGTACCCCCTCACCAGCAAAGAAAGTACAGTTTGGGGTTACCGAACGACGCCATCTTACCTGACTGCAATATTTTGCCGCGAAGCACGGGCACTGCGTGTACACATGGTGTACGTTCATCACACACAAGGAACGGTGCGCGTATCAACCAGCGAAATGTACGTATGTGTCCCACCCATGGGACGTCATTGCTAGGTAAAAGGGTGCCCTTTTTTGTTGGCGCACGGAGCCCATAGGCCAAAATGTGCTTTAATACATGTATTTCAAGAAGAGAATTTACAGAATGGGATGACATCATGTTCCACCTGTGATTGAAATGACTTGGGAAATCTACAACTTAAATATTGACAATGTCAGACACAAAATTAATGAAATGTAGGCCAGTATATGCGTGAGTAAGAAATAGTGCTTTGTCTGCCACAGAGGGACCATAGACTAAATACATACATGTGCATAGAGCTGTATTAAATTACTAGAGCGTTAACTAATGTACAAAGTGATGCCTGCTGGGCACATCCATGTTTGTACACAAACCTATGGAAAACTCAAAATTTTGTATGGCTTTTGTACGGCTATTTGCATATCTGCATTTGTATTCCATACCGGTGCGTCATCAAAGCCGATACACCCAAAACCGACACACAGGATCAGCAGATGAGCGTGTTATTTTGCTCTACGCAAACAGCGCAACGTGTGCGTGGCTTGCCCCCCCCCCCCAGTTGTTGTTAATTGTTTTTTATATTTTTGTGGTTTTTTTTGGTCAATTTTTTTGGCCCATGATTTGATCGTGGTGATAATGTATGTGGCCTATTTTTGAGTAGTATAATAGGGGTTTAAATGGTGCCACCAACATCAAAATAGTCCTCCCTCCAAAAAAAATATATATATATATTTTCTGCGGCCAAAAATTTTGGGCAACATTTTTTGAAAAAAATTCAAACTTCAAAAAAAAAATTGGAAAAATATTTTGTGAGCCCCCCCCCCAGCCAAATCCTGGGCGAGCCACTGGGCAAAAACATTTTTTTGTATGTGCACTTTTTAAATTTTATATGCAGGTTTTTCAATATTTTTGTCTTAATGACTGTAGTTAATTTAATTTGTCGAAGCACTTTGGGAAGTGGCAAATTACATTCTCCGTCTTCTGCAAAAAAAGCAGTGACTCCATCAAAATGTTGAGTGAAGGAAATTCCTACCATTACTAAAAAAATACCAGAAGAAAAAAAGGCCCACGGCAAAATCTCAATATTGTCCAACGGCCACAAGGTTTTTTTGAGTACCTTTTAAAATCTCAGATATTATTGTAAACCTCGGTGCCACTTTAATGTTTGATCTGCATTCAGCCCGGGGCCCCCCAGTGTAACGGTTATGTAGGACAAAAGGTAATACTCAAGATTATTTTGTTATCGAGGTAATTTAGCGAGGATGTACCGTCTCCCCTCTCTGAGGATTCGCCATCTGTCTCAGACCCGCGTCACAGATAATTAAATTCTATCACTGAAGGCATTGTCGCCGACGTTTCCCTCGACTTGAATACAAATACGCTGCCTCGGTTGCGTAGAGTCTTCTATAAATTCTCCCAACTTTCAATTTGTGAGAAGCTGTGTGATGGTATTCCCATCTTCGGGGGTGGTTTACGTCATTTTTTTTCTTGACGGCTTATGACGGTTCCGACGTACGTATTTAATCAATTTATTTTTTCTATTTCGGGATATCATTTGACTGAAGAGCGTTAATTTTCTCTAATTGGTAGGCTAAAGATGCTTTGCTTTTTTTTTATTGGTGTGATTGAAGTAATTAATGTTGATGCTTTTGGGAGTTGAACCACGTCAGAAACACGTAAATGGGAAGGTTGTTTATGAATGACTGCCTCGAAAGTGCAAACTTGAAGAGTGCGCCACATGTCTTCTTGAAGTTGCTTATTGATTTCAGTAATGGGAACTTTTTTGCTGGTATTTAATAATTGTGTTCAGTGAGAAATACTCAAAGCTTAGGCTCGGTGTGATTCAAATTTAACTGGAACAGTGTCTGAATGATGTAATACTGGTACATTCGGATGTACACAAATTCATGGTTTTTTTGCTATAAATATCTGCAACAAATTGTAAGATGGGCATTTTTCCTTAACCATTAACCACATTCTAATACCTGTCGGCTGGCATTCCATGGCCAACTTTGCCACCATATAACAGATAAGGTAATGTTTTTTTGTTATCAGAGTTCTTTGGTGGATCCGGGTGGGGCCAAATGGGGCCGTGTCCCCTCTCTGCTAAGCCCCATCCCTCCCTCCGCCCGCCCCCCCCCCAAAAAAAAACATGTTTGATTTAATCAAAACCAGTTGAGTGAAAAAGATTTAAATTGATGCTGTAGTCTATTCCCTTAATTTACCTCCTCTAGTTCATAAAATAGAACCAGGCAAAAGAAAAGAGAACCCTCTAGAATGAAATGTGGTCCAGCCCCCCTCCCATCCCCACCACCACCCCCAACCCCACCCCACCCCCAACCCCACCCCAACCAAACCAACCCCCCCACCCCCCCAACCCAACCCCACCACCCCAACCCAACCCCACCCCACCCCAACCCAACCCCACCCCAACCCAACCCCACCACCACCACCACCCCAACTCCACCACCACCTCCCCAACCCCACCGAACCCCACCACCCTCCCAAACCCACCCCACCCCAACCCCACCACCAACTCCCAACCCCACCCCCCTCCTAGCCCCACCACCGACCCCAACCTCAACCCCACCACAACCTCCCAACCCCACCACATCCTCCCAACTCCACCACCACCCCCCAACTCCACCACCACCTCCCAACCCAACCCAACCACCACCCGAACCCACCAGCACCCCCCCGACTCCCCCAAAAAACCCCACAACAACAACAACAGCAACAATAAAATTGATTTGGACAATGCCGGTGTCAGTTTGGTTGGAAATTAAATCAGCACAAACTCTCTCAGTTTCGGTTGCTCAAAAGTTTTGAAAGATTGATGGATTTGTTTATGACAAGGACGGGGCGGAGGGGATAGCCAATAAATCCTCCCCTGCTAGCATTCCACCTATTTAATAGATGTTCTTTTTCTGTCAATCTTTTTGAATGATTATTTTATCCCCCTTCCCTTTTTTCTTCTTTTTTTTTAGAACTATGCTGAAACTGTTCTTCCGCAGCTGAAAATCTACAAGAATAAGTCGAGAGAGGGAGTCGTTGACAGGGTAAGTGATAATAATAAATCACTGTCCACTAGGGACAGTTTTGATCAAGGATCATTAATTAGTTGACTAGTTCTTGATTTGTGGTGACTGCAACACGTGCGCTAATAATCTTGAAGTTCAAACATCTCTAGTTAATGTTGGTTAAATGCGTCATGAAACTTCTTCATCCCTGGTGTACTTAAAGGGAAGAAACAACATTTGCAAACATCACAAAATGAAATGATCAAATTATCACGAAAAATCTTACTGGATTGTTAGGGAATGACAGTCTCAAGCATCCTGTAAAATCGTGGCTCCCGGTGAGCTGAAATTAAAAAAAAAAAATGGTATTTTTCCAATGCTGGTTGGCCTACCAGCATTGGTAAAAACTTCCCTTTTTTCAAAAACTGCTCCTAATCTTTCCTAATTAGTTATTCCACATTTTCTTTGCAATTTGATTACACTCCTGAATGGGGTACAGGAGACTGATTCTTTGACCTTACAATACCCCAAAGTCTAAAAATTGCTCTGTTTCATCTTAAGTGGGGTCATGGAACCAGACTACAAGAACATGAATGGTTTTCTTGGTTTTTCCAGCATCTACAAGCCCAAAACGTGAAACAAGTCATTTTAACAATATCTGCTATAACATCCTGATCCTCCAAATTCATTTATTTCTGAAAATTGCAGCAAAAGCAAATGTGTACATATTCCCTTTAAAGGCATATAGGATCATAATGCTTTTCAAACCTTGTTTTTTTTTCATTTCCAATTATAACATCACCTCAAATTCCGAGGAAGAATATTCAAAACCTATCTTGTAAAAGTTTCAGCTCATACAGTGCGGATATTACACTCTTCGAGAAATAGGATGAAAAACCATGCACAACCTTTTGATCACGAAACACAGATTTGTTAATAGATTATTTCCAACGATCAGTCAATTGACAGATCGTTGGAAAATCACCTTCATTTCTTGCCGTCTAAATGACAGCAAGCTAGACAGAATGATTTCACGGGATGTTGATCAGAATTTGGTAGGTTGCTGTGGGATGTTATGCAAAGTGTCCTACATGTGCCTTCAATGATCAACAAAGCTTTTGTTAGCCAGTGGTGCAACCAACGGAAAATCCACAGACTTAAAAAATCTCTGGCTATGTTGCCGGTTTTAGAATGCACACTTTGGATTCTTCGGATTTGTTAGAATGCTTATACTCTTGATCTGTTATTTTATAAGTTTTGGCAAGTAAAAATAGAATTAAAGAGAATATACAACATTTGCAAACATCGAAAAATAAAACTACCAAGTTTTTACGAAATACCTTACTAGGATGTTGGTGAATGACAGTCTATAAGCATCTTGTAAAATTATGGCACCTGTGTGAAGTCATTTTCAAGTAAATTGTATTTTTGTATACATTTCCAACAGTGGTCAGCCAACCACCGTTGGAACAACCTAACTATTCTTTAACTACTGCTCCAAATTTACCCTTTTTCAGTCCAAATTTTGTTTGCTATTGGTTACATGTTCATGAACGGGTGCAGGCCAGCTAGACTGGTTCCCTTACCTTACAATTTTCTGGCAACTATAAATTGATCCATTTTATCTTTAGTGGAGTCAGGGAACCAGACTACTTGAACATTCTTGTTTTTCTTGGTTTTTCCAGCACTTCTGAACACAAAACTTCAAACATGTCAGTGTAACAATATTTGATCTTTTATAGTAACCCCTCAAATAGTTCATTTCTGAAAATTACAGCAAAAGCCAATGATGTTATACACTCCCTTTAAGGCCCCAAAGTTGTGGTCTCCGCGGACCAAACGAAAGTACAGAGGCAGTGCACGTCTATTCGTAATTAACCGCGCAGTTCAAATTGACTTGTTTTGTATTCACTGCAGCCACTGGATCTTCCACGTCAACATCTCTACTACGCACCCACGGGATGACGATAAATTAATATATAAACCCTTTCCAGTGTCATAGCAACTTATTACCCCCTCTAATGCCCCTACTCATCCCATACCCCGGGACTGAATTATCGGGACACAAAAGCAGAAATCAAAGACTTGCTTTCCAGTTAATCGGATGCGTCATTCGGGCCTTACAAGCCAGCCTATTCCCACATGGCTTGCATTAGAGACAATTGTGAATGGAAGCTAGAATAGTTCCAGCGCTTGATTTTCTAAAAAAAGAAAGAACAAGAAAAAAAAGGACTTTCAAAACTCTTTAAGGCCATTGACTCATCATTTCAATTACTAAGAAAAGAAGAATCCTTGGCTGTAGTCTTAAGTGGTTTCCCATCAGAAGCGAAGGTACAGAATATTTGTAGCCCTGGGACAAATTCTCAATTATGGTTTCCGATGGGAAGCTCATTTGCTTGCTACCTTCGGCAAAATGTACGACCCGACTCGCCCCCTTTTTCCCAATCATGAGATCTCCCGGGATCAATGTCTGACACTTGTTCTGAGCGAATTTTTTTTATATATAGATTTAAGCAGATTGATATTAAATGCCAACTAGCTACATTGACTATGTGCACATGTACTACTCCTAGAACTATGATGCTCTGCGGAGCGGAGCCTCATAGACAGCTTACCCCGCAAAATTGTTTGCTTCTACAAAACACCAACTAAGTACAAAAACGTCCATCACAACCAAGACTGTCATTTACCAACATCCTAGTAAGGTATTTCATAAAAACTTGGTAGTTTTATTTTTCGATGTTTGCAAATGTTGTATATTCCCACAGAACCGCTGCACAGTTTGCCCCTAAACTCCGTACTATACCTCTTGACATACTCACGTTAATTGCACCCAACAAACATTGGTGGACTCTGTTGATTTTTAGGCCAAAATGATGAAAAATATGCCCTTTCCACACTGAGCCAACCTGACACTTGAAACGTGCACGCATTATGATCGATCAATGATTTTTGGTTCGTTCGGCGCTGCGGGGGGTACGGTAAGAGCGGAATGAATGATAGTATGCGCATGTGTACAAGTGCAAGCACGTACCCCCCGCGGCGCGCTCCGACCAGTGGCGTAGCCACAGTGGCGTATCCAGGAATTTTTCAGTGGGGGGGCACTGGGGGGGCTGGAACATTTCATGGCGGGGCGTCATGTAGATCAATGATAATATTTTTAGAAACCCAAAATCTAAGTGGGGGGGCGACAAGGTTTCATGGGGGGGCTGTCGCTCGGCGGAGCATCATAGTTCTAGGAGTACACATGTACCCCCAGTGGTGTGAAAGCGAAAAATCACCATTAATACTGGACAATTTTCGTGGTCTGCAGTGATTTTTAGTGATATTAGCATGAGTTAAGAGTTCCTAACTACCCCCCTCCCCTCCCTTTTAAAGATGAGAATATAGATACAATGGATGAATCATTATCAAAAATCCATTTGCTTGTGCTGTAAGGGTAAACCTGTGCTTTTCAAACACATGTAGTGTAGTTTGTATGCGAAATGCCTTGTTGCTGAGCAGTATAGCCCCCTCCTGTGTTCTGCATTGAGTTCATAAGGAAATGGCCAAAATGGCTTGAAGATAAAACTGCAAAAAGGTTTTCTTTTTGAAAACTTGTTGGAAATTGTTTTTAATTCCACTTTTGGCTGTATTTCCATATGAGCCTTTTATCATTTTGTGTAAATGTTATCAAAGGTGCATGACATACTGTCCAATATGGTATGTTTTTTTTGGGGGGGGGAGGGATTTGAAAAACATATTTCAAACAGTGTTTTAATTTCAGTCTAGAAATAATTGATCTAGAAAATTTGAATTGCTGCATCTGATGCATTTGTTATGGAAGATAAGCTTTTCATAATGAAAGTGCTTAAAAATGACAAATGTTTTTTGCAAATATAATTTCAGATATTATTAAGACAAAGAGCCCTGATTTTATATTGTATTATGAGTCAAGATGTCATATTACTCCCTTAATTTCCTCAGCTGATGGGAGTAACTGATTTTATTTTCTTCAAAGTCTCTTTTCTCTTTTACTACATAAAGACACAGTTTTGAGTACTGAATTGCTTTATTTTTTTCAGAATCTCAATTTCGTATTTTTTTCTCCAAAATATGGTAGCTATAGAGAATGAAATATTAAAGTTCCCAGTGAAATTCAACAATCATGACTGACCCTCTTCATGAACAGTTGGTCTGTACTTCCATTCTAATTATTCTGTCTATCCACAGATGACGGATGAGTACAGCGTCATCGGACGATCTCTCTTCAAGAAAGAGACCAACCTGCAGGTGTTCGTTGGGCTCAAGGTTGAGCTTTCCACCGGGGAGGAGGGAGTGATTGAAGGAGGGTTTGGTCAGAGCGGGAAATATAAAATCAGGATTCCGAGTGAGTGTAACAAGAACACCTGATCCAATTACAAAAGACCATTTATAAATATCTAAGACAGTTTACCCATTCCTATTGGTCGAGTAGAACCCGTCACGTGGCCGGTTTTAAACGGTATTCTTTTCACTTCATTGATCCTAGATGGTTTGAAACCTGAGACAGTGCAACAACTCTCATCCTCCGGAAAAAAGAAAGGGAAAAAGGCTGGCAAAGCGGGTAAGTGGTTGGAATGGAATGCCGGTGGCTTTAAGAATCTGGCATTTAAAGAATATTGGGGCACACACAGCTATCATGGAAGGGAAAGAAAATTGACCAAACTGGAGCGCGAGTGGCTGTTTATTTTAACGTCTTGTGGAAAGCAAATAGCGACACCTATTGTCTGATAATGACCATGATGTCGGTTTTGAACAGCGTCCCCCATGGGAAGAAGGATCCCCCAGCCATGTGATTTGTACACCGCCTGAGATTTTACCTTCGAGGAGTATTTGATAAGGATTATTATATTATTAAGAACTTTCAAAAATTCTTCTTTTGCTGTACATGTATTTTGTTCTTCCCCTTCACATCTTTGTATAATTTTTCTTTTCTTTTGTACATAGATGACACCAGGGAGGCAGCCACACCGGCTGATGACGGGGGCGGAGCCTCATCCAAGCATCCACCAATTAAAATCAGCCTACGATTCAAACGCTATGTGTATGATACCAAGAAAAGGATGATCCAAGCGTGACGTTGGTTGTAGTGTAGTCTCAATTCAAGTCTTCAATTCTAACTTCATTGCAAATTCTTATGAGCCACAATCACTGACCAACTGGTGTTTGAAATCGACTCACTTACGTGACTTCCCCTCGTCCCAAATTATGTTCTTTATGAACATGGCAGAGTTTTGTGAAAAACGAAAAACGAACCTACTGCAGGCTTTCAAGCATTCCTACTTTTCCTACTTTTTTCTTGAAATTCTTACTTTTTCCTACTTTTTTTGTCCCAGAACTCTGAAAAATGAAATCTCATTGAATATTTTTCATAACCGCGTTACACACTTTCATATGAAAATCACACAATGAAGGGCTTGGGCGCAGGAGTCCTGCTACTGTACTTCCAAGAGCTTAGTTGAGGATGGAGCACAAGTGTTGTGAGTACAGAACATGCTAAATATTATGATGCTGTGGACATGGGCGAGTATCAACAAAAACTACTCCTGAAAGCCTGCAAAAGTCCTAGGTTTATCCTGACTTTGTCCTCCAAAATCCTACTTTTGTCCTGTTTTTTGGGGGAAAAACAATTACCCTACTGTTCTTCTTTTCCGGCTGGGTCTGCTTGAAAACCTGCTAATTATTACTCAAATAAGCTTCAGATTCATTCATTTTAGCTCAAATTTGAATGCAGTTTAAGATCATCGTTCAATAAACTATAAAAGAACATTCAATTGAATTTTTCGAGCACCCGATCAAGAACATATGGCAAGCTAATTGAAAAGTACCCTCTTTCAAACTGAAAATATCAGCGAACATCATTCAAATTCGCCCAAGCCTTGAGGCAAGAGCATGTGGTCAAAGGAATTTATCAATGGGCAAACATTTTCGACATGTTGATTTAGGAATTCAAATCGGTAAAGTGTGACAAAAGTTTATTCACGAAGATTATCAAGATTTCGATTGCAAATGTATGGCCTTTTGTGCTAACATGTCGGCCGTATTCCTTTTTAAGTCAGAATGTGATTATCAGGGGAGAGACAACAGGTTCAATTTTTTTAATGTAATTTTGAGGAACTCCAAGGAAATGTGAAGATATTGTCTTTCCTTTTAAAGGTTCCATCTTTAATTTGTCACACAAACTATTCAATTTTTTTTCTTCACTTTTTGCTTTGTTTTGATTAATGCCAATGTCTGCTAGTTCAACTTCCAAGTTGTACTTTGAGGGTTATCGCGCATATTTCTATTTTACTGGAAATCTTGTTTTGTTTTGTTTTAAATCTTTAATCAAAGTTCTTTTGATTCATGTATGATTAAAGTTTTGGAAAGAATGTTGCAACCTGACGCCATTTGTTTTAATCATGTATTATCTTAATGAAGGTCAGTCATTGCAAAAATGTTGAAAAGACATGAATCTGGGACTGAGAAACATTTCCAATTTTGTTAGGAAATACTTTGAAAATGCACTCAACTCTCAGGCATGCAACTTTTCCTCGGATCCGCTGATTTCCTCATTTTTTACTTCTCATGAATGCCATTACAAATTGAAAAATAGTGTACAAAGTCCTGTGTGATTTGGAGTTTCCTCATTTTTTTCTAAATTCCCAGTTGCATGCCTGAACTCTCCATAGATGTTGTACACAACCGAAGAAGTGTTGTCTGCATATATACTACATTCTTTCCAAAGTTTCAATATTTTGCCTCCTTACACTTTGATTTTAATCTAATTGTATAACAAAAGTATTTACTTTGAAATGAAATAAATTGTATTTATATATTTTACACCAGAAAGTTGTTGTTGCGGTATATTTTTTTAATTAGTAAATTGATGTACAGTAAATGCCTTGGGCTAAAAAAATCAGGAAAACAAATTGACTTTTGAAAATAAACAAAATTCTGCAAACATTTGAAAAAAAAATTCCCAATAGTTTTTATTCTATTTTCTCCAATATATTCAAACATAAGTATTTAAATTTGTTTCTACTGTAGTGTGCTTACAATAAACATAACATGCAACATCACTGTTGTATTAAATACAAGCAAATATTTCGTATTTGTATACACAATCCTATCCCCTGGAACACAACTTTACTTTTGAAATTACAAAGTTGATATTTGAGCACATAAAATATAAATATTTACTTCCAAAGTTTAATATACATGTACAAATAATGAATGTTTATTAGTGCAATGGTACAAATAATTTCATGAGGTGACAGATGGACTGTTCCATTCCATGAGGCATCGCCGAGTGGAATGGAACATTCCATCTTTCACCGAATGAAATGATTCTTGCCATTGCACGAATGTGAAACATTCACTATTTGTTTTATACAACACCCGAATAAAGCCTCGTCATCTGATTGGTCAAAAGTGTGACCTTGCAAAGGAACTTCTGTTTTTGCGGTGCAGTTGGGCTGCGGGTTGGGACGAATAATTCTATACTTAGGCGAAATAATCTCGCAAGATACTTGATTGTGACCAGCATTTTCTTCACTTTACCCCAAACAGTCCTGGTTCCTGTAAGTTTTAATATGACTGTTCAAAGCCCCTAGGGAGTTAGGGATTTTGTTTTCATTAAATTGGTGCATACGTTTCTGGTATAAACCAATGTGCCTCCGAGGTTAGCGTGCATGTCCGTAAGCAGTAAGCAGTATAGCAATAGATCTGTTGCTTTGCGGTTTGCGTACTGCCTCTGTATAAACAAATGAAGGTTTGTTAGCAGAACATTGTGTGCCTAACAGTGCCATGAACTAAGTCTTGTATTACATGTGAACAAAGAAAACATGTCCTACTTTTGATCCTAAATAACGCTGTTTGCCAATGGAATTAAACAAAAAATTCCAGATCTTGCAAACAAGGCATGACAAATTATATGGAGCAAGTTTCATAAGCTTTGTGCAAGGGGGTGAGATTTAAACACCATACGGAAAAAAAATACTCACTTTCAGAATCTGCCACTTTCAACTTGGCGTCCTCAAATGTCGATACAGCGCTGGAGATGGTGGCGGATGGCGTGTGCTGCGGCCGAAAGCTTCTAAAGGAATGCAGGATCACCCCTGATGTCATTGCACACCTCCATCCTTTGGCGCAACACACAATCGAGGTGGTGTGCAATGACATCAGGGATGATCCTGCATTCATTAAGAAGCACTTGGCCGGAGCACGCGCCTTCCCCCATTGTCACCAGCGCTGTATCTGCATTCTGAAAGTGCTTATTGTTTTCGAATGGCGTTTAAATCTCACCTCCTGCACAAAGCTGATGAAACTTGTCCAATAACATTTGTGATGCCGTGTTTACACGTACATGATCTGAAATTTTGGTTTAATTCCATTGGTAAACAACAGAGTTATTTAGGATCAAATGTACATGTAGGACTTTTTTGGGACACGTAGTATTATACTTGCAGATTTCCATTGGTTGAGTTTTGCAACATATAATAATGACATGACTTTGCTCATTAATTACAAGAAATAAAGAAAGAAGGGGGGCCTGAAATTTTACTTCTAGCATCTAGAATCTCTCTCTTCAGCCAATAAGAAATTTCTGCAAGAATGGAAACATCAGACCATCCTAATTTCTAACAACTCATCATCATTTCATTACATTTTTTTTTCGCCCCAGTTGGTATGTTTGAAAGGAACTAGATACAGGGATGGAAGTGGACACTGACATTTTTCTCCGACATCTGAGGTATACAGGAATACATATACACACAAGCATGGTGCCGACATGTTGCCGACATGTTATTTACAATTTGAAGGGAAAAAAACACCTGAAAACAGGCAATTGCAGGACATACATCCCAGCATAATAAATTATATTTACAATGCAAATAAGTTGATAAAAAAAATGAAAGTAGTGCGGCAGATAGGGAAAAAGTTGGGGGGGGGGGATTGTGCCTTTGTTGATGCAAGCATGGCATTTGACACAGTCAAAGTATGTCTTAAGAAAGATATTTGGCCATAGGGACATCCCAGATTTGTCCTTTTAAATAAATATACAGGGTGGATTAAAAAAAAGAACCAAGACATTATTGCTAATTGGAACAGAAGTAGGGCACATGTGAATCAAAGGGACATATCCTCTGTTAGGGTTGAATGTCCTCTTTAAAATGACACCCTGATCATGTCCTTACATTCACGGTTGGCTGAGCAGTGACCAATTTTATGAAAGGGTCTATTTAGAGACTTGGGCCACTTTTCATGGTGAAATCTCTTTTTTCCCCAAACTGCCTTGATTGGCAACCATAGCCTTTCACTCTGTGACAAATGACACCACAAAAGCCACAATTGAAAAGTGGCCCAATTCTCTAAATAGACCCTTTCATAAAACTGGTCACTGCTCAGTCAACCGTGAATGTAAGGACATGATCAGGGTGTCATTTTAAAGAGGAGATTCAACCCTAACAGAGGATATTTCCCTTTGATTCACATGTGCCCTGCTTCTGTTCCAATTAGCAATAATATCTCGGTTTCATTTGTTTTTAATCCACCCTGTATAGGTAGAATAACAAGCAATTTTCTAAATTTTCAAAATGGCTGTCATTGCTTGTTATTCTACCTATATGTTTTCAAAGGACAAATCTGCGATGGCACTTTAGCCAAATATCACTCTCATGACATACTCTGACTGTGTGCCAAATGCCATGCCTGTATCATCAAAGGCACAATCCTGTCACCTATCTACCGTACTAAAGGGACTGTGGCTGGTCTTTATGGATATTTTTCACACCTTTATTTATCAGGTAGTTCTGAACTGTTTTGTTTATTTACCCACAATAAATTCCAACTTCAAATCTTAAATCAATCTTCACTTCGGTACACGTACAAAATTGATATATAAAAAAAATAAATTGGAAAGTTGGGATTAACTGTGTGTAGTAGAGTCTGGTTTTTACATCGTCTGAGCACTTCAAATAATTTGAATCTGTTCTTATAACATAATATTCAACTTATATGTTTTCCCTTCTATTTTGGGTGGTTGCTTTTGTGCACAAACAGATCGGCCCTGCCAGTAGACTGGTTCCTGGTCCCTACACTATTGAT
This sequence comes from Patiria pectinifera, assembly GCA_029964075.1. Classification (NCBI taxonomy): domain Eukaryota; kingdom Metazoa; phylum Echinodermata; class Asteroidea; order Valvatida; family Asterinidae; genus Patiria; species Patiria pectinifera. The sequence continues at coordinate 28,462,104 of CM057149.1, read as the reverse complement.
GCAGATAGAGGGCAGGATCCAGTCTACCCTGCGCAATCTAAATTAAGGGAATAAATACGTGCTTGGCCAGTTACAAACAAGTACGTTTAAAACCAGCTAGGGGGCCAGGTCGCGGATAAGGGCGCAAGCTGAATATCGTCCACAGGCCCCTAGCTGGTTTTAAAACGTACTTGTTCAAACACCAGCCAAACACATATTTATTATCATTCATAAATACCTTTCGGTCAAAAATTCACAAATTTCCAACGACAATTTCGTTCAACAATTTACTTCATGTTTACCTCTGGCCTATCTATGGTATGTGCCTCGCGCGCGTAGTGCTAAAAATCTCCTTTTATGGAAATTGGTGCATAAGGAATGTCCAAAACCTAACGTGTTTCAGCTCAGTGGATATTACACTTTAAAAAAAAAAAAATGAAAAACCATGCACAACCGTTAGATCACGAAACACAGTTTCATCAAGATCACTCTTTATTCCAAAAATAGGTCAATTGACTGACCATTGGAAATCACCTACATTTCTTGATTTCTTCTCAATCATTGCAAGCCAGATGGAATAATTTCATGGGGTGTTTAGTGGTGTCATTCACTGCACCGTGACCGTCTATACAGGATGAGAAAAAAAACCTCAAATGGCGGCCCCTATTTTCAAAAGCAGTTCTGCATGTAGTGCGTTCAAGATGTAGGAGACATATGGGATTATTCTGATATCGTTTTCATGATACGACATGGTCTCATTTCACATACCTCAAAATGTGATCCGTGGGCAAAATTTCAAAACTGTGTTTGTGTTCAAAACTTAATAGCTCCTTCACATGGAAACATTAGGGACAGGACCAAAAACATGTCTCCCGTTCCCAAGCGTGGAAATGCATCCTTCTCATTTGGCATGGGAGGCAATAAAACTAATAGGACCGTTCTCACGCGGTAGAACGGGGCAAAAAAAAAATGGCCTGTCGGCCAGGCAGGAAAGCTCCAATGTACTGTGCTTTTGTTATGTTAAGTGATGGGCCCCGTTGTTCACGGGAGCTCCTGTGTACATCATCAAACGTGCTTATGCACCATGACCGCGCTATTGTATTGTTGCAAAACAGGAATGCGTGCAGAATTGGGCCCTTGCGCACGCGGTAGATTATAAACAATAGGGGCGTTCATTCCCATTCGGATGCGTTAGAACGGGAAAAACGTTTTTGATCTTGTCCCTTAGATTCTTTCAAAGCAAGTTGTTTGTTTTTTGTTCTCCTGCTTAGCAGCTGGATGGAACTGGATCCCAATCCATATTCATTCAACTTCCATTTCAGATGCAATTTGCGTGATAATCTCCTCCTTTAAAGCAACCTCCATGTTGGCTCCCACATCCCCGTCCTCCCCCGCCTCATAAGTCATCTGGTCAAAGATGTCCTGTGCAGTCAGATGCTCATCAGTGACGTGACCCATGACCTCTTGGTCTCCTCCATTTCTCATGAGGGGTGAGTGGCCAACATTGGCGGAGGGCGGGATGAAAGCCTCTTCCTCCACATAGTGGTCGCTCGTCGGGATGTCCACTTCGTGGCCGACTGTTTCGTCGCGCAACAGCCAATCCGTGTCCATGTCGCTGGTCGTGTGACTGACTTTCTGGTTGGATTCCGGGGTTAGATTGTGCTCATGGTGATACACTGTTTCTTCAGTGGAGTGGTGTTGATGTTGAGCGACGACTCTGGGGCTAATACAGGGTTCATGTGATTCCGAATTTCCCAGGTTTTCAGAATAAGAGGTAAGTATATTAGGAGTCGCAGAGCTTGTACTTTGCAGGTTTGCATGAGGAGCTACAACAATCACTTTGTTGGTCCCAGGTGACTGCAGAGTCAGTGGTTCAGTACTCCCACGTTTTCCAATATGATAATGTTGCTGGGGAGACCTTTCAAACATCACTCGCTGATTTTGTGCGGTTACATAACCCAGAGGGCTGCCCAACACGGCAGCGTTCGGCGTCTGGTTTCCGCTTTGGTTTGTGGGCGATTGGGTGGCATGTTCCTGAGCTGATGGCAAAACCACTTGCCGCATCACCGTAGGAGTCTGCTGCGGATTCTGCCTCAAGGTTCTGACTACGATCTGAGGGGTGGTCATGGGATTGCGGAACGTTGGACCGGATGTTTGGGGATTCTGGGTAGGCGTCGGACTCTGAGGTTGACTGGCGTCTTGTGAGGCAGGGTCAGGTTTGATGGGCACATGGATGACACTCTGGGTACCATCCGGGGAGGAGATGACGAAGATATGGGTCCGCTGTGCTTTCTTGGCCGTCCCACCAGGTGAAGGTGCCACCTCTGGAGACGGGGAACCGACAGGTCTAGGAGACGGCGGTTGCTGGGGGACGGAGACGATAAACCGTCCCATGGGTGTGGTAATGGTACTGATACCCCTACTCCCTGGTGACGGACTAGCTCTGCTGCCTCCTGCGTTATGATAAGGTGAGCTGTTCACTTGTCTCACTCCTGCTGGTGATGCATCCCTGTTGGAGGGATTCCAGGGGTATGAGGATGATGATGGTAAGAGCCCTCCTGGTGTGTAAGGTGGGAAGTTTCTCCTGGCAGCTTCTTTCCTGGCGAGGACTATTTCCCGCTCGCGGTTCAATCTCTCCATCCGCCTGGAGGCATAGTCCTGGTCTTCGGTTGAGCTCTTGCGGTAACCGCCCCGGCGTCGCTTCTCGGGCTCTTTGGCCGAGAAGTTCACCTTCATTTTCGGTTGTCGGCCGGACCGCGTGGGTTGGCTGAGTATCGTCTCCATGTCGATCTCATCCTCGCTCCCGCCGCTCTGCCTGGCTGCTCCGTCTTCGGCTGTTCCTCCTTCTGCTTCTTCAGCAGCAGCATCTTTCAAACCATCTTCCCCGGCATCTTTGGCGCCAACCTCGGCATCAATGGATTCCACGTCAGAGTCCTTGTCGGTGTTGTCATCTACGGGTGAGAAAACACATTAGTGACTTTGTATTAATTTTTTGGTGAGCAAAAGAAATGTAGTCAAGTCCATCACAAGTCCTCAAATGTCCCATCACACATCGTCCAATGTTGGTCATGTCGCAAGTTATTCTAATGAACTGTGACTACAGCATTACATAATTAAAGTTCATCCCGTGTTACTGGTGACCGGGCTGTTAGTGGACTTGTTATTTACCGGTGACCAGATTTTTAATGGACTCGACTGCAACACCAGTATGCAACGGGCTGTCAAGAATTTATTTTAGGTAAAGCAAAAGCTGTTACAGCCAATATTAAGCACTTTGCTGTGCATATTAGCTTCTGGTATAAAAACGATTAGTTCCTGTAGCCTTTAGGAGTCATATCATGGAATTTTGTAAGCAACAAGTAAGTGCGAGTGCACAATAAGCCCTGGTGAAAAATGTGACGCCTATGGCACATATGGAACACCAAACTGGTCAATTTTTGGGGATAGACAGACAGACAGACCATCCGACCGACCGACCGACTGACCACCAAGTGACATGTTGAAGCTCCTGCCAGAGCTTAAAAATTGCACCCCGCCCACCTTTTGGGGACATTTCCTCCTTCTGGATACGGTCCAACCACTACACAAAATGGCGTCCACCTTGTACGAGGAAGATGTTGTACAGCGCAAGTGCGAGTGCACAATAAGCTCTGGCCATGTTGCAAGAGGTTTTGCATGAAATCAATCAAAATGATGATCCCTGCCAGAGCTTTAAAAATGCAACGCCGAAACCTGTGATGGCGATGGCACATATGGAACACCATATTTTGGTAAATTTTTGCGGACAGACCGACCGGCCACCAAGTAACATGTAGAAGCTCCTGCAAGAGCTTAAAAAATGGCAACTGTCTAAGAGATCATTTGACAGACAATGAAATGCCCCAGATTCATCCAAATAATTACAGAGGTAAGGCATGTTCTTGACAAGGTCTCCTACCTTTATCCATGCTACGTTTAGCCTTTCCTTTGCGCTTGCCTCTTTCCTTGCGTTTACCCTTGGTGGTGGATTTACTCGCTCCTTTCTCTTTGCTCTTCTTCTTTTTCACCCGATTCTCCAGTTCCGAGTCGTCACTTGGTTCCTTGTTGAACAGCGACATGTCGAAGTGTTGTCTTTCTCCTGTACCAACAAAAATTACATGGATGAATTTACAAACGGAATCATGTTGTTGGGAAGGGAACTTTTAGGGTACTGCTCCAGGATGTCACTGGCCAAGCCTCAACATATTGACAGTCATAGCTGGAGGTATTTTGCAGGATTAAAGCAGTGGTCATCCCTCCAAGAACCACAGTCAAGAAATAACGGAGGATTTCGCAGGATTGAGGCTATATGCCATTTTTCCCTGAGGCCAATTGGAAGATTTTGCAGGATTCAGGTTACATCCAAGCAAAAATGCCTAGGGAGTTAGGGTAAACAGCCATTACTTGTCAACGGAATGTCCGATTAAAATGCAAGAAACAGTATTGTAAGGGGCATTTTATTCTCTTTCCTAATACCCGCAAACCCTCATTTCGTCCTCTGCCTGGTTGGGTCTCATATTGCCAGAACGCCTCACATATATGTCCATAATCTCTCAATTTTTCATTGGGTTTCTTCAGAGGTTGGATGAGTTGCATAATTCACACATGACCTATTCGAACCTGAGATTTGAACCTGGTAGGTCTGAACTGCAGTTCCAGTACACTACCAACTATCCAGCATAGGTCTGTAATCTCTAAATATTTCAATAACTTTGTTTCAGAGGTTGGACAATCTGCATGTTTTGAATCTTAAGTCAGTCAACTTTCTTTGCTCAATTGAAACAAGAGGATTATTCTCCTATGAGGAGTCTAACTCACTGATGGCTTTGTCGAGTAAGTGACGGTTGTGACGTTCCTCTCTCTTGAACTTGTTCTTGATCTGTTGTCTGGTCCGCTTTGGGAACATGGCATTGATCATCGAGAAGTCAGTGCCGACGGCGCTAAGAGCTCTGTAAAACTTGGCAGTGTCTGGACAAGCAAGGAAACAAAAACAAAGACAGAATTTGTACAAGATTTTTGAGTCATATATGTGACTTGTTCTGTAAAAAACAGAGGCTTCTAGGCAGCTTGTTAAAAAATACATTTTTTAACCCTAACACTCTGCAATCCTCCAAAGTGCTCCGGACAGTTGTGGAGGATTGACGATGAATGCAAGATACAATTGTGGAGCATTGTGGAGGATTGAGGGCACATGGACATTCAGTACCGGTTGATTTTTGAGGATTGTGGATGAATGGTGTTTGAAGAGGAGGAGGATTTTGGAGGATTGAGGATGAGTGCATTTTGAGAGGCAGGACTGTCGGAGGATTTTGAAGGATTGAGGCAGTGGGTATTCATCATTTGAACATAAGTGCAAAATTTTGGAGGATTTTGGAGGATTGAGGATGGTTCCTAGCAAAAATGGCCTGGGGGTAGGGTTAAACCTGACCTTTAAACTGCTCCACCACAAATTTTATCCCATTCAATAATATCTTTTTGGTCAAAAACTTCAAAACATCAAAAATTTGACCAAATTCTTACCACATGTAGGCCTATGTTTTGTTTAACAATTTTCATGGGGTTACACTACTATGGATAATGGTGGTTAAAATGTCCTATATTCCACCGAACTTCACCCTCTGCGACTATTAAGATGATGTTGATCTAGGGAGGATGTTGCAGGCTAGTGGTTTGGGTTCTTGACTCATGATCACAAGGTCGGGGTTCAAATCCTGCTGACTGTCATATGATGTGTCCTTGGGCAAGCCACTTCACCCCACTTGCCTCTCTCCATCCAGGAGTATTGATGGGTACCGGCATATCTGTGATGGACTGGCATCCCATCCAGGGTGGATTAGAAAGATTCTCTGTCATTTCATGCCATGGAAATGGGATTATACATGCGGGCCTGATGAGCCGTATTAGCTTAGTACAGACTGGGGAATCAACTCACCCTTTTCATTCCAAGCTCTAGTGTATGTCCTATTTCGGAAGCTTGCATAGGTCGTGTTCGAGGAATCCTCTTGGATGACGTCATCGTCTGATAAATGAAGGGTCTTGGCTGGAGAGGCATCCTTCACAAGACTAGCAAGAGATAAACAGGTAAAACAAAATTGGTGAAAACGGTCCGTTTATAATAATGTGATATTATACAAATACAGCATGGTTTGAGAGGAGGTAGTGGGCGTTACTGGTC